>WELB01000013.1:1092158-1120464 GCA_009602725.1 Spirogloea muscicola
TGTCTTTCTTGCGACGACGAGTTTCGGCCTGTTTGCAGCGTGCCCAGGCTAATGCCTTGCACCAGAAAGCTGGGCGAGCTCTAGTTGGTGGCAGAAGGGCTTCTTATCTGACATTCAGTATTCAGGCATCGATTAGCGACCTTTATGTTTTGACCCGCGGTTACTGAGCGGGTCATTCTGCTGTAGGTTATGTAGGTCTTAGATGTGCTTGCCTTTGTACTTGGCCATTTGGCCTTCGTTTGTTTCAAATACACGAAAACTACTTTCTTTGACAAAGAGAAGCTTTTAGGCAATGAAATAGCGGCTTAGCTTGGCCTCCCTTATCACTTCATGCGCGCCGCGCGCCTTCTTCCTCCCCGTCGCAGCGGCCCGATCTCTAACGCCAACTGTCGCCTGGGTTCTCCCCCGTCGCCGCGCCGAACCTGGCTGGCTTCTACCGCCGCTCTGTTCATGTAGCAGCCGTCTTTTCTTGCCGAACGGCAGTCCCTTTCAGCACCGGCGCCGCTGCGCCGCCCGTCGCCCCCGCGGCCCGCCCCGCTGACGCCATGGCGGCGCTGAGGTCTGCCTTTACGCCGTCGCCAGTCCTCCGGGCTGGCTCCGACGTCCCGGCCCTGCTGCGCGGCGATGGCGGCTCCAAGCTCGGACGGGCCTCGCGGCTGCCGAGCGTGTCCTGCGTGATGGAGAAGCCCAGCTTCGACGCCACGCTTCAGATTGACAAGGAACGCCGCACCATACCCTCCATCCCGATCACTGGCCTTCCCAGCGTCAGGTCCGTGATGGCGAGCGGCCAAGGCATACCTCACTGCATGTTCCAACATAGTACAGTTGCAATGCGCCCTACCTGGACGATATCACAATAACACTCTCTCCGAGCAAGCTTCAGATTCAGCAGCGAGGAGCAGCGCCGCGCTGGAGAGGATCTCTTTGAGGAGGAATTCAGGGATGCAGACCTCTTCGACACCCACACACGCGACGGCGAGCACAGGCCTTCAAATTGGACGCAGCCCACCTTTCAGGTATCGACAGCGCTTTTCAAAATATACTGATGTCCTGAGTACCTTACCAGCAGCTCCAGCTTCGCCTCGATCGTCTCATATCCCTTCCACCGAGCTCCAGCTCCAAGAAATGAGCTCAAGTGACTTGAATGTACCATGAAGTTCATGCTTGCGAGCTCATAGCTCCAGGATGATCTGGTCGTGACAGAGGAAGACGAAGATTGTCTGCACAATTGGACCGACGAGCAATACAAAGGAGATGATCTGGAAGCTGGCTGAGGCAGGCATGAACGTGGCTCGATTGAACATGTCTCATGGAGACCATGCTAGTCACCTGAAGGTCATCAAGCTTGTTCGCGAGTACAACGAATCTGTGGGCGCTAACACTATTGCGCTCATGCTGGATACGAAGGTATATGCCAGTGCTGGAGTTGCCATTTCCTTTGAGCCTCTGTGGCTTGTCAAAGACGAATCCTAAACAACTGTATGCAGTCACGCATCGCAGATGTCGAGGTTTGTGGTAATCACTAAGCATCAGCTGCCTCAGATGCAGGACTTTCTCTCATCAGAATATATTGTTCTAATTTGTGAACCAGGGTCCAGAGGTTAGAAGTGGCGACCTGCAGAAACCACTGTGGTTGAAAAAGGGTGACAAATTTGACTTCACGATCAAACGAGGTGTTAGCACAGAGACGATGGTCAGTGTAAATTATGATGGCTTTGTGAATGATGTAGAAGTTGGGGACATCATACTCATTGATGGTGAGCCTAAACCACTGCCACCCCATCTGAGCTGTGGGTTCGTTGATAGGAGGAGCATGATAACTGTATTTGCAAGATAGTTCACATCAATACATCTCTCCAGCCATCAATGTGAGGTGGAGTCAGCAGTATCTGTCATATAGTGGCCATCATACTTGGCTAGTTGCTCAAGCTGCTATTATTTGTATTCTTCATTCTTCTTTTGCTCCTAATCAGAATAGACTGTCCTTTCTGCAGGCGGCATGATGTCACTTCAAGTCCTTTGGAAGACTGCCGTGGACGTGGGCTGTGAAGTGGTGGATGGAGGCGAGCTGAAGTCTAGGCGACACTTGAATGTACGAGGGAAAAGTGCAACATTGCCTTCCATTACAGGTAAACAGGCAGGTCAAAGACTTTGGTTGTACTTCAGGTCCTCTACTATCTTGGAACTTATTGCTTACTGCTATCTTACTATGCAGATTGTTTGTAGCCTCACTGACCAGCCATACTTCTGAGTCAACAGAGAAGGACTGGGATGACATCAAATTTGGAGTGGAGCACGGAGTGGACTACTACGCACTGTCGTTTGTTAAGGATGCACAAGTAGTGCATGAGCTCAAGGCCTTTCTCCAATGTAAGCTTTTCAACATGTGTTAATAGCACCACCCTTGCTTGTCATTCCTTCAAGCCTGCTTGATTTCCTCCTGCACTGGCCTCTTCATAACAAGTATACAAGGGGGCGGTGGTTTCAGTGCATTGCTACTTAAGGGAACATGCGTGATGCTAGTCTTGTTGATTGTGCTGCCTGCACCTATTCCCTGGTGAGCTCCAACGGTTGCCAGCAATGATGGGCCGGTTACATTTGCTTTGTCCGCGAAGCTTACACTACTGTCTACTTGCACGTGCAGCAAGCAATGCCGACATCAATGTACTTGTGAAGATTGAGAGTGCAGACTCCATCCCTAATCTACACTCAATCTTGGATGCAGCCGATGGGGTAAGTGGACATGTCATGGCTGCTCTTAGCTTTCATCACAATAGTAGCAGCAAGTATCCCCACTCTGTAGCTGCACTGATGAGAACAAAAGAGATACTCAAAGGATGGCTGCTTGATTAAGCAGTACTGATTGGGCATGTAGGCAATGGTCGCCCGCGGTGATCTTGGAGCTGAATTGCCGATTGAAGAGGTACCCCTGCTGCAGGTACGCTTGAACAAGTCAGAAGCTGTTGTCTGTTCAGATTGCAGGTGTGTTTGCTTGCTGTTTTAAAACATTCCAATATAAGAACAAATAGTTTTCAGTAACTCAAAATTGATTGATTGTTTTTCTTTGATCCAGCAGCAAAATTTGCAGCAGCTAAGCGTGTATCACATGATTGCTTCTATACTTCCATCCAGCCTGACATACCGACCTGTCAATCTTGGCAGGGCGAGATAATCCGGATGTGTCGATCCATGGGAAAACCTGTCATTGTTGCAACTAATATGTTGGAGAGCATGATTGCGGCCCCCACACCAACCCGTGCAGAGGTGTCTGACATTGCTATTGCTGTGCGGGAGGGTGCTGATGCTGTGATGCTCTCAGGAGAAACTGCACATGGAAAGTGAGTTACTGCATGGCTTTGTACCTGTAGACTGCTTGTAGAGAAGCTTCCTCCCTGACTGACATTAGATAGCAATTTCCAGGACAGGAGACTTCTGAGTTATCATTCCTCAGCTGTGTGCATCAGTTGTTCGTAAAGACGAGGATCCTAGAAGCTGGTCAAGACGCTCTTCTATGCTGTTTGTTACGTGCTGAGTAGCTGACAAGGAGGTCAAGCCATGGCACAGATTCCCTCTGAAAGCTGTCCGTGTAATGCACACGGTGGCCATGCGCACTGAGGCAACAATGCTTGATGCAGTTGCTCCAGCAAACCTCGGCCGGGCTTTCAAGGTGAAAATAAATTCTTTCCTCTGCCTGCAAAGTCCATCTTCCCCTTTACATTCAAAGGAGGCGTGAGCTTGCTGTGTGTTGCTGCCTTTGTTACGCTCTTGCTGTCATGGTGCTGCAGAGGGCTGCATGGCTCACCTGTACAGAAATGGTGTGCAGAATCATATGTCTGAGATGTTTGCCTTCCATGCTACAATGATGTCAAACACATTGGGGGCGAGCATCTTGGTATTCACTAGAAGCGGTTTCATGGCCATGCTGCTGAGCCACTACAGGCCACTTGGCACAACCTTTGCCTTCACCAATGAGTAAGCCATGTGAATTGACCAGCTTGGTTCCTTGCTGCCAATCAGAAGTTGGTCATGTAGGTTGGGGGCTGGTTTTGAAGGATGAGTTTTCATGTATGAGTGTCAATTTGCATGCTCTTAGCTGGTGCTTCAGGTGTTAGCAGAGATTACTTGGCCTTCTGGTCAGTGAAGGGTCTGTGTTTGACTTGGGCAAGCAAGAATGTTGTCTCTCTACAGAAAAAGGGTTCAACAGAGGTTAGCTTTGTACCATGGGGTGCGTGCACTGTACATGCCCTTCTCATCTGATGCAGAAGAGACATTCAATCAAGCACTGGACACCTTACAGGTTTGTCACTTGATGTCTTGTTGCACGGGCTGCATATCTGCTCCTGCTCCACCAGTCTAGGTGCAAAATGTCCAGCAAGATTTGTGCACAATGTCTGGATCTGCTGAGAAGGGCCACTCGGTCAGGAGGCATTGACAAATGCTCAGGATTAAACACCCATGTATCTCCTTTCAGATATCCACCTTGCAGTGCCAGCTTAATTTGCACCATGCCAAGACAGTTGCACACAACCTTAGCCGGGTAGTTGTTGTGGCCAACTTGCTTATGTGCAGAGGCAGGGCATGGTAAATGTTGGCGAGGAGGTTGCTCTCGTCCAGAGTGGGCGGCAACCTATCTGGAGATCAGAGTCAACGCATCACATCCAAGTGAGGACTGTAAGGAGGTTAGACAGATAATTGATTGCCTGAAAATCGGAGATGAATGTGAGGTCCTGACCTCCTTCTAGACATCAGGACCTAAAGAACGGCTTTGAGTAGGACTTCACCAGGGCCGTTCACCTTCGAAGTACACACCTTGTTGGACCAAGCATTGATGAGCAGACAGCATAGGTACCTGCCATTCTTGTCATAATTCTTATATTGGACAGTCGTATTTTGACGCCTTTGCGTCTGACACTGGCACAATACTGGGCGGGTATTTGATTGGCTGTAGTTCGTGAGTGAGCCGCTGTACAGCAGGCCGAGTATCAAGAGAGTGGACAGATTGCAGAGTCGCGCTTATTATGATGTATGATGAGCCACTACTTGGGGGGCCTTTTCACAGCCACCGCCTCCTCCTTGAAAAGTCCTTCCCAGCCCCTCCTGACCATTTTGAACCGCGTCCGCCTTTCAACCTTTGTCCATTCCTTTGGGCTGGCCTCTCCCAGCCACCAGTCAATCTGGCCGCGCTTGCACTTTCGACAGGATGACGCTTTCCGCCCTCTACTTCTATCTTCATCTACTCACTAATGGGAAATGAGCTCCATTCCCAGAAGTCTCGAATAGGAGTTTCTTAATTTCGCACGTTCCGGCCCTTTTGGACCTTGTTCATTCCCTTTGGACTGGCCTCTCACAGCCACCGCCTTACACTGTGGAAGTGCTGTTCCTTCTTGACCTTGTCGAGTCCATCTGACCCCTTGTCCATTGCTTTGGGCTGGCCATGAACACTTATCGCCCCCCTCGTGGACGGCAAACGCTCCCTTCTTTTGGGCTGGCCTTTCACAGCCATCGCCTTGGCTAAATAAAGCACTTGGCTTGAACGTCGACAGCGACCCGCCCTCTAACTCCAGAAGGATGCCCACATGAATATATACGAGGGAGTCCGGGAACCGGAGGGTGGGCTTGGGTACTCAGCGGGGGCCCGCCCCAACTGTCGCAGCTCCCGGCGCCACGCGGCGGGCTGCGAGGGGATCTCCTCGAAGGGTGGGGGGAGGCGATCGGGCGGCCACGAGGTGACGGTAGCTAAGAGGCCCCCATCGGACGGCATCGGGAGCAGCCCGCCGATCGGGCGGCGGGGACGGGCTGCTGGTGGGAAGGGGCCCGTTCACACGGCGGGGCCTGTCCCCATCCAGGGCACCTCTCCCGGCGGGAGCCCCAGGGGGGGAGGGCAGGGGAGGCGCCCGGTAAGCAGTCCCCGTGTAGGAGGGGAGCGGGGTGGGGGCCGAGGAGGGGGAGAGGCGGGTGGAGACGAGGGCGCGGCGAGCCAGCCAAAGCCCGCTTAACGCTTCTTGGCCCATTGGGGAATTGGTTCTCGTTCGCTGAAGTGGCCCCTCCACCACTCCCCGTGCCGCCGAGCCTGCCCCCCCTCGGGGCCTCCGGCGGCGGCGGCGGCGGCGGCGGCGCTCGCGGCGGCGGCGGCTGGCGCAAAGAGAAAAAGGGAAGCGGCCGGGGGGGGGAAGGGAGCTCAGTGNGTCGCCTCGGAGCTGCGCGGGGGGCTCGGCGCGGGGAAGCTCGCGGCGCCCTGGGCGCAGGGCTTCGGGCTGGCCGGCCGGCGCCCGGACCTGCGGCGGAGCCAGCCGCTTGGCACGAGCGTGAGGCGCCGCTCCCCGGACCTCTGCCGCCGTCTGCTGGCCGTCTCCGTGCCGCCATTGCCGACCTGCTCGCGAGACGGATGGCTCCATTGGCTCCATTGTGCGGCGCCCTGCAGCTGCTAGACTCGGCTTTGACTGGCCTTCACCACTCCATTGCGTGCTGCAGGGCGCCGCGAGCGCGTCAGGACGGCCGCTCACCTGCGCCGCCAACGTGAATGACGTAGGCCTCTCTGCCAGCACGGCCTGCAATGCTGCCCCTCAGCTGTCCTCCTCATTGCCCTCAGCCGCTGGCGTTGGACTCGCCGGTCAGCCCTGTCGGCGGTTGGACACTGCCCGTTCCGACGAGGAATGCTGGATCCTGAGACACAGCAGTGCGAGTAGCCGCCTCGAGATACAATGTGCTTATGCAGATCGTCAGACCGGTCAGGTTCATTTTTGACATTGATTGAGCAACCCCTCTGTCACGAACTTTGGCACGTCATGCAGGTCGCTGTGGGATCCACATCGCCAGCTGTGGCTGACGGCCCCAGAGCCGAGATACCCCAGTTACCAGACTCCAAGCCTCATGACCTGGACGGTCCTGCGGACATCCCCGACATTCAGGAAACATCTGCATTCATATCTGATGTTGCCAACCTCGTCAAGTAAGCCACCATTTCTTGCTCACTTGCAGGCCTTAGCAAGGTAGTGAGCCCCTTCACGGTTGCAAGGACGCGCCCGCCGCTTCCTTGGCTTCAAGACTCTCCCTCTGCATAGACGCCCTCACGATTTGCAGCTCATTGGCAACTCTATGCTGGGGGCACCTATCCCTACATTGTCACCATTGCATTGAATTGTTAAGCCGTTAGTCCCATTGTCTTGGTTGGTGTGAAGGTGAGCTGCCTTTGGACTGCCTCTGAGGATGGCAGAAGCAGCTCACTCTGTCTTATAGCCGTGCTTGAGTTGCCACTCTGCAGGCACTTGTTCATTCTGACAACACTCAAAAGAAGTTCTGCCTGCTGGTGCTGTGGTGCTGTAGGCTGGTGGACTCGCGGGACATTGTGGAACTGGAGCTGAAGCACAAGCACTATGAGATCACGATCCGGAAGAAGGAAGCACTTCCCGCCCCTGTGCAGCAGCATCAGGGGTCACTGCCCGGGCCGCATGTCATGGCCCACACCGCCTGGCCGCAGTACATGGCTGCCCCGCCGCCCGCCCCTGCAGCATCCCCCCCTCCTGTGGCTGCGGCAGCTCCTTCTGCATCAACAGCAGAGCCGGCTGCTCCGCCACCACCTCCCCCCTCCACAGTACCGCCTATGCTGTCTCCCATGGCTGGCACGTTCTATCGATCTCCAGCACCGGGAGAGCCTCCCTTTGTCAAGGTTGTCAACTCTTGCCCATCTGGCCTTCGCTTATTTGCTGCAAGTTGCTTACTGAACATGGCATGAGGTTGCTTGTTAGGATCCTTCCGTGTCCATATTGCGATGGTACTTTTGAACTGCCCCTCACACTGTAGTACAAGAGAAATGAAGATAGTCCATGCTCCACGTTCTCTGTACACTACCCAAGATTGCTTACAAGGGCAGTACCTGCTTTGCATGTCTTGCGAGAAATGCACCAGGTCGGCGACAAAGTCACCAAAGGGCAGGTTGTCTGCATCGTTGAGGCTATGAAGCTGATGAATGAGATAGAGGTGAGTTCAGGAACATGGCCTTGCTCTTAATGCTTTGTGCTGACTTCTTTGAGTTCTCCTACCCACGACTTCTTCTGCTCGGATCAGGAAGTCGTGATGTAAAAGTTGCACAGTCAGGCAGGCTTGTACCATTGCTCAGCAGCTAGAAAAGACTAGCTCTCCTTGTTGAAAGTGCCAGATCTATTTTAGCCCTAAGCCTGTCATTCTTAACAGGTGGTATCTTTGGATCGTAGTGTTTAAGTGCTCCAATCTGTGACCACAGGTAAAGCCAACCAGTAATTAGGCAGCTGCATGAGCAGAATGAGCAAAACCTTTGCTGATATCTTTTGCAGGCCGACCAGACTGGCACCATTGAGGCCATTCTAACAGATGACAGCAAGCCCGTGGCAATCGATACAGTACGATCCCCACCCTGCTAAAGTTGCACATCCACATGTCTAGAGTGCCACGTGAAGGCTCCATGAACGGGACATATGTATGTGAAGCACGTACAACCGTTTTTCGTTCAGTTGTAAATTAGCTGACTAGCCCGAAGTGATGCCATGTGAATACATGGTGTTTCTACTGTGCTTGCTTTGTACTCAAAAGCTTCTCCGTCGCCCAATTTTGTTGCAGCCTCTCTATGCGATCAAGCCATGAGCACTTCAGCGCCACATCACTAGTCCACTTTCGCAGGCAAACTTTGCTCTGTGAAACAATCTGCAGTGGTACATGACTTGGCAACAGGATAGGTCCTCAATGTGCAACTTAATATTTCTGATATTAGTAGCTGGGCTAGCTCCACGCACTCCGGCACTGGTTAGATCGTTTAGCAATCCGGAATGGCCCAAAGGCGCCGAGCTATTCTCAGCTGCAATATGTGCATCTCTCTTGAGGTGGTTGTGGACCCAGACATGCTGGGCAAACGGCAATGCCAGCTTGCTACTAGACTCCTTGGACTTCAAATGCGCTAGGTGGCAATCCACTGAGAAGTCAAGCTAGATGTAGGCACTAAGGTTGCAAGACAGAGCCGCTCCCAACACTGGCGGCAATTGTAATCTGCCGACAGAGAAGAGGGACACACATTGAAGGGTGCACAGGCTAACTAGAAGGGTATGATTGCACCCTCCTCAACTATATCGAGCATGGCACAGCAGGCAAGCACCCAAGAGAAGTATAAGAATGGCGTGAGTCAAAACGAGTGTAACAACTCTAGCGATACTGTCTCCATAACCAGCGTGCCAAGATTGCGATCACCAGGACGAGTGTACCCTCTTCCAGGCCTCCACCGACTGATGTGCAGTGCTAGAAACAAAGACTGGTCCAAGATGCCGCCACAATACACAGGTTCGGATGCCCTCATGAACCTACTGCCAGCGCGCGCTGGCCCCAAGTGGCAGGGCATTGGACCCTGTAACACCTCCCCCAAACCCACCACCACCGCCGCTCCGGGCACCGAAGCTCCTTCCCCCCCGGTCTCGGAACCCTGCAGGTTATTTGACACATGCATTAGTATGCAAGACTTGCACCACAGTGTCGTCAGAGAGACTGGAATACAAGATGCTTGCTTGCTGTGCCTTCTGTTGGAGCTTCGCCAAAGGTGTTGTTAACAAGGACAACTCAATAGCAGCATTTAGAACGATGGAGACATGTAAGGCATGCAGGAGCTGACCCGTCATTCAAGGATTCACAATGTAGGCAGCGCAGAAGCACATAGGGAAAGCAGATTTGCTGACCTCCACCACCACCGCGCGACATGCCCATCATGCCCATGAGCTCTGGCGGCACTGCCTGATTCGCTTCTGTCAGGATTGCAACCAGCTCCCTCGCATGCTTGGCATTGGACATGGTGAAGAAGGAGTAGGAGATGCCTGTGGCGCCTGCCCGGCCAGTGCGGCCAATGCGGTGCACATAATCCTCACAGGTCCCTGGGAAGTCGTAATTAATGACACACTTGATGTCCTTCACATCTGGGGATGGCCAAGAATCATTCCGCGGTGGCAAAGCAAAGTCAGGACTGCCTCACTTTTTATAAGTTACCCTGTGACCACTATACCTACAAAAAATGGTCCAGACTTTGGCTGCGCTGGCATATCTGTCAAATTGTTGACTGGGGGAATGGAGTGCCTGCAAGGTCCAGTGGCGGCCACCTCGGACTACACCTGACCCTACCTTTGCCTGCTATACCTAAAGAGGTGCAGCTCTGGAGGTGGAATGGCCCTATGCACAACTGACGGAAACTAACTGAGCCAGCCGCCCGGCCACAGCTGCGCCTGTCCCTGCCTTCCTGTTGGGCGAGCTCGCTGCCCTGCTCCGCCGCCCGCTCCTCAAGCCGCCAGCCGAGGCAGCCCTGCCGTGGCCTTCCAGAAGCTTCCGCCGGGTGTCTCCTTCCGGGACTCACTCCATAGCGCAAGAAGAATGACGCCAGCCGTGCTTGGACAGCGGCTCCGGAAGGAGGCGGGAAGCTCCCAGCAGCAAGACGGCCGAGGCTGGCAAGATTGCGGGCAGGTCGGCGGGCAGGCGGGCGCAAGCCCACAGAGCACGGAGGCGCCCGCAAGAGTGCCTCCACAGGAGGCAAGGGGCGGCGCAGCCCAGCGCAGGGCAAGGCCAGCATGCTACACTGGAAGGGGCACGCTTTGCACAGCTGGCTACGACTCCCCTCGCAGCAGTCATGACAACCCATGCAAGTGCTACAAAACATACAACCTATCAAGGGTTCTTCTTGTCAGAGCCTGAGATTAGCAACCATGCCCTCGACAATGCCCAGAAGGACTTGTGCCACATTCCGATCACTCTCCTTGGTTTCCTCGGGGAGCAAGGCATAGGACCCAGGCAGACAAAACCCCTCCTCCGATGATAGAAAGTATCAAGATGCAAAGACTTGGATCAAGGTTGGGCACATACCAAGGCCACGAGCAGCAACATCGGTTGCTGTCATGATAGGGCTCTTGCCAGCTTTGAACTCTGCAAGCACCCAGTCGCGCTCCGATTGACTCTTGTCGCCATGAATTGAAAGCGCAGGCCACCCATCCATGCGCAGCTGCCTTGTCACCTGATCGCAGCCTCTCTTTGTTTCCATGAAAATCAGGATTCTGCTCCCGTCCATTAGCTGCTCCAGCAGCTTGATCACCCTGTTCACCAGAAAATAAACAGCCAGATCAGAGCCATGACAGCCAATGAGCTTGCAAGTGTTCTGACCAACCTCAACAGGTCTTGATACATGTAAAATCTGACGTTCATTTCATTTGCAACATTGACCAACTTCTCCTGTACGCCATGAGAGCTTCTCATTGCACTTGGAAAACAATAGAAGGCATCAGAAACTTGGACGTAGTCTGAGAGAATGAGCTATGTAGAATATGCGGAATGTCAGGTGCTAACCTTGGGTATTTGTCGTGTTCCCCTATAACCTCTACATGCTGCTCAATCATGTGGTTTGCTTTCAGATCTGATGAACCTATTTGAACCTGAACAAAATTGATATAGTTTAAGTTACTCAGCTTTGCATACAGCAATGCACATGACATATGCTCTGACAACAATCCATCCTAACAAATGTGGCGATCAGAGGCCAAGAAGTCCAAGAGGTTCTTAAGATGATCAACAGCATCGTGCTCATCAAAGAGATAATCAGTAAGCAGTAGGCCTGTCCTACTTTATAAGCGTCATGAAGGAATTGCTGTGCAAGAGCTTCCACATCCTTTGGCCAAGTGGCACTCCAGTACAGCGTCTGCCTATCAGGACGGATCTGCACACCTCAAACAGGTCATCATCAATATTCGACCTTGATTGGGCTGGAAACAGGAGATGAACGCCAATCCCATAGGAGCTGCCTTGGCAATTTTGCAGCTATTTCCATGCAGACCCAGACACCCCATTCCAAGAGCTCATGTTGCTCCAATAGCACACACTGGCTTCTAGAACTGCCTTTCGTTGTTGCCTTGTCATAGACTGGTACTGAAGACCTCCTCATCTGACACTGTCCTTTTTGTCAAACTCAGACATATGTGACTTCTTAACAAAATGCTCCAATAGCACACACTGGCTGCTAGAACTGCCTTCTGTTGTTGCTGTGTTATAAATTAGACTGGTACTGAAGACCTCCTCATCTGACACTGTCCTTATTGTCAAACTCAGACACATGTGACTTCTAAATAATGCCAGCTACACTCTGTCCTGCTTTATGCAATACTCAAGCTTTTGACAGAGATCGTCATCTGTCGGCATGACTACACAGGATGCTCAGACTGCCTTGTGATAGTTGCAAGGAGATACTGCTGTACATAAGCGAGCGGTATAGACCCACCTGCTGGACTATCTTGCGAATCTGTGGCTCAAAGCCCATATCCAGCATCCTGTCTGCCTCATCGAGCACAAGATACGTCACACGCCTCAGGTTGGTGTGGCGCGACTCCAGCATGTCAATCAGCCGCCCAGGTGTAGCAATGACGACCTCCACCCCTGCGAATAACACCGTATCTCTTTGACCAATCAGCCAGTGGGCACAGGCAGCTGCTGCAATGTTGGCAAGCTAAGGCATGCCACGAACACATTGACAGATCTGATTCCCAAGGAGTACCTCGCTGCAAGTCGCGTATCTGAGGGCCTTTTGGGGCACCTCCATATACGCAGGTGTTCTTGATCTTTGACGATGCGCCAAACTTTGTGCACTCCTGCTGTATCTGTACAGCCAGTTCTCTGGTTGGGGCCAGCACGAGCACAATAGGCCCGTCTCCAGGGGCTGCCAGAGGACCCAAATGTCACATAAGAGCTGCCATCAGCCTCCACTGGCACAAAGTCAAGCACCAGTGCGCTTCCCCTCATCCAACAGCCAGCTGTTGACCAGTGCACAGCAGTGGTGCAACAAAGTCCTGACATAGGCAGCCTAGGTCAAGCTTTGCCTTCTTCTACATCTCTTCTGACTAACTCGTAGAGCATCTCGCAAAAAAGGTCGGGCAGGGCAACGCACAGAGGTAGGGTTGAGCATTGATGTGCACGATGGATGGCAGCAGGTAGGCAAGCGTCTTGCCAGACCCTGTCTCCGCCAGGCCAATCAAGTCCCGCCCTTTGAGGGCCATGGGCCAACCCTGTGCCTGGATTGCTGTTGGCTCGGTGAAGCCAGCCTTAAGGACCTCGTGGAGGACATAATCTGGGCGCGGCATAGTGCAAATCAGGCGCAGCTTGTGCAGATGTTTACTTTAGAAGTGGGCCCTTTGAAGAAAATAGATGGAGACTTGCAGGCTCACCGGGACGTCCGAAAGAGAGGAGCCGATGCTGATCTCAAGCAGTCAAATGAATCAAACAACAGAAGTGCCATGCTAACATGAGAGATTTAGAGGAAGGACCACGTCCAAGACTATGTCATGGTGAGGCAGGGGAGGCTCAAGCCCTGCTGCTTGCGTACCTGGAAAGGACGCCTCCTCAAACGTCCGCACGGGCTTGGGGATGTTGTGGCCCTCGACAGTGATCTGGCGGTGCCGGCGGTAGGCCTCGACCTCCTCGTCCGTCATGGCGCTGACGGCCGGGTGCTCGACGTAGAAGTTCTTCTCGAACGGCGGGAGGTTGGAGAAGTCCTCCTGGGGCAGCGCCACGCTGTCCAGGTCGCGGCGGCCGCCGCCCATGCCGCCGGCCCCGAAGCCGCCGCCGCCGCCGCCGTAGCCGCCGCCCCCAAAGCCATTGGAGAACCCCCCGGTGCTGCCACCATACCCGCTGCTGGCTGCGCCGTATGCAGAGGCGCCGAAGCTCCTGCACAGGCCAAGGGCCGCGATCGGCAAAACCTTAGCACGATGGCATGGCCTCCCGGGTCCCTGACAGCTGTTCTAAGAAGCGAAGACAAGGCCGCGCGAAGACGACCGAGCACGCTTGGTGACGCACGTCTTGCGGTCCCGGTAGGAGGAGTCGTCGCCGTAGCGGCTGTCGTAGCGGCTCATGGCGCCCGGCGCAGGGCCGCGCTTCACCCGCGGCGGCGGCGGCGGCTGCCGGATCCGGAACCGGAGCGAGGCAGCGGTGGACTCGGCAGCGGAGGGCAGGGCGGGCGCCTGGCCGCGCGACGCTCGTTGCGGCAAGCGAGGCGAGGCAGAGCGGAAGGATGGGAGATGGAAGATGGGAGGATGGGGGGCACGCTTCGCGGCGGCGGCGGCGACGGCGGCGGCGGCGGTGGCGGCGGCGGCGGCGAGACCGGCGGTGGACGGAGCAAGTAACCCTTGGCCTCGCTTGCTGGTGGCGATCCTGCCAGCCAGCGCTCACCACTCTCCTTCGTGGCTCCGCTGATACACTTATGAACACCCCCCGTATGCACCTGGCTGGCACTTGTTAGAAGAAAGAGCTCGCCTTATTGCGCTCTTCAGCATCAGCCGCGTTCACTGTCCGAAAGCGCGGCCAGATTGACTGGTGGCTCGCGGAGGCCAGCCCAAAGAGATGGCCAAGCGTTCTTTCTACTGAGTCGCTCGTGTGCTTTAACGCTTTTCAAGCCCCTTCGATTGTTCAGTTTGTCCTGGGCTGGCCTATCACCGCCATCGCCTTCTTACTGGAAGAGTCTTCCTACTGACACAAGGGGCTGCACCAGCCAAAACCCTAGGCAAAGACCTGTTCATTCTTTTTTGGGCTGGCTTGTCCAGCCCCTATCCTCAATGGAGCGAGCCCCTCTCAAGAGAGAAGGCGCGCGGGGCGCATGAAATGAAAGGGAGGCCAATCCAAGCCAGTACATTGTTCAGGCGAAGGCTACTGCAGACTGAACAAGGCTAAATATACCTAAAGTAAGGTGTCTAAGGAGAGAAGGCGCGCGGGGCGCATGAAATGAAAGAGAGGCCAATTCAAGCCAATACATACACAGGAGGATACAGGGCTTGGAAGAGCGTAGCCCTTGAAGCTCCCCGAGCGCCGTCCCGCTGCAGGGCACCTCGCCTCTCAGCAACGCTGACCCCTTGACCCCTTGATAATGTGCTTGCCTTTGTACTTGGCCACACATGGCCTCCCCATCTCTTAATATACACGCACTTTCCTTGACCCCACACCACAACGGGGAGCCCACGCCAAGCAGTCCAGGACCCTAGCCTCTCTGATTTGCGGCTGCTTAGCAGGGGTTACTGAGTAATTTGTAGCTGCTTTCTTTCTTTGTGTGCTTTGGTTTCTTAGCGCTTCCTCTGGCTTCCTCTGGCTTGGCAAGTCTGACCCTCTTGCCCAGAGCCGCGCCTGCGCCAGCGCCCGCTCCCCCTAGAGGCGTCAAGCCTTGGGCCAGGGGGTGCAGCAGCTAGTGAGCTTTCCTCAGACCCGTATGCTATGCGGCAAGTCGTGGACACCCATGGTGAGCAGCTTCGCATCCTGTGCTGGTCATTTGAGCTATTGCACGATGCCAACCCGTCTCACATACAGCGGTTGTTACTCGATCATTCCAACTGACTCCGCCGAAGCAGCAATATGCTCAAATAGGGGCATTGCACCCATCACTAGTTGACGCCACTGTATGACTGCTGCGTTGGGTCAAGAAAGTTGTTTGTAGTGAATCTTTTGGGCTTGTCCTGTGAAACCCTAAGCGAGTAGATAGCAATCTGTCTCTAGAGGACATACTTGGCTTGCGATATGAGTAGGCATTGATCTGTCTTTGGGAGGACAAGTCTGGCTCGGGTTGCCATTTATATTCCTTCTTTGGAGAATCTGTTGACCTGAGAAACCAGATCTCATCGCTTGCCAGCCTCTATGACTTGCCACTCGAGACTCGTTCACTTGCCAAGTGGACATTCATTGACCTGAGGTACTGGTAACTAGATTGCATTTACTTACAACCTCTCTCACTTGCTAGTCAACAGTGCTCTTCCCGTTGGCATGCGTTGGGCTGGCAGGCAACAGGTAGGCTCACCTGGTTGGAGCTGAAGTCAAGGTACTCAACAGACAGCGGGTATGGCTTCCCATCCTGGAAGCCACCCGCGAGCTTGTTGCCAGCCATGAGTAGCGTGGCAAGTCCCGGTGGGACTTCCTTATTTGTAGGCGGGGCACCACTGAGCTGGTTGTTGGTAACATCCACAAACACCAGAGCCAATGCACTGGAGAGGTCCGGCATCCTTCCATTCAGCGCATTGGAGGCCAGCTTCAAACCAGTGAGCGCCGGGAGGCTTCCGAAGGGGCCGAGTGCGCCCATGGAGCCTGTGAAGCCGTTGCCCGAGAAGTCCAGGCTCACCATGGACGCCGGAAGCTTTGGCAGGTTGCCAGTGAAAGTGTTGCCAGCAGCACCGAATTGCTGCAGGCGACAGCGTGTGGAGAGACACGTACCATTGCATACGTAGATGTATAGGTGCTGCAGCAACTGCTAAGCTTGATACAGGTGTCAGGTGATTCACTAATTGCACTAGTCCTCAACTTCTTGAGCTTTAGCACTGCGGTCCTGCATCTATCTGGTCTTTCAGCTCACTGGACATTGATGCGATGTGGAACATGCACAGCAAGAGCTACTCCCAGCAGCCAACGTTGCGGTGGCGAGCCACTCGACTGACTGCTTCCTAACCTGGCAGACATGTAGTAAGCAGAGAGGGAGAGGAGGCCGGCACTCACCACAAGGCTCATGCCTGGTTGATTGTCTTCAACTACTACCAACACGCCTCCCCCTGGGGCGGCGCTCACCACGACCTTCAGCCAGCCTCCTGATGCCGTATACTGCATTCGATGATCGAGGAGTAGCAGGAAAGGCATTATGAGAGAGCCATTTTTTGCAACTCGATGCCTGTGGCGTGACGTAGCACTGGCCTACAGAAGGCAGTGGGAGAAGAAAGGAAGCCAGCTAACAAAAGTAGGTGAGGGTTACTTAGATACCTGTAGAGATATGTCGATGACATTGCTCAAGGCCTGCCGCACGTCAAAGGCATCCCCTGCAACCAGCGGAAGTACTCCTAGAGGCACGGGGACGTGCTCCAACGCCAGCTGCCGGAGCTGCGCAAGCCCACCAGCAGCTAATACAAGCTCGGCCACAATGCTGGCCACGTCGCAGGTCTGCCTGTCAATAATGACAAGTGGACAGCAACAACTTAGATGCTTTGGCTCTGAAGCCTTTGTGCTATCAGGATTCAGAAGCAATTCCTGGCTTTGTGAGAGGGTAAGCGTCAGTAGTAGCTAGAAAATGCATATGTACTTTCAGCAACAGCATAGCAAATTTCACACTAGGCATTCTTTCATCTCAGAGTATTAGCTTCTGCAAACATTTGAGTGGTCATGTAAGATCGTACACACCCTCCATTGGGCGCGAGCAAGGGGGTGAGGGCATAGGGCGGCATTGGGAGCTCCTCGTCACGCAGCTCCTTGAGGAGGCATTGCTGGGAGCCAAGACCCTGGAAACCCCGAAGCCGCTGCGGGCGTGGCGGCTCACACTGCGTTTCTGACCATCCATGCTGCAATAGAGGCTCCCGGGCGGATGCCTGCCTGCTGCCGACGCCCTCCACGACCTTGCCTCCCCAAGGCAGCAGCAAAATGTGAGGGGCAAAGAGCACTGAGGCACAATCCTGCCTGCCAGCTTAAGTCCACTACATTTCCACTTGATCTGAATGTGCAATCAGTAGTAATTAAGGTATCAACTAAATATGTCACTTCATGGGATTCAAATGTGTGTATGCAACTTTCCTTCTTGTAACTGAACAGTGAGCTGCAGCCCAGGCATGGACACCATTTTCCTACCTGAGTGGGATATAGCGCCTTCTGCAGCTGCTGGAGCACCTCCGCCATGCGGTCTCCTTGCACCAGGATGTCGTCCACCATGTCATTGGCCAGCTGCCACACACCAAGAGGAGCACAACGCCGAGCAGTCAGGTGGTGACGGACGAAGGAAGGAGGTTGATGCGAGCCACGTCTGGAATGTCGAGATGCTGATTTCTCCTCCCTGACTAACTAAATGGCTGTCTGACACACCAATGGAGCCTGCAGCAAGCCTCTCAAAAATGGCAGCAAGCAAACTTCACCTCGCCTTCCTTGAGCTGCGGGAGCAGCATCTTGCCGAGCGTGCGAAGCGAAGTCAGTGGGCTCCTCACCTGCCCAGCAGCAGCAAACGAAGTCTTGGCAAAGGGTTAAACTCCAGAGCTTGCAGATTGCAATATTCGAGCTGGATAGGTAAGGGTGTCTTTGCTTGCCCAAATTTAGAAATGGTCCAATCTTGATGTGCTATCCAAATTAATCATGCTGACTTGAACTACAGCCTGCTCTAACACCTGCATTCTGAACTGCGCGCTCTTGGCCTCCAATAGACTACTAGAATAGAGCAAGGTAAGTTTTTGGGTTCTTTGCTATGTAGGGTCCACGCCCAATCAGGTCTCAGAAGGGGCTGTGGTTGTGTGCTCGTGTACCTGCTCCAGAAGCCCGTCAAGTACAACATTCTTTTGCCAGGAATTTGCCTGCAGCAGCAGCGCCCTCTGCCAGCATTCACCCCCCCCTCCCCAAAAGCCAAGGTGAGGCCTTGCTCATATTGAAGTGACAGCAAGCGAGCAAAAACAACGACGACGAAGGCCGAGGCTGCCATGCACTGCCAGGTGGGCATTGTATCTTTCAACAATTAAGATAGTACAAAGATAGTACAAGGCATGCAATGTGCCTCACCTGGTCAATGACGCACGCCATGGCCAGAGTACGGGCGACGTCCGCTGCCCGCCTTTGCTCCTCCGCACTGAAGATTGGGGCCTTGGCCATCTTGGGCAGGCTCTGCAGGCCCAGGCCTTGCGAGCCCTTCTCGCCACCGGCGCTGACGCTGGCCTTCCCTCCGTCCGGGACGGGGACGCTGCTCTTCGGCGGCCACACGGGCCGCACGATCTTCAAGGCTGCAGACTTGGTCACGCCCCCACCTCTCTGCACGAAACAGCGACCAGCAAGAAATCAGAAGGCATGACAGTACCCTGTCCAACATTTAGCACACGAATGACTTTGCCAGACTGACATGCTCGACAGCGACGACAGATACCTAACAGAGGCTCCCTCACCTGAACTTGCGGCAGAATGCGCTCAGCCACAACAAGCCCGACAAGGAACGAGTCCTTGGCCATAGGCAGCACCAGGGTCCGGCACTCGGGGAGCTCAACAGCCTGCACATCCGATCAGCCAGCCGGCAATGTGAGGTCAAGTTGACAAGATGCATTTCCAACTACAGTGCAACAGGAGCAACCAAGCAAGATCTCTGCAAGCTGAAGTATACATGCAGAGGGTTTGCTACGGTACCTCGTGCCCAACCAGTGCGGTCTCAACCAGCCGCGAGGACACGGCGCCGTCCATGTCCCCAGCCAGCACCAGCACCTTCTCCTGCGCCCAGTCGGGCCTGGACTCGGGGTGCGAGGCGACGCGCTGCAGCTCCAGGTGTCCCAACGTGTAGCTCTCTGGCATCCGGACATAGACCTGCACCTCACCGCACCCGTTAAGGCCGCGTGACCTGAGACATGTCGGGCAGCAGTCTATCTTGCAGCAACACACATGGCCATGGAAGGGACTCAGCACTCCACCTGGGCTACGAGGAGCCGAGGCTCACAGCCATTGCGGCGTCCAAGATAAGTCTTGGTTAGATTGTTTGTCACAGTGAGCTAGCTAGACTGCGAGCGCAAGCAAAAGCTGGCATACCGTCCAGGTGACGTTGGCGCCCACAAGGCTGGAGGCCAAGGCCAGCTGCGCGTGGCAGAGCGCCACAAAGTCCTCGCTGGGCGCGGAGAAGGTGTCGTCCCGGCCTTGCGCCGGGCCGGGGGCGCGCCAGAGGACCTTGAGGGGGGTGGCGGAGGCGACGCTGACAGCCGCGGCGATGGCGTGCGCCGTCAGCGGGAGGCCGCCGTCGCCTCCGTCCGCCGGGCCTGCGGCCGAGCTCGCCGTGCAGTAGAGGGCATGGCGGCTGGCGTCGCCGGGTGTCACAGCAGCCGGCCTCGTCCTCCTCCTCTGCCGCTGCTGGTGCTGCTGCTGCTGCCACTTGCTCGCGCCAGCTCGGGCGTCGACAGCCCGTGCCACCTCCGGAGCTCCCGCTGTCATCTCAGCGGCGACGGCGAGTGGCGGAGTCGGCGCCGAGCGGGCGCGCAGCTCCTGCAGGCACACCCGCTGCCGCCAGCGCTCGCGACAGAACGCGCCTGCCGTGGATCCCGACGTCGAGAGGCCTCCGGGCATGCGCCCCGACGAGCTCGTCACCGCTGCCGCCGCTGTGGCTGGCGCAGCCTGCGAGGCCACGGCAGCCATCTCCGTGGTGCAGCGCAGCCTGCCGCCGCCCGAGCGGGCGAGCCCCGCCGCCGATCCGAGCGGCCCACTGACCGCCGCAGAGCAGGGGCGGCCGCAGCGCCGGATCACGTCCTAAAAGTCATGGCGGCGGCGGCGGCGGCGGCGGCGGCGGCGACGCNCGCGCCGGGAAGAGCGGCGGGGGGAGCGGCGGCGGCGCCGGGTGGCGGACGCCTGACGTGGCGGGCGCGGGCCGCCAGCGCGGAGATCCCGAGGTGCCGTGCCGCTGGGCACCTTGCTGTGAGCCAGGGCCAGGAACGGGGGTTTGTCGACAAGCTGTGCACAAGTTACCGGCGAGAGGGGGGCCCGCGGCGGCCACCCCGGGGGACGAGCGGCAAGGCACCGACAGGAAGAAGTGAGCTCGGCACTCAGCAGGCTCCCTCCTCCCTACAGAAGAAGGCTCGCCCATAGAGAAAGAGGGGCTGGCGAAGCCAGCCCAAAAAGAATGGACAATGTCCATTCACAGAGGAGGACCTTTGTCAATTCTTTTGGGCTGGCTTTTCGCAGCCCTTGCCCCCATTGGGAGTGCCACTTCTTCCTCCCTACAGATTACTTAGTGACTCATCCTACCGGGCACGCTTTTGAGAAACCGCATTTGGCACCTTCGGACCTGTCGATATACTTCGGACTGGCTGTGGAGCCCTTGCCCCCCTCGGGAGAGCCAACTTCCTTCCGGAGTGGCTGACACGCCAGCTAGTGGCCAGCCCACGCTGGAAGAAGCAGCTCTGCCGAAGAAGAAGTAATCTCAGAAGGGGCCAGGGTTGTGAAAAGCCAGCCCCCAACAGGAAAAGGCTGGAAGAAGCACTTTGCATGTACGAGGTCCGGGGCAGACCAATACCAAGACCTCAAGCGTACTGGAGCCGCCCCCTGTGAGGTGCGTCGGGCTTCTTCGCATACAGTCGCATTGTTGGCTTTCTACTGACCTCACGCTGGCCAAAGGCCTGCTTACAGCCGAACATCTAAAGACATCCTTCCAAGTGGGGCGACTGCTGTCAAAGGGCAGCACAAGCAGAGTTGACAGGGTCCTTGGGTACCAGAAAGCGCAAATCACACAAGTACGTAAGTGGCCACTACGAAAGGGTCCTCAACCCCTACTACACTTGGATATTACGAAAGGGTGGTCAATCCCAAGTGAAGAGCGCAAGTTGGAGTAGCTATCAGCTGGGAAAGCATTGCCACGTTGACTCACAGAAGCAGTCGCAAAAGTGCGGCCTGCCTGCAGCGCCACACTGCACTGCTTTGCAGCAGTTTCTACTATATAAGTTCTACTTCCCCCTCTGGGAAAAGAGTGATCGCATTGAGGTGGCAGAAGCTGTAAGTGGCGAACCCAACTATATACACAAGATCTGAACAAGGACAGCTAGAGAGAAGATGCGCGGCGCGCATGAACGGAAAAAGAGGCCATGCTGAGCCAATATACCTCTCATGCAAACGGCTAAGGAAGTGGATGCATTGGGCTAGCTAGTTCATGGATACATGTCTGCAGTGACTTACCCCCCCTTCCCCCTCCCAAAAACCCCAGCAGAAGACTGACGGAGCACTTCGAATGAGTTTGGCAGGGAGTCCCAATTGCTATGATTCAGTGTACCTAGCAAGTGTCGCACTTAGCTATGCCGAATCTGAAGCCCATGCCTCAGGTCCTGCATCAAGTGGACCCAAAGATTGCTGCTATACGTTCAATGATAAAAGCTTCCATGTGTTCAAGCGCATAACAAGTACGCTACCTCAATCGCCAGAGCCTGACTGCAACAAGCAGGGCTACCTGCGCCAGCTGTGCGCTGAGCTTGCTGATGTTCCAGAGTGCTCATGTCAGTCTATATTGACTTGACTGGATCACCCCACAATCACAACCTGGGCACAGCACGATCCACAGTAGAGCAAGCGTTTGCTTGTCGTAAGAAGGATAAAAGAATGGATGTTTTGGTCTGATTTTTGGTAAGGAGCCGCCTGCCCTGAGGTCAATTGACCACAGCCCCTAAGGTACGCCACAACAGGGCACCGAGCCACAGGAGGACGAGGACCATGTGCTGCCACTAACAGTGTGGAACACAGACTGATCAACGTCCATGCTTTCAGGCATCAGGCAAGTACAGGTTCCGCAAACAGAACCGAGCCCGCGGCCAGCCACAACAACGCAGGCAAGCGCTGCCATGTTCAGATGAAGGAGTTTGTTTGCCCAGCAGCCCCTCGGTCAGCCTGCTGATGGTCGAGCAACACAGAACCTATTGTTCGTGTTGGTGGCAGCCTGGGGCTGTGAGGCTCCGTCAGGATGACCCCATTTTCACGCGCCTGGATGTCAGCTGCTGCCCTGTCTTTGTCCTCCTTGCAGATGCACTCATGCGGGTTCTGAAAGAAGTTGTCTTCCTGCTTCGGCTGACCAGCAAGCATAAGTCGCTCCTGTGGGGCACCTATCTGTGTTGCATGGGCCGCCTGTTCACAGGTAGTGCAGGTGCAAGCGGGCCCGCAATCAGACTACTCATCCTTGTTAGCTCTGCATCAGTAAAGGGGAGGTGATGGACCTGCACAAAGGCCATATTCTTAGACAGTCTAGGTCGGCTAGCATCTCTGTCTGATCCAGTTTGCAAGCAGAGGAGCACTACTGACCTGCACCTCCCTGCTCAAATCTTCCCAATTGAAGGTGCCATTTTCGTAGGCATTGAATAGCTGGACCAGAGCTTTTCTGTCGGGTATTATTGTCTTCCTATGTCCCAGGTATCTGCAGGCCACCATCAGAGATAGCAAAAGAGATTCATCAGTGCTCTGTGCAACTCCCAGGTGCAATCCTTCCCCACAGCTCAAACAAACTACTGGCCGTTGCAGAGTCAAGTATAACAGCACTAGGCTAATGACCTTCATCATAGAGACAGATATTTGGGATGACTGTAGCTATGATGATGTAAACTGAGCATCCAAGCTGAAGCTAAGTCACTTTACCTCCTGTGGCCCTCAACAAGCCTTGCCATGTTGCCGTGGAATGTGGAGAGGAAGACATCCGAGGCCACAGACACCATGTAATCGAGGGCCGCAAGCTGCGAGGAGTGGTTTCTAAAGGGAGCCAGCTCCTCAGCTGTTGCAAGCATCTCCTTTCGCACCTATATAATTAGATGAAACATAAGTGCATTGCATAGCCTCCCTGTACAGACTATGCGTGCATCACCCATTGCAAAGAATAATCCTGACAGTAGCTACTTTCTCATTTTGAGGCTAAGCTGACAGTCATGATCTTGACATTGACTGGAAATTTCATGACCCCAGGATACGCCTGAGCTGAGGGAAAAAGAGCACCGTATTGGGGAAGATCTTGAGCAGTTTCGCCATTCGTCTCTTGCCTCCATAGATCTTTCCTGATGCAACATAGATTTGTGTGCCCTTGCCATAGCCCATTGCTCGCAGCAAGAGAGCAACCTCTTCTGGGGTCAGCGGGCATGCTCCCTCCCTTCGACGCACAGATCCAATGATCCTTTTCTCCTTCCATTGAGCAGTTCGGTACCTGCAAAGAGAATTTTTGTACCAGGAGACTAATAACAAATGAGAGCCAGATGTAAGCAGTAACTTTGTCAATAGAAAGACAGAGTCATGTTGAGCTACTGGATGCAGAGAGGAGGATGTCATTAGGCAGGACAACTGCGTCACAAAGGCGAGTAGTCACTGAAGAGTCACTGAAGAGTGACTCAAGAGCCACAACCAATACCTGAGCTTAGTGAGCTTCTTTGCCTCTTGAGGTGTACATCCATGAGTGCAGCCTGTGAAGGCCAACATGTCCATCTCATATCGCAAGTGGAGAGCAATGACTGGCCCCTTCGACTTCAGGCGGTTAATAATACGCTGCCCCAAGACTCTGATTGGCCCTGTGAACTGCAGAGCGTGGTATTGCACTCGGCACCGTAAGCGCTGCAAGGGCTTGGGAACGTCTGGGGGATTGTTTGCAAGCCTTGAGTCTGTCCTATTCAGACGTAGTACCTGTCACTCCAACATTGGCTTGAAGAGCAGTCATATAAGGAACAAGCTTCTTCTTTAAGAAGCACAGCTCTGAATAGGCAAAGGTGATATAGATATCTCTTCTTCTTGAGTGCTTGCAAGGAGGCAGTGTGCGAGCGGGTGAAAGCACAAACCTTGTGCTTGCGAAGTAGAGGGAAAACAACTTTTGTGTAATAACCAACATCAGACCAACTGACGGGATCAATTGTATAGATCTTGTCTGGTTGTATGAATCTATGCTTGGGGGGCAGTTGTCTGATAACCTTCACTTCCCCTTCCAAGGTGTCAATGAAGTGATTGACATCAAACACATCCCCAAAGTCACTGTGGACAAGCATTGCTTTGTGTTACTGGTGTGAGTGGCGGCAGCATGCTACCTCAATTACACGGAATCCAGGCCTCTATTGAGTACCCCCAATGGCCCTGTCATCGTCCCCTGTTGCGCAAGTTGTCATACAGGGAAATAGGTGCCGCTCAACGCAACGACCTTGTAATGAGTAGACAGCCTCACCTTGAATCAGCCCAGAATGAAGCCTTGTCCAACTCTGGTATCACCATTGTGGCATTCAGGTGTCTGGCGATAGCAACCATGTCACATATCTGCAAGCAGGAAGGGCGTATGAGAACTGAGCAGCCAACATGCTGTATCTGCTGTCAGTACGAAATGCTCTGCACAGTGTTGCCCAGAATGCTCCCCAACTTTTATTTCCACATATATGTGTAATCAGAAGCTTCGCGTGACACATCTCTTCTCTTATACGTCACGTGTATATTGCCGAGCTTGAAAGAATCTCTTTGACACATCATGCATGAAAGTGACTTTATCCAAGTTCTATCTGCACAGATGTGCTGCCTTCCATTTGATTAGGAAAGTTTGCACGCACAGTAGCATCGTCAGGATAAGGATGCGAAACTCACAGCTGCCCTCATCTGATTAAGACCACCATTGCACCGCACCAGCAGGTATCCAGATGGCTTAGTTGGACTAGCTGCAAGCACTCACTTGTCAAGTCATGGCAGGCATACCATGTATGGTGCACGTGTGAAGGAGGATTTGCGCTTATTGCTAATAAAGCCAGTCAATGTGTGTTGATTCTAGTCAGGCAATCAATGGTCTGTAAACATGTGCCTGCTGAGTATGCTCTGCTGATTGTATTCATAAGGTACAAATATGAGCTCAGTATCCAGCTCTCAGCTGGGGCATTTCTTAAAGGCAAGCACCTTACCAGGCCAATTTGGAGGCTTCAAGGCGCAACGATTGACAGGATCTAGATTCAGTACGATTTCCTCCTCATCCTGTAAGGTTGAATGCAGAAATGAAGTACCTCAGTGTCAAAAGAAAACAACACCCCCATCTGATCCATTGCAGGCTTGACATCTTACAGCCAATGCTGGTGCACTAATTCATAATCTCCTCACCTCATCAGCCTTGAATGTTCCCAAAAGTCGTGTTTGATTGACAGTGAGTGTAATGTCTGTCTGGTTTGCAAACAGACGTTGACCATCGGCAAGGTCATCGTCATCAACCTGCAGTAAGTGACACACGGTCCAAGATTGGTCGAGCAACTACACAGCAGATTGAGATTCCAAGATTTGTTAGAAAGCCTTCTAGGTCTCAGGTCAACAAACTCACTGTCTCAGATTCGTCACCATAGAGACGGTTTCTCATGCGCCTCGCATTGATGGACAGCGTCAGTATAACAACAAGAAGGGTTGCACTTAGAAGAAGAGTGCAATAGCTTCGTCTTGGCTTCTTGAAGTCCGTTGCAGGTGAATGACAGGCTTTGCTGATGACACCATTTGACAGGCTCTGCACTTGATGGCTAGGAGTCTTGGCTCTTGCTCTGGACTTGCCAGAGCCTGTCAGCGAAGCCGTCCAAAGGGGCATTGCTTTTGCAAACCCTGTATCGCCGCAGTGATGCCGTATTGCTGCCTCTTGTGCACAAGCTTACAGCCAAATCAACGCCAAGACAAGAGGTTCTGGAAGCTCATGCTATCGCTCTTCTTGTCGCTGTGTGCCTAACAATCAGGTCAGCATGAGCATAACCAGTCCCTGCTCCAACATCTGATGTCCAACATGTACATTGAAAAAGCCAGCTCCTGAAAGCTCAGGACCAGTTCCTTCTTCCAGCATATCCCACAGCTGGATGAAAGGTGTCGTTGCTTTCCGGGCGCCTTCGTGGGAAGTCGGCGGCCAGAATGGTCAGCCTCGTCGAGTCGAGAGAGCTTGGCACAGCGCAGCCCTTGCCTCCCGCTTTCTGCAGCCGCCGCAACCGCCGCTGCCGCCAACCGCCGCCTTCTTATGCTACAGCTGCTTCTCCATCAGGTGCCCCCTTGCCCAATCCGCCTGCCGGGTCTCCGGCGACTCGTCCAACCTCAACACCGGGCCACGATCGTCTCCATGCACCCTGACCTCCCCGGCCGCCACCCTCCTTTTGCCTCACTTCCTTCAAGGAGCTTGCGCTGCGCGGACTGCAGGCCGGCCCGCCACCGCGCGCGGGCGGCGGTGGAGCTTGAACGGGAGAGGGGAGGGGTGGGGTGGGCGGGGGGCTTTTCCTGTCTTGGGTGGAGTTGCGCATTCCGGCACCTGAGCAGAGAAGGCGGGCTCGTTTTGAATCCCTCCTCGCCGGCCGCCGGCCCGTTCAGCGCTGGGTTTGGGAACCACGTCTGACGGCGCGGCGACCGGCCGCCGATTCGCGGCAAAGCCCCATCGCGAAGAAGCAGCTTCTCCAAAAGGGGGCGTGGGCTGCGAAGGACCAGCCCACGAGGAGAAAACTTCGTGTCTTTGAAACCAACGAAGGCCAAAGGCCAAGTACAAAGGCAAGCACATCTAAAGACCTACATAATCTACAGCAAATTGACCCGCTCAATAACCACGGGTCAAAACCTAAAGGTCGCTAATCGATGCCTGAATGCTAGATGTCAGATACGAAGCCCTTCTGCCACCAACTAGAGCTCGGCCAGCTTTCTGGTGCAAGGCATTAGCCTGAGCACGCTGCAAACAGGCCGAAACACGTCGTCGCAAGAAAGACAGATATGCAGCTGGCAAGCCCAACTCAGCCGGAAACACATCTGCACGACGTGTGGACCAGCCCACGAGGGGAAAGGCGCGCGGTGCGCTTGAAATGAAAGCCAAGCCAAGCAAATGAATTTCAGGCAAACTTAGTGCCTAAGTGCTACATGAAACGAAGCCCACGCTAAAGTGGCTAAGGTAACAAGTGGAATGACAAGGTCCAGTAGCCCCCTACGAGCCACCGTAACCAGACGAGAAGAGGCAGCGGTGAGCGATGAAATCAGGTGCCATAGCTCCCATTCGCTGTAGTCTCTTCCATAGCTGTGTGGTCTGAGGCGCCTTTCGGCCCCTCTTCTCTATGGGCGAGCCCTTTCTTCTTTTCTTCTGCTCTTGCAGGAAAATAAGGAATCGAAGAAAGAGAAAGGGCTCGCCCATTGAGAAGAGGGGCTGGACAAGCCAGCCCTAAAACGAATGAACAAAGTACGAGTAGGGGGCCAGGGGAAGCGCTAAGGAAAACAAGCACAAAACGAAGCATAGCTGCTACGAATCACTCAGTAACCCCTGCTAAGCAGCCGCAGATCAGAGAGGCTAGGCGCCTGGAAGGGGGTCCCCTGGCCACGAGATTCTCCTGGCCAGAGCCAGAGGCAGCAGCGAGTGCGCGGCCGGCAAGAAACGATGGCCGCTCATAAGCCTAGTAAGCTCATAAGTGTTGAATATTGTAATATGTTGAATCGGCGGGTCGGGGTGGGTGACCATCCCGCCCGTCTATTGGGCCCTGAGAGTCTCCCCTGGATAAGGGAGGCCTCGGGCACCCGTCGTGCTCACTCTCCACATCTGAGGCCACGCGGTGCGCCCGTGCGCCCTAGCCAGGCTGCCACCCACCTTGGGTGAGGGCGGAGCCTGTGCTGTCTGACTGTCTGTCTGAGATCCAAGTCTGTCTACCACCATGAGTACATCTGCGTCTGAGTCACTGCGACGAGGTCGCTCTGCTGGGCCGCCGTCTCAACGAGGGCCACCGCCTCAACGAGGCCGATCTGCTGGACCTGGAGGACGCTCAGTGGAGGAGCAAGACTGGAGAGACACAGATGCTGAGCGAGCCGTGTACAACACAGGTCAGGTGCAAGAGCGCGCAGCACAGGACGGTTTTCAGGC
>WELB01000013.1:1121731-1133017 GCA_009602725.1 Spirogloea muscicola
GGGCACGGGCGCGGAGCGCGGGGCGCGGGGCGCGGGGCGCGGGGGCGGGGCGCGGCGGGGAGCAAGCGCGACGAAAGCCGTGGACACTTGCGACGTGGCGGGAGGCAGGCCTCGGCAGGCTCTTGTAGGGGCGCCTGCGCCAGGAGCTCAAGTACGCTGATCACCCGCGGGAAGACGGGTTCTCCCCCGCTGGCTATCGACACGCATGGGGCGTTGGGCGCTCGGTGGCTCGAGCTGCTCAACCAGCTCGCCAGCCACGCCATCGTCCGCCGCTTCCATGCCCGCCAGGCCATTGACCGGCGGCCGGGTCTGCCAGGGCTCACTCTTGGGTACTGAGCTTCCCTTTGCATCATTTCTGTGTTCTGCAGTGTTTTGTAATGTAGTCCTTTTTCCGGCTCCTCTTTCTTTGGCTTTGGACATTGTCCATTCTTTTTTGAGCTGGCTTTGCCAGCCCCTCTTCTCTATGGGCGCGCACTTCTTCCAGGGGCGATGCCCGGCTTCAACGCCGCCAGTTCGCTCGCCCAAGTCTTCCGCATGCGCCTGGCCGTATCGCTTCAACGCTCCCTTGCCCACGCCGTCCACACGCGAGCAGGCCGTGCTATGGCCGCCGCCTCTGGGTCTCGGCGGAGTTCCCCTTTCCCTGCATCGAGCTACTCAGACCTGATGTTGCTCACTCGTGGGTACTGAGCTTCCCCTTGCATCGGTTCTGTGTTCTGCAGTGTTTTGTAGTGTAGTCCTTTCCCGGCTTTCTTTGGCTTTGGACATTGTCCATTCTTTTTTGGGCTGGCTTTGCCAGCCCCTCTTCTCTATGGGCGCGCACTTCTTCTGCATCGTCTATGTAATCTGCAGTGTTTTGTAGTGTAGTCCTTTTTCCAGCTCCTCTTCCTTTGGCTTTGGACATTGTCCATTCTTTTTTGAGCTGGCTTTGCCAGCCCCTCTTCTCTATTGGCGCGCACTTTCATGGGGAGCCGGTGGACTTTCCTGCAGCCGGGTCGCTAGCGCAGGTGTACCGTATGCGCTTGGTCGTCTCGCTGCAGCGGTGTATGGCCCGCGCGCTGCACCTGCGTGCCGGCAGAAAGAAAGGGCTCGCCCATTGAGGATAGGGGCTGGAAAAGCCAGCCCAAAAAATAAGTGCCGGCAGAGCCCTTCGCTGCTGCCTCTGGCTCTGGTCAGGGGACCCGCTTCCAGGAGCCCAGCTTCTCTGACCTGAGGCTGCTTAGCAGGGGTTATGAGTGCTTCGTAGCTGCTTTGTCTCTTTATGTGCCTGTTTTTCTTAGCGCTTCCCCTGACCCCCTTCTCGTACTTTGTTCATCTTTTTTTGGGCTGGCTTTTCCAGCCCCTATCCTCAATGGGCGAGCCCTTTCTCTGTGCCAGCTGTGCCCCCGGAGCGGGGGGGTGGGGCAGGGCGACGCGGTGCGCTTGAAACGCCTGGGTGGTGTAACGGGCAAGAAAAGCTCGTCCAAACTGAGAAGACAGCGCTTCCACATTGACTGGTGGCTGTGAGAGGCCAGCCCGAAGGAATGGACAAGGTCTGGAGGGGGCGAATGGCGGGAAAAGAGAAGCCTATAGTAATGGACAAGGTCTGAAGGAGCCGGATGGCGCAGAAAGCAAGGTACTAAGTGCTAAGACGGCAGCAAGGGGTCTCTCAGTAACCTCTAGTCAGTAGATGCAAATCGGAATAGCTAGCAGGTGGATAGACGTCGCCCTGACGGAAGCCGGAGGCCGCCGCCAAAGCGCGGCCTGCGTGCAAGTGCATCGCGAAGGCAAGGGACCGCTGCAAGGAGACGGCCAAGCGCATCCGGAAGACTTGAACGAGGGACCCGGCGACGTTGAAGCCAGGCTGCTCGCTCTGCTGCCAGTGGCGGCAGGCCACTGCACGCCGCGCAAGGTGGTGAAGAAGGTCAAGCCATCCTGTCCCAAAAACTCCGTGGACGTCGACGGCGAGTGAGACTCCCACTGGGTGATCCGAGTACTTCCCTTTTTTGACGCCCGCCGCTTGGGGGACTGCGTAGCCCGCCTCCTCCGAGGAGCGTTGGGCGCTCCTGGAATCAAAGCAGTCTGTGGTGACCACGTCGGCAATGAGCTGGGGCCCCCCGCCGAGCGCGCTGCCGACGAGATCGGCGCGCCGGGTGTGGAGGCGGCCATCCGCCCCAGCAGTCAGAGGCATGATGCTTGAATTTTACATTGCCATCGTGAAACCGGCTTCGACGAATATGCCGTACATTGCGTTCCTGAGCAAGTCGTGTGTGTCCGTCCGCTCCCCTCCCCGTGCGCACCTGAGCATATGGGCTGCCACTGATGCCGCGTGTCGGCTGCGCTCGCCACACTCACACTGTTGTACACCACTTAGGCAGGGTGGGTGGAGGCCGAGGAGGCGATGCACAGCCGTGCGGAAGGCGTCGTCCAGCATCCGGAGCGCGTCGTAGATCGGCAGGGCAGACAACCAAGCTGCCGCCCCTGGTGAGGATGCCGAGAGCAGCCGCGTCCCCGGAGGTCGTCCGGAGGCAAAAGCCCCATCGCCGTGGTGAATGAGGCCGCATCCACCTCCGCCATGAAGCGAGGTTGGGCCCGGAGGTCGGCTGTACGCGCGAGGTGCGCGAAAGGGACGGCCCGTGGCACCAGGGCGGGGTGATCCGCAAGCAGCGCATCCCGGGCTAAGCGGAGAGCCGCCTGCTGCTGGCGCAGGTGTACCGTATGCGCTTGGCCGTCTTGCTGCAGCGGTCTATGGCCCGCGCGCTGCACCTGCGTGCCGGCAGAGCCCTCGCTGCTGCATCTGGCTCTGGCCAGGGGACCCGCTTCCAGGAGCCCAGCTTCTCTGACCTGAGGCTGCTTAACAGGGGTTACTGAGTGCTTCGTAGCTGCTTTGTTTCTTTTGTGCTTTGTTTTCTTAGCGCTTCCCCTGGCCCCTTTCTCGTACTTTGTTCATCCTTTTTTGGGCTGGCTTTTCCAGCCCCTATCCTCAATGGGCGAGCCCTTTCTTCTTCGCCTGGAAACACAATGTGCCAGTCTCCACGTCCGCTGCCGCCTGCTCTAGGAGGCAACGCCCATGCCGGATATATCGCTGGGCCACCGAAGCCGCAACCTGTGCCCAGCTCCCCAGGTGTGCTGCCCGGCAGGCACGAGCCAGCGGGCGGCAGCCCAGACCCCTGCGGGCAGGAAGGCCTGTCGTACCGCAGCCGGCGTCTCCAGGAAGGCCGGGTGTTGGACCAGGGCCGCTGTGCTGTCCAGTATACCTGCATCGAAGGTTGCATAGGCGGCCTGCGCAGCCGGGGAGGGGGGGGCTCGAGCCAGGTACAGGGGACGTTGAGCAAAGATCCGCGTCAACATGGCGAGCAGCAGCTGCATGTCGTGCAGCTCAGGGAGGCGGGCCGCCGGCTTGAGGTGCTCCTGGAGCATGGCGCGCAGCTGCTCGTCCACGTGCTGGTGAGCCCATGGAACCCCGAGGAGTGTGAGGCCCCCGGCTGGTGTCTGACAGCCGGAGGGCAGGCGGAGGGGGGCTGGCAAGCCCTGCGGGAACCAGGCGCTAAACTTCGTCGCACGGATGTCCAGGCCGATCTTTTCCTTCAGCTGCTCCTCGAGGGTGGCGAAGGATGCCAAGACCTTGTCTGGCTGCCCGATCAGCGTGGTGTCATCCGCATAGGTCGGCATGAGGACGCCCGGGTGAGCAGCTGCCGAGGCCTTCAGGGCGCGGTCGTGATCTCTGGGCGTCATCTAGTAATCCAACAAGCAATAAACACAGCTAAGAGGGCAGTTAAAATGTTTTCTGGGTGCCAACCAGTCCCTTGGTCTAACCATCTCATTGTGCAGGACCCCTCTAAAGATAACAGGAGATTAGAGTCCTATTATTATATATTCCAAGCAATAAGTCACTGCCACACTAAATCATCTGAAGTGGGCCAGCGCGTAGAAGAACCCTGCGAGCGGGTTCCCCTGACGCGTGCCCGTGGAAGCAAGTGTGGCTCTCCCAATGCGGGCAAGGGCTGTTAAAAGCCAGCCCGAAAAGAATTGACAAAGGTTTGAAGGGGCCAAATGACGGAGGGGCCTAAAGCACGATGGCAGAACGGGTGGAGGATGGACCACTCACGGGAGACCGGAGGGTCTCCACCCCGCTGGTTCCATGCCGCCATAGGAGATCGCTGGGCTGGCCGTAGCCCAGCCAGAAAACCGGCAGCAGGGTGGGGAAGGCCTCACGGAGCTCCTCGGCGACAGCGGCGCGGTTGACGCAGTTGAAACATTTCTGAAGTCCACCGCCAGCACCACCCACTCGGGGTGCAAGTCAAGGGAAGCCCGCACCCCATGGACAACTGCATCACCGCCGCTCGGCAGGCCGGCGCCATACTGGTGCGGCGCCAGGTGTGTCTGGGCCGCACCTGCGTGCTGTCGCCAAAGTGCCCGGCCCACCAGACGGTACAGGACCTCGCCGATAGCAATGGGGTGGACGCCTCCATTGACCTTGCTAAGGGCCAGCAGGGTGTTGGCACAGAGCACGCCGCGGATGCTGGCAGGGACGTGACCCCGGGCCATGTGTTGACACACCTGGTGCAGCGCCCGAAAGTCCGCCTCGTCCCCTTCGAGGAAGAGCTCCTTCAGAAGCTCTGTAACTATGCCCGAGGGGCCGCATACAGCTGTGCGCCGGTTGCTATGCAGGACCTTGCGGAGAGCTGCGGCATTAAGGGCCACCTCCTCCTGCGGGATGTAGGAAGCCAACCACGAAGGCAGGGGAGAGCGCGCCGGGGGGTGGAGGGACGAGAGGGCTCGCTGCGTGTCCTCAGTCGCCGACGCCAACACCGAATCGTCCAGCGCCTAGACGGCTCTCGAGAGCTCCCCGGCATGGCCACACGGAGAGCGCGGCGGACACTGGTTGCCCTGGCAAAAGCTGCAGCCAGAGGTTGCAACGAGAGCACGGCCACCACGCAATTGCAGGCCTGGGCCATGGACCGCTGGAAGAAAGTGCGCGCCCATAGAGGAGGGGCTGGCAGAAAGAAATTGCTCGCCCATAGAAGAAGAGGGGCTAGCAAAGCCAGCACAGGCAGAGGCCAGCCCGAAAAGAAGGGACAAAATCCAAAGAGCCAAGAAGATGCCTACAAGAGGGAGGGAGATTGACAAACGCATGTGATAGAACTGGGCCCACGAGCCAGCGGCGATGAAGTCAGCCGGCTCACCTCGCCTGCGGGACACAACGCGCCACGCAAGCCTGGCCAGCAGGTCGAGCCACTGGGACCCGAGAGCCCCGTGCCCATCCACAGCCAGGAATACGAACCCGTCCCCAGCCGGGTAGAAATTGCTCGCCCACAGAAAAAGAGGGGCTAGCAAAGCCAGCCCAGAAAAGAATGGTGGTCAGCGTCTTTCGCCGGTAAGAGGCCCAGGGCGCCCAGCAGGCCATTGATCGGCGAGCGGGTCAGCCAGGGGAGGTGCCGGGCTTCAACGACCCGCTTCCAGGAGCCAAGTGTCTCTGACCTGAGGCTGCTTAGCAGGAGTTACTGAGTGCTCCGTAGCTGCTTAGATTTCATTTTGTGCTTGTTTTTCTTCGTACTTCCCATAGCCCTTTCTCGTACTTTGGTCATTCTTTTTTGGGCTGGTTTTCCCAGCCCCTATCCTCGATGGGCGTGCCCTTCTTCGATGCTGCCGGCTCGCTCGCTCAGGTATTTCTTTCGCATGCGGCTCTCCGTCTCTCTCCAGCGCTCTCTGGCTCATGCAGTCCACACGCGTGCCGGCCGTGCTATGGCTGCTGCCTCAGGGTCTCGCCGGAGTGCTTCTTTTCCTGCAGCGAGTTACTCAGACTTGATGTAGCTCACTCGTGGGTACTGAGCTTCCGGCAGCAAGCGCGGCCAAATTAACTGGTGGTTGGGAGAGGCCAGCCCAAAAGAATGGACAAGGCCGGCAGCCGGCTGCATCGTCTCGTGTCTAGTTTTGTAGTTTTTCTTTTCGGCACCTTTTTTTTTGGCTTTGGGTATTGTCCATTCTCTCCTTCTCCTTCTCCTTCTTGTCCATTCTTTTTGGGCTGGCTTTGCCAGCTGAAGAAAGGGCTCGCCCATTGAGGATACAGCGATTGAGGATAGGGGCTGGAAATGCCAGCCTCTCTTCTCTCAGGGCATTCGGACATTCGGACCGCGTACCGAGATAGAAGGCGCGCGGTGCGCATGAAATAAAAGAGAGGCCAATCCTAGCCTTACAAATGTCCTGGTAACGGGGTAATGGGGTGGCTAAGGGGGTGGGCACTTAATACACCGAAAGGGCATGAAGAAGAAGTGGCTCTCCCCATGGGGGCAAGGGCTGTGAGAAGCCAGCCCGAAAAGAATTGAAAAGGTTCGAAGGGGCCAAACTACGAGCTAAGCAGCGACTGCGGGGCATGAAGAAGAAGTGGCATGAAGAGGCTATGGCAGAACGGGGGAGGATGGACCACTTAGTAGTCACGAGTGAGGAGCCTCACATCACTACAACATACTGCAGAACACAGAAACGATGCAGAGGAAAGCTCAGTACCCACGAGTGAGCAACATCAGGTCTGAGTAGCTCGCTGCAGGGTAAGAGGCGCTCCGCCGAGACCCAGAGGCGGCGGCCAAAGCACGGCCTGCGCGCGTATGGACGGCGTGGGCAAGGGAGCGTTGAAGCGATACGGCCAGGCGCATGCGGAAGACTTGTGCGAGCGACCCGGCGGCGTTGAAGCCGGGCATCGCCCCTGGCAGACCCGGCCGCCGGTCAATGGCCTGGCGAGCAAGCCGCTGAATGAGATCCAGCCAGCGGCTGCCGAAAGCCCCGTGTACATCCATCGCCAGGGCCGCTAATTCATCCCCCACCGGGTGATCAGCGTATTTTCGCTCCTTGCCGCGGGCCGCCTGGCCGACCGCGTGCCCTGCAAACGACGCCGATCTGGTGGGGTTGGCGGAGTCGATGCAGTCTGTTGTCACCACATCAGCGATGATGCGGGGACCGCCGCCGGGAGGGATGGCGACGAGGTCAGCGCGTCGCGTATGGGGCTGGCCGTCCGCGCCCAGCTGAATGGGCATGATTGAGGAGTTCTCTACCGCAACCTTGAAGCCCGCCTCCGAAAACACCCCCTGCATACCGTCGCGCAGGAGGTCATGGGAAGCGGTCCGCTCCCCCCCGTGGGCGCAACGGAGCATGTGGGCGGCCAGCTCCGCAGGATCATCGTGTCGGGCACCGCACTCGCATTGAGGGACGCCCACGAGGCAGGGGGGAAGGAGGCCCAAGAGCCGGTGGACCGCCGTCCGGAAGACCTCGTCAGGCATTGTGAGCGCCGCGTGGAGTGGAAGCGCCGATAGCCACGCACATCCGACAGACTAGCTGCCGGGAAACTATCCCCCTGACGAAAGCCGGAGGCCGCAGCGAGAGCACGGCCAGCACGCAGATGCAAGGCGTGGGCCATGGACCGCTGGAGGGAGACGGACAAGCGCATACGATATACCTGAGCCCATGAGCCCACGAGCCAGTCGACACCCGCCCGGTCCCCCGTATATATGGTCATCGACCATCACATCGTCTGCTAACCGCTGGCTGCTGATTACCAGTCAGCCCAATCCGCGACAATACTCCCCCCATGACCTGGGACCCGTCCGTCTTCCCGTGTCTCCGGCGTCCGCTGCAGCGTCGGGAAGAAGTTCACTTCTCTTTCAGATGAGCGAGTATGTTCGGACTGTACCTAAGCTACGCGCGCTGGGCGGGGCGCGGCGGGGCGCCTCCCAGGCTGGCCTGGCCCCGAGTACATCCGCCCCACCATGGCCGCGCCTGCCGCCCCCTCGGCCGCCGCCGCCGCCGCCACCGCCGNGCTAGCCGCAGCAGCCGCCTGCATCGGCTCGCGCTGCCGGCGATGCGGGCCCGTCAGCCCGCCGCGCGGCCAGCCACCGCTGCAGCGCTGATCGCGCCGGACGGGGGCTCGCTGGTGGACCTCGTCGTTGCGGACAAGGAGCGCGCAGCCAAGGCCGAGGAGGCAGCTGAGCTCCCGCAGATCAGCATCAACCGCGTCGACCTGGAGTGGGTGCACGTGCTCTCCGAGGGCTGGGCAAGCCCGTTGCGCGGCTTCATGCGCCAGCGGGAGTACCTCCAGTCTCTGCATTTCAACTGCATCCGCAGCCAGGTCAGTAACTCGCAGTCACTGTCCCGGCACCACTCGTTTGGACATGTCCCGCTGGTTGATCGCAGCAGCATTCCAGCTCGCTCACCGTTCTGACCCGAGACTGTCCTCGCCCCTACGCGAGTGTCTTGCGCCCCTGCAGGATGGGTCATTGGTGAACCAGTCTGTGCCGATAGTGCTTGCCATTTGCGACGATGACAAGGCGAAACTAGCAGATGCAACGGCTTGCACACTCATTGGCCCTGCTGGCCAGCCCGTTGCCATTCTGCGTGAGTACGTGAACGATCGAAGCCCCTCCAAAGCGGGGCAGCGTAGGAGGTGTTGGAGGACAAAGGTGGCATGGGTGTGGTCTGGAGAGGTTTTGGCATCAGAGCTGGCACCAGAGCTGGCTGGCAGCAGGCCTTACTGGACTCTTCCAGTGTCAATTCGAGCTAGGCGAAGAATGCACGTCTGACTTCAAGGACTTTACCTGTGATATGACTCGAGGAGGCAGATGAGATCTGAGGGAAGGTGGGGCCAGTGTAGGATTTTTGAGGTGTGATGATCTCATTGACTTGTCATTCACTTCCCCTTCTCTTCTTGCACCAGAGCAGTCTCGAAGTGTACAAGCACAACAAAGAGGAGCGCATTGCGCGCACATGGGGCTGCACAGCACCTGGGCTGCCTTACGTGGAGGAGCACATAAGTAAAGCTGGTGTGATGCCTCTCTATGAGTTTCACACAGTCTGCTGCACTCCTCGCCCTGTGCTGCAGTCTTCCTCCTTCTCAATCACTACACATGGTGATCGAGAAGCTGTGCCACATCTCCTATGCTCCAGCTTTCTGCATCAATGTAATTTGCATCAATGTGAAAGAGCTCTGTTATCTTCTCAGGTGACTGGCTTTTGGGTGGCGACTTGGAAGTGCTGGGTCGCATTCGATATGGGGACGGGCTTGATTCCTACCGCCTCTCTCCTGCTGAGCTGCGAGCAGAATTTGAGAGGAAGAAAGCTGACGCAGTCTTCGCCTTTCAGGTGCCCCACAATTCCTTCTGAAAATCAGCCCAGCAAGGCTTGATATGAGCAGACTGTCCACTGCCCTGTGCCAAGAATGAAGCACATTCGGGGGTCTAGGTCAGGCGTGCTTTACATGATCACATCCAGCCTGGCTCCAGCATCTACTTGTCCACCAGTAACGGAGGTGCTCCAACTGTCGTTCACCAGCTCCGCAACCCAGTGCACAATGGCCACGCACTTCTGATGACAGACACCAGGAAGCGTCTCCTCGAGATGGGCTTCCAGAATCCAATCCTGCTCTTGCATCCTCTTGGCGGCTTCACCAAAGCGGACGATGTCCCCACGGACTTCCGCATGAAGCAGCATGCCAAGGTCCATATCAAGATTCCTCCCATTCAAATAAGCTTTGACCTGGGTGTTATTTTCACACATTTCTGAGCCTGACTCCTTTTAGTATAGACAGTGATTGTACGCCGGATGTGGAGTACAGGTTACGTGTTTTCTCAACAGCTCAGGTGTCTCTCTTGATGATCTGCAAGTGATGAATCCTCATGTTCTCCTCATGTTCAGGTGCTTGAGGAGGGCGTCCTGGACCCTTCAACAACTGTGGTGGCCATCTTTCCTTCCCCCATGCTTTATGGAGGACCAACGGAGGTTCAGTGGCACGCTAAGGCGCGTATAAATGCAGGAGCTGACTTTTACATTGTGGGCCGAGATCCTGCTGGCATGGGCCACCCCACTGAGAAACGGGACTTGTATGATCCTGAACATGGCAAGATGGTGCTGTCAATGGCACCAGGTTTAGAGCGATTGAACATCCTACCCTTCCGGGTAAGAGCTGCTTGGAGCCGCTTGACATAGATAGGTTCAGTTCAAATTCACAGGACGCTTCTTGAACTGGCGATTGATAGCCACAACCTGTTTGACAACCTGGAGAAGAGGCAGGTTGCCTTCCCTCAATGGTCGTCATCTGTAGTACCTGACAAGCCTCGAACAACGTATGTAACAGGTGGCTGCCTATGACAAGACCAAGAAGCAGATGGCATTCTTCGAGCCTTCCAGGGCAGATGACTTTTTATTCATATCAGGCACCAAGGTACGGCAGCCCAGCCATCTCCCATCCATCTTTGGATTCATCTTCACCATCGAGTCGTTACAAGCTCCTAGCAGAGTCGCTGCCTGCTGTCGTGCTTTCACGTTTCCAATGCACTTACACCAAAGCTCACGTCTATGCAAGCCAGTTGCAGACCAAGGGGCATTGCATGTCTACTACAGTGCTTTGAGCTCATTGTCAATGAGGGTTGTCATTGCTGATTCAATTGAGGCACGGCAGTTGATGCCTTCCATCAGGCAGAGCTTTGTCACTGGCTTTGCAGTCGAGTATGCAGGCGCATATGCCAGCAGCAGTCCCAATCGTCGCCTTCCGAGCGTGTGCTGTCACAGTGTGTCGTGCTCACGTGTCAAAGCCATGTGCGGTGGCGCAGATGCGGAACTTTGCGAAGGCAGGCGAGATGCCGCCGGAAGGCTTCATGTGCCCGGGAGGGTGGCAGGTGCTGGTGGACTACTACAAGGGCGTCGCAGCAGCCGAGCCGTCGGTGGTGTGATGGCTGGCAGACAGAGATGCAGCGAGGGAGGAAGACGTGGACCACGGGCCCCGGTATGGGGGGGGTGGGGGGGGGTGGGGCACACGAGGGGGCGCTGGAGACGAGCGGCGTGTGGGAGGGGTAGCAGCGTGCGGCGAGGTGCCGGAGCCAAAGGGGCCCGCCATCAGTGTCGGCCGCCTTGCGCGAGCAGCGGGAGGCCGGCGGTTGGTTGGGAAGCGCGAGGGCGAGGAACGCTGACTGCCGATGTCGGCGAAGCGGCTGCAGGGAGGGAGAGGATGGGGTTTGAGCGGAGGGGGGCTGCGGGGCGTGCCCCCAGCCGGAGAGAGAGAGGGGCGCGGTGCGCGTGTGATTGATGGGAGGCCAACTTGGAGCCTTAGAGGGGTCAGGACTGGTAAGGGGGCTAAGGGGGTCCTGCTCTGACGGTACCCACGAGTGAGCACACTCATATCCGACAAGCTAAGCTGAGGACCAGCAGCCAGCCACGACGCCGCGGCGGGCCGCCCGCCCGATCCCCCCGCATCCGACGGCCCGCGAAGCCCTCCCTCCCCCCCGGCATAGCCCCCCTTGGCCCCAGGCCCCCCCCCGCCGCCGCCCC
>WELB01000013.1:1145183-1157600 GCA_009602725.1 Spirogloea muscicola
GCCGCCGCGGCAGCGACGGCGCGGCGGGCGCCGAGGAGTCGCCGCCGGCGCTGGCCTGCGTGCGCTGCAGCAAGCCCGCGAGCCTGCAGTGCGTGGCGCAGCCTTCCCATGGCCGCTGCCGGCTTCCATTGCCACGTTCCGGCGGCGGCGGCGGGAGCTGAGGCGGCAGCGCCTGCGCGCGCAGGTGCCCCAAGTGCCTGGAGCTGACGCTGCCCAAGGCCAACGCCGCCTTCTGGTCCGTGCCCTCCCGCCGCCATCGCTGAGCCCGCCGGCGGCAGCGCTGGGCTCGCTTAGCGGCGGCCTGATGCTCACCAAGGCGGCGCGAGGACGGCGGCGCAGCTCCCAGGCGTGCTTCAAGGACTCGTGGGCTGCGCACAAGGGCGTGCACAAGGCGGCTGGCACCGGCAGGGGCCTGCAGCTGGCCGGCGGCGGCGGCTGCATGGATCCCCTGGTCGCCGAGGCGCTGGCCCTCGGGTGGCTCTACTGCCTGCGCAAGGGCCAGGCGCGCTCGGCTACGCTTCCGGCCTTCGACTGGACCGGGTGGGTGTTGTCCCTCCGGGCTGCGACGCGGCGGGCCTTGTTAGATTCGTGTTCATTTCGTGGCGCAGACACGGGTTCAAATCCCGTGAGGGTTATGAAGAAGTCTATCAGATATGATACTGCCATGACGCCAACTGTGAGGCAGGGGGCTCTGTGCTTCAGCGACGGTCTGACAGCCCACCTTACTTCGGGCCTGTGCAGGTCGCTGAGGCCGTACCCCATCTCCCCCCGCCGCCCAGTACCTGACCATATACCTCGCCCAGATTGGTCTGCCACGGTATGGCCCAATCGTTTACCCGCTGAGCAGGTTGACTCTGACGTGCCGCATGCAGCTCTCTTGGGTCATCCTTGATGGTGGTGGGATCTGACTTACTGGCCTGGCGTGCTGCCGCAGGGAAGGCCGGAGGAAGAACCCATCAGCCCCTGGCAGAACAGCGTAGAGGTCATTGCAGCAGAACCCTGTGCTGGCCAGGGCCTGTGTTGCAAATGCCACGCCGGTTGTTGTCCTGTCCTCTTGCATTGTCAGGGCTCTCGTTCAGCTTGCACTTGTCTTCCCAGTACACCGCCTTCCTCAGTCCAGCAGCTCAACAGGCCAGCTTCCATTCTTGGTGCTGTCTCTTGAGTCTGTCAAGCCATCCGTGGCGTTTGGTTTGCAGATTAAGAACGCGGAGCAAATTAGAAGGATGCGGCAAGTCTGCGTGGTGAGCATGCGCATTCTGCAGCAGAATAACAATGCAGGCGAGGCGCTTAGCCATCTGCATGAGGTCTAGATGACCTACTTGGGCTTGCTTTGCCTATTAAGCCCGGTTGCAATGCGTGGCCCCTATATTGCATGCGCAGGTGGCAAGGGAAGTCCTTGACGTGGCTGCGCGCGTCATTCGGCCGGGCATCACCACTGACGAGATTGATCGCTGCGTGCACGAGGCAACCACAGCAGCTGGTACTGTGCATAGAGCGGAGGCCTGCGTGCCTTGCCGCATCGCCGATTTCAGGACTTAGGGTGACCTAAGGAGCCAGTCAGCCCAGCCCTGACCATGGGTTGGTGGCGCAGGCGGCTATCCTTCACCTTTGAACTATCACTTCTTCCCAAAGTCCTGCTGCACGTGAGTACGCCGAGGAGGTCCTGCCCTGCATGCAACCCTTTCACACCATGAAGGCACTCTTGATGGTGGCTGCTGTGGGCCAATAAGGGCAGTGGCAAGGCTTACATGTCTCAGTACTCAGTGGCCAGGCTCTCAGCAGTTATTGCTTTCTGGGCAGGTCGGTGAACGAAGTGATCTGCCACGGCATCCCGGATGCTAGGTTGGTTGCTGACATTGCGCCATAAATGTGGCTTACATCCTGATTTTGAACCAACTCTATAATGTTAATGTACTGGTTACAGCCGATGAGCACTCCCTGCCAGCTTGACTCAGAATCTTGTTGGTGTGGCAAAGGAAGTTGGAGGACGGAGACATTGTCAACGTGGACGTGACAGTCTACCTTGACGGCTTCCATGGTCTCAATTCACCCTCCTTTGAGCTCAGAGAGCTGCAACAATGCTTGTAGCATACAGCAGACTTCTCTGCCAAGATCTTGTGTTGGACCAAGTGCTCTGGAGGGATGTCAATCGTGCTCGTGTTGCGTCTGCAATGGAGTGGTGCTATTACTCAATCGTGCTACGTGCTTTCTGATGTGATGCCAATGTGCAGGGGACTTGAATGAGACCTTTTTTGTGGGCGAGGTTGATGAAGCATCTCAAAAGTTGGTGCAGGCCACATACGAATGCTTAGAGAAAGCAATAGCAATTGGTGGGTTGCTCGTGAAGACCATTCTCTCTTGGAGCAACTTGTGCTGCAATGCTGTGCTGGTGCAATTGAGGAGTCACACTCTAGCTCAAAAGCACGTGCTGTTGCAGTTAAGCCTGGAGTACGGTTTCGAGAAGTAGGCGAGGTGATCAGCCGCCATGCGACCCTGGCTGGTGTTTCTGTGGTTGGTTCTGAAGCCAATCCCTCCTCTGCCTGACGAGTCCAGTTGAGATTGCAAATTTATCCAGCCAGCTTTGCTGTGCGACTGTACTTCCCTTGTGTTATTGAGGATGCAAAAGGGTGTAGTCTCCCGTTTACTTGCTGCAGCTCTTAGCATTGTCTTCTAGAGCTCGCATAAGAGCAACTTGGCTCACATAAGTAGACAAGCTGAAATCATCGATTACGGTGCAGGTGAAGTCTTACTGTGGGCATGGCATCGGCGAGCTGTTTCATTGTGCACCCAACATACCACACTATGCTAGTATGTTATATGCTCCTCCCGGCAGACCTTGTCGCATATGATTTGCACAACTTTCTATTCCCCTTTCTGCCTGCAGTCTCCTCTTACTAGGTCATACCTGTAGGAGCTCCCTTGCTTATTGGTAGCACTGTTGAAAGCATTCCAGATTTTCTTGTTGCCTGCCTGCCGCTGTTGCTCCAGTCTACCTTAGATTCCAAACGGCACCCCTTCATTCGTGTCTGCCATATCCTGCCATTGTGATTTTGCAAGCTGCTTGATTTTGCAAGCTGCTTGAAAATCTGCAGAGAACAAGGCTGTCGGGGTGATAAAAGCAGGTCAAACATTCACTATTGAGCCCATGATCAATGCCGGTACGAGAGCACACCAACTGAAGCAGAGAGCAATGACCTGCCCAACCTGCCCCTTGCCGAGTTTCCGTTGCGGTTTACACTTGCATGGTGCAACGAGGGGACAGGAACTCTGAGATGAGACGAGACCAGATGAGGCAGAAGTTGAATGCGTGTTCAGGCCGCGTGTTCATGCTCAGGATGAAATGCTCAGGATGAAGTGAACTTTGAGGCTTCATCAGCTGCAGTCTTGAACCACTGATTATTTTACCTACCTTTTTGTGGCCAATGGTGCAGGGTCTTGGCGAGATCGCATGTGGCCAGATGGCTGGACGTCTGTAACAGCAGATGGCCAGCGGAGCGCACAGTTTGAGCACACGCTGTTGGTCCGTCATTCATACATGAGCTTTCCCTTGGAGACGTTGTATCCATGTAGCCTGATTGCCGACTTTCTGCTCTTGACATTCTACACGTTGCAGTAAACCCGTCCTTAGGTGCATTTCAAGGTCTTGCAGGTGACTGACACGGGCTGCGAGGTCTTGACAGCGCGACTACCTAGCTCGCCAGACAGCTACCCCTGGCTAAACACCTGAAGGGAGTTGCTGCAAGCTCCCTTGCACTGCAGTTGCTCACAGGGCCTTATAGCACCACGTGCTTCTTTGCGGTTTGTTGCTTCCTCCGCAAATATTGGGGTGTTGAGCTTCTTGTGTAGCAGATCATTTGACGCAGCAAGCACCTTCTAAGCACTATGGCTGGAGGTTGCTAATTGCAAGGGTGTTCAGAGAGTTGTCCTAGTGCACAGATGATGGCAGATAACTCACAGTTGCTCTTTGGGGCGAGCTGCGGGGATATAAGCCTGATGGTGTCAAGTGCCAGCTGAGGTTGCCGTGCTACAGCGGCGCGGACACGATGCAAGTCACCAATGTTAACTATCTCATCATATTGGTAACTTTGTCGGCCTGTTGTGTCAATAATTAGCCAATGAAAGAAGTCTGCTGCATACACTTGCTCAAAAGATTATCACAGTGAGGTGTCCCGTGCAGTTCCCCGGGAAACACACCTCGGCCTTTGTTGGGCGGCAGTCTGCAAGGGCCTGTGCCTCCGAGGAGGACGTGATGTGCACCGTGTAGCCAAGTACGGTCTGTGGAAAATATTTTTGGGTTGTCGCATGTCGTCAATGTGGATGCGCAATCGTGTGAGTGCAACCTGGGGACTTTGGCCCGGTCTGGCTGGACCAGTGCACAGTGAGTTGGTTCGCACTGCGTCAGTGGGTGTGTAGGCTGAAGAGCCAGCCTGCCAGCGCCTCGTGTCTAGCCTCTGCGAATGTCCGCCTTCCGACTTGCGGCTGCTAACTAGGCAAGATTGAGCGGCCATCCTTGGTGCGTGCTGGTTCTCATGCGTGCACTACGCTTTCCGTCTCCTTGGACGTTGTCATCTCTCGTAGGCTTGCCCACTGCGAGTGCTGATTCTCATCCTGCAGAAGGCCGGGGCCGTTCCGTCCGACCAGGACCCCTTCTTGGACGTGAGCTTCCGCCTCGGGCACTTCCTGGCTGCCGAGTGCACATCCCGCAGAGGCCTGCACACGGGTGTTGTGGTGGGGCAGGACGGCACCGGCTGTCGTAGGAGGCCGACGCAAGCGCTTGTAGCACAGCGGCGGGCAGGCAGCTACGCAAGCCGTGACGAGGTCGGCGCAGCCGAGGCGGCTTCGTCTGCGCCGCGGGGAGAGCGCTCTCAAGCGAGTCGGGGCGAGCGGCCAGGCCGAAGGAGAGTGGGGCAGCGCCGCCCAGGCCCCGGGGCGAGGCTCCCGGGCGCCTCGGCAGCGCAGCCCGGCCGAGGGCTCCAGCGAGAGCGGCAGGCCGCAGGGCGGGGCATGGCGCCCGGACCATGGCGCCCGCGTTGATAAACCCTGGGTCCTGGACCCGGCCCAGGGGCGGGGGGGCACGTGGCGCGCGTGCGGCGCGCCCCACGCGAGTCGCCGCCCGTCCTCCCGCCCCCGCCCCGAGTCCGCCCCGAGTCCAGCCAACCCCCCCCNTTCGGCGGCCGTGCGCGACGCCCTGGCGGCGCCGCCCTTCGTGCCGCTGGCAGACCACCTCGAGGCGTCGTCGCCCACGGACCCGCCGCCCTGCCCCGCGGCCTCCACGAGCTCCACCTCCAGCCAGGCCGCCTCCGAGGTGCGCGCCCGCCGCGGGCGCCTCTGCCACGGCCCCTCTGTGCGCTCTTCCGCCTGCAGAAGCCGCTGATGCAGGCCGCCCTCGATGCTCGCAGTGGGCCTCGCCGCGCCGCTCGGAGGACTCGACGTGGGCGGAGCTCCTGCGAGAGCACGCCGCCGGCGCCGGCGGCGTCGACTGCGACGGGGACTGCGACGCGGCTGCTGCGGAGGCGGAGCCGGCGCACGCCGACTGGGACCTCGACCTGCGGGAGCTCTTCCTGGGCCCACGCTTCGCGTCAGGCACCTTCGGGCGGCTGTACCACGGCCAGTACCGGCAGCGCGAGGTGGCTGTCAAGATCCTGCGCCGGCCTGCCGACGCCGACGCTGCCCACATACTGGACCGCCAGTACCACCAGGAAGTGGCCACGCTCTCGCGCCTCCACCATGCCAACGTCATGAAGGTCAGCTCCCGGCTTCAAGCCGGACCCGCAAACAGGACCGGAACGTGAGAGCGGCCACGCTGCTGCATTGCTGGCCACAGTGGGTTGCAGCCTCGTTGGACCACACACCCCCTACCTGGTCACACCGACAACTCAGCGAGCGGTGCATGCGCTCTTTGCAGCGACCAGTCCTCGGCATGTGACGCTGGCCGTGCCATTCCGCGGGTGCAGTTTGTGGGCGCCTGCCGGCGGCCGCCAGTGTGGTGCATCGTGACGGAGTACTGCTCGGGCGGCAGCCTCCAGTCTTACATCCAAGACCGCGAGCCTGGCAGCATCCCTCTTGACAAGGTTGTGGACATGGTGCTCGACATTGCGCGTGGCTTGGACTACCTGCATTCGCAGGTCGGGCAACGCTCCTTCTTCTGTCCTTCCCTCTTCTGTCCTCCGTGCTGTGTCCTCCTCGATTGATAGGGGTCCTCGGGGCTCCCAATCAACCTGGAAATCTCATTAGTGTCGCCGCTGACATTGTCAGCTTGCTTGATGGACTTGCTGCAGACCCCTGCCACTGAGTACTGTCTTTGCTGCATGTGGGCTTCTCTAGAGGCAACCCATGGTGGTGGGCTGGTGGTTGAGTTGCCAAGGCTTGCATCTTCCTCTACTGCAGGGCATCATCCACCGAGACCTTAAGCCCAGCAATCTGGTGCTGTCTGGCGACGGGGATGTTGTCATCACTGACTTTGGCGTCTCGCGGCTAGAGGGGGAACCCAACGAGATGACTGCTGAGATTGGAACATACCGCTGGATGGCCCCTGAGGTGGATCTCGCCCCACATTTGTAATGCAGCTTTGCTCTGATGCTGTCTGCCAGTGCTCAAAGGTTACTGGCAAAGTGATCGTGGGTGAGGGCCGTGCCTGAAAATTGGCCGATTGTCTTCTCCATGACCCAGATGATCGACAGCGGGCCATATAATCGCAAGGTTGATGTATACAGTTTTGGACTCGTTCTCTGGGAGCTCATTTCAGGGGAGGTGCCCTATGAGGGCCTGACTGCCGTGCAGGCCGCTTTTGCAGTTGTCAACAAGGTACTCCAATACGAAACAAGAGATTGCTGTCATGCCTCTCATTATCCGTCAAACGACGACATGGCCCCTCCATTCTACAGATGTGCTGCTTACTGTAGCAGCCCTCTTTTCACAGGACGTGCGTCCCATTCCGCCGCCCCGCTGTCCTCTCCTCCTTGCGAAGCTCATGCAGAGCTGCTGGGATTCGAATCCCGTGCGGCGGCCAGAATTTTCTGAGGTGAGTCGCTACTGGCACGCTAGCCGCTTGCAGCTCGCAGGGGGCTCTCTGCCACCACCATGGGCATCTGCCGCTCCACCCTCTCCTTTAGGTACAAAAGTGAATGCGAGAAGTTGCAACACCCCAGCTCACAATAGCAAAGTCTTGCATTTCTGGCCGCGTGCCCAGATTGTGCAGACCCTGGAAGCCGTGCGAGAACGGCTGGCGAGGGGGGGCAGCCCGCTGCGCCTGGTCGAGTCCTCTGACTATCTGCACCGCAAGAGCAAGCTGTTCAGCTGCTTTTCCAGGAGAGGCTTGTCAATGGTTGAGAATGACCTCGTCTAGGTGTAACCTGGCCAGCAAGTGGCCTACACCAAGTCGGGCTGAGACTTGAAGGAGTCTTGTACAGTGCGCCAACTTTTGCAGCAGTCTCTGGCTGAAAACCCTCCTGCAGTGCATCTATCATGCCACTGTGAGCCAGTGAGCTTGCAACATTCATTCATTGCGAGGGGCTCTGGAGCGTCGTGCCCAGCTCAATGACCCTGCCCTTCGTGCGAGCCCCAGCAAGAAGCCCTGCTCGTGTGTCATTGAGACACTTGTACTTTATCTTTGAGAGTGTATTATTTGTTCAGAATAAAGAGTTGCTTCCTGCAGATGCAACGGCTACATTGTTTGTGGCAGTTGATGCCTACTATGGTGGCCTGGTGGTTGCGGCTGCTGTCTGGAAATCAAGCTGCACTGGAGACCTGCAGTGCACTTTGACTGTGAGGAGTAAGCAGCAGGTTCACAAGCGAACCTGAGTATGAGCTCGGCCAAGTGGAGAATCTGTGGTGGCACTGCTTCAAGGACTGGCGAAATAATCTGCATAGAGGCCAGAGGAATCAACTACGCTTGTGGTACACTTCTCGCGAGCCCTGCCAAAGCTAGCTGTGCGAGCTACTTGGGAAGTGGCCCCCGGCAGCCTTCTTAAGAGCAGGCGCCCAGGCGCTGGTAAGTTATTGTGGCCTCCATCTCCAGTGTGTATTGATTGATGGAGGGCCTGAGTGGCCAAGTACAACGGCAAGCACATTGACAGATGTACATCACATGATTGCATCTCCAGTCTCAAAGGCAAACGAAGTAACTGCCTTCTTTTCCGAGGAGCAGGCCGCGGAACCCGCCCATTGAGCTGCTGCTTCAGCCGGTTGTTCGCAAGCTGCTCACTGAGGCTTCAGCGGTCACATCCGTTTCGCAGCAGCAGAGGCGCAGCAGATACTTCGGGCGGCCGTCTCTGCAAGGGCCTGGACGACCTCGTCCTCCTTGAAAGTTTTCTTGCTCTGCCTGCCCTTGTCTTCCACGATCAACAACCTGTACCTTCTGCAGTTTGTGCCTGTCCTTCATGTCCTACAGCCATCACTTCCAGTCTTGATGTGGGAGGACCGGCAGACCGTCCTCGTCTTGGCGCAGATGCGGACGCAGACGCAGACGCACTCATGATCACAAAGGGTCCAGAGTAGCACAAAGACTTGCCTGATTACACACAGCGCCGGTGAGCACTCAGCTCCACCTGGCCGCACACAGAGCTGGCAGGCACACAGCGCCGCCTCGCCGCACACAGAGCCGTCGCGCACACAGAGCCACGAGATCGTTCGGGCCACTGATGCAGCCTGCCGGGGCCTCCCTTATTTAGGGAGACACTCTCATCGGCCTAGCAGAAAGGGCGAAATGGGTGATTCTACCGACCTACTGATTCACCATGTTTCTATAATCAACACTCCTCACCTCAGAAACCAGTGGCAGCAGCAAAGCGACACTGCGGCCCCAGCTCGACGACCGGCTCACCAGACTGAGCGTCGTCAATTTCAGCAGCTCACTGGCACTCAAGCCCTCCCTCGCTTGACGAGCTCGGTCAAGCCGCCATGCTGAAGCTGTCATGCATCCGCTTCCCTGGAGTCTAACCCCAGCAGCTCGACCCTGCTCGCCATCCTCGACTTCTCCTGTCTGGCCTCATGCCTGTCTGGCCCCATGCGCAGGAAGCAGCATGAATCTGCAAGTGCTTGGGCTTGACCACAAGGAGCTCTCCTTGGGCCTCTGCCAACCGCTTTCGAGGCTGCCATGGAGCTTCAGCTGCTGGTGGGTAGCAACAGCCTGTTAAAACGGTGCTCATGCAGGCCCGTAACAGCCCCCTCTGCAGCTTCGACTGGCATCTCACATGGGCGGCATGCTACCATAATGGCAACAAGTACATGCCGTTGCATAACAATCGCTAAGCGCCTCCTGCACTCGACTACAAGCCCGTCAACTCACTATAAGGACACACTCAGCCCTCTAGAGACCACCTCACATTTATCGGTAACCAGGGACACGTGCCTCAAGGCCTAGGTCCAAGACCTGCCACCCTGACCCGAGCATCACATGTGCGCAGCTCACTGCCACCTGAACTCTGGCAGCAATGGCAAGCACCAAGCTGGCTCGCTCAGGCCCACGTTGGCAGCTACGGTCAAGCACGAGCGCCAAAGTGGCCAGCTAGCCCAGGCCCTTGGCGCGCTTAATGAGATCCTCCTTCTCTGCAAGCCCGACATATGGGATACCCCTCGCATCCAGGTAGCCCTTCAAATCCCGCACAGACATGTGGTCGACATCGGCCTGCCACAATGAGAGAGAGCTCTTTGAAGAAAGTAGATCTGAGTGAGCCCAAGGAGTAGCCACAGTCTACAAGCACTACTGGATTGAGAGCAGTAGGATGATGACAAGGGCCACTCACATTGGCAGTTGGCTGGTGGGGCTGTGTTGACGGCTGCTGGCCTGGTGTGTGAGCGGCAGAAGCATGAGCCGCTTGCGGCGCTGCCTGGCCATACGCCGGGTACGGCTGCGCCGGCTGACTATATGGCGGCGGCTGGTAGCCAGCGCCAGGCGGTGGCCTCGGATACGTCTGCTGGTACTGTGGTGGCACACCATATGCCCCTGGCGGGGGCTGGCCGTATCCATACGCGCCCGGCGGCACATACGGCCCGCCGCCGGGCCCTGGATAACTGCCAGACGCTTGCTGCGGGTATGCAAATGGAGGTGGCTGCGCGGCATAGGCCCCGCCTGGATAGCCTCCACCGGGGTAGCCGCCACCCGCCGGCGCATAACCGGCCTGCTGGTAGGCCGGGTTACTTGTGGTGAATAGTGGAGGGGCGGCAGAGGCGCCAGGGAAGTTCCCTCCACCGGCAGTCGAGAACGGTGGTGCTCCCCCGGAAGCGGGCGCCGCCGAGGACGATGAGGCGTAGTGGAACGGCAGACTTGTCTTCCGCGTGTACTTGCTCTTTGCGCCCTGCTTGCGGCCGGGGCCCTCCGCTCCCGGACCAACTCCCAATCAGTCAAGAACATGTGCTGCGCCATGCTGTGGCGCTCTTATACAACAGCCTTCCAACAATTTCAGTTTCGCAGGAGTGGGCCGGGGCGGGAGAAGCTTACCCGCAGGATTTGACCAAGCTTCTTGAGCGCCTTGGCACGCGCCGTGCGCACGTCGCCCTTCACAGTGTTGTCTGTCAGCACCTGCAAAGAGACGATGACACCATCCGCAGAAGCTGCCACGTCAGCAGAGATGATGCAACTAGGCTGTGCTCCGCAAGTACGACACAGGGGTTGTTCCTATCTTAGGCAAGCCACAAACAAGCATCAAGACCAGCTGTGTTTCATTGATTCGTCAAATCATTGGTTCGTAGATTGCGCGAATGATGTACAGACCAAAGGTGATCCAACAACTCATATTGTTACAAAAAACACGGACTAACACTGTGTCAAAACGACAGAGCCCATCGGGGTCAGTGCAGCGGCGATGAGACTCACGCGCATGGACACGGTATTAAGTGTGCCCTCAATGTCGACAACGTTGAGCTTCCAGAGCGACTCAAGCATCTGGTCCTGCTTGGCCTCAACATACTGCGCAACAGCCGCCTCATTCACATGGCCCGCCCCGAACTGCCGCTTCATGTCCTCTTGCATCTGCATCAGCTGAACGGCTCCAGTGGCGGCTGTGAACTGTGTCTTGATGCCGTGGCCCTTGTCTCGCATCCACTCAGCCACAAATGGCATGCCGAGCATCAGCGGGTTCTTGCCCAGCTGCCGCGCAGCAGCGCGCTCGTAGATGTACCCAATGGTTGCCAGCATCGCCTCCCCAAATGCTGCCACAACGGCAGCAACGGGGCGGGCCCGCAGGTCAGATCGAGTCCAATCCTGCCGACCCATAGTCGAGGCTCGCCGCCAGGAGGCCGGCTAGAAGCGCAGAGGAAATGCGTACCGGCGTTGGCGAGGCGCTCAGCCTCGGCGGTGGCCTCGGCGACAAAGCCGTCCTTGTCGCCCAGGACATACTTCTGGAGGCGGTCCTTGAGCAGCTGGACGAGCTTGTCCTCGCGCTCGCGTTGGAACACTCTGAGCTTCTCGCGCAGCTCGCGCTGCTGCAGCTGGGCGCCGCCCGGGCCGGTGCCACCCGTCTCAACGGCGATGTTTGCCACCTGCGCCATGGCCAGCTGCCCGACATAGTCCTCAAACATGTCGCTGCCGAATAGCATTCCAAAAACCGCCGCAGGGTCCATCATCGTGTCCCTGCAAGCGGCGCCCAGCAGTATCGTCACGTCAGCGGGATCACAGATGGCGCTGGCATGTGGTGGATAAGGAGGGAAGAGGTCACAGCCGAGGCTAAGGGCGCGGCCTGTCTCCGGGTGATACGTACGTAGAGATGCCGCCCTTGCCACTGCGGTCGTAGATCTCGCGCTGCTGCGGGTCGCTCAGCACCTGGTACGCCTCGCCCAGCAGCTGTTGCAGGAGCAGCAGGGACAGCGGGAGGCGTGCGGAGGAGGTGAGGACAGCAGGTAGAGGAAGCTCGCCAGAGAGGGGCAGGCAAGTCCTCGGCGACGGCTGTGGCGATGGCCTCAGCGTTCGGCAGAGGAGCGGGATCGCCCGAGGATGGCGGCGGCGGTGGCACTGGCCTGGAACTTGTGGGCGGCCTCGGGGTCGTTGGGGTTCTTGTCCGGGTGGACCTTGCGGGCCTGCCGCAGCAAAGCAAGCAGCGCCCGAGTGTCAGCAGCCCGGACGGGGGCAGTGCAAGCTCTGGCGGCGGCGGCGGCGGCGGCGGCGGCGGCGGCGGCGAGAGCGAGGCCCGCCGCTCTCACCTGGACGTAGTAAGCCTTCTTGATGGCGGCGGCGTCCGCATCCGGCGGCACGCCCAGCAGGTCGTAGAACTCCGTCTCCTTGACGCCCATGGCGCCGTCGACGGCGGCGGCGGCGTCGGCGGCGGGCGCCCCGGAGGCGCCTTGGCCGGCGCCGGCGAAAAAAAAAAAAAAAAAAAAAAAAAAAAAAAAAAAAAAAAAAAAAAAAAAAAAAAANCTTTTTTTTTTTTTTTTTTTTTTTTTTTTTATTTTTTTTTTTTTTTTTTTTTTTTTTTTTTTTTTTTT
>WELB01000013.1:1183747-1196117 GCA_009602725.1 Spirogloea muscicola
CCCCCCCCGGCCCCTCGCGGCGCCTCGAGCACGAAGCCTAGCCCCCGCCGCCGCACCCACGCCGCGCCCCAGCAGCAGCCAGCGCGGCGGCGCACCGCCGAAGCCGCCGCCGCCGTCGCCGCAGAGCCTCCGGTGATGGGAGGCCACACCGTCATCGTCGCGACGCGGGACGTGGTCGTCAGCATGGACGCCATCCGCTGGGCGCTGTGCAGCCTGCACCAGCCTGGCGACCCCGTCACGCTTCTGCACGTCGTCAGCCGCGTCCCGTGCGCCGAACGATGTGAGGGCCCCCGCTCGCTCGCGCACCTCGTCCGGCCCGTCTCGCCACCTTCCAGCCCTGGCGCTGACGGTCCTCCCTGTCCATGCGCCAGACGGCGAGGACGCCAAGGCCAGCGAGGTGACGACCATCGAGGTGGCCAGCCACATCCGCCACGTCGTGCAGCCCTTCATGCACCAGCTCAAGTCCATCTGCAACGGCCTCCACGTGCGCACCCCCACTTGCAGCCGCGCCTTAGAGTAGGGCAGGCCGCTTGCCATGCCGGACATCAGCGCGCCCATGTATCGTGTGTCTCTCGCGCACGTACGAGCGGTGCTCGGGGGAGCGTGCCTCTTCCACCGTGGCTGGGGCTCAGACGAGCTCCTGACAGGGGACCGCACGATGCGGCGGGCTGTGCTGCGCAGGTGGCCGTGGACCTCAAGATCGCAATTAACGACTGCATCGGCGAGGGCGTGGTGGACGCTGTGCACCAGCTGGCAGCCACCAGGCTTGTCATGGGCAAGGCGACGCTGGCCATGTGCCGGCCGCGGGACTTCTTTGGCCGTGGAATGAGGGATATCGCCACGAGGTGTGCATTGCCCCGAGCCTGGCCTGCGCAGCCGATCCTCGGTCTTGTGATAGGCCTGCGCTGCTGATCCCCTCGCTCTTACGATCAGGCTTCTCCGCCGCTCGGCACCTTGGTGTGAGTGCGGCGTTGATGTGTGCATGAGGGCTAAAAGCGGTCTGTGTGGCCGTCCTGCTCATGACAGGGGCGTGGGTGAGGAGGCATCGCACATCATGAAGCACAGGCCCATGGACTGCTCCGTGTACGTCGTACAGCGGGGCAAGCTACTGTGCCAGGAAGGGCCCGCGTTGCCTCACGCTGCGGAGTCTCCGAGTGCGTACCCTTTTGGCCCATGGGTTGACTCCGTCACAGCCAGCCTTGCATCTGGGCCCCTGCTTGCACTGGAGAGTCTCCCGGATGCTAAGGCCTTCTGCCTTGGTCAGGTCAAGGTTGACGCGCTCGGGGTTGTCCCCAGCCGCTTGTCCCCAACAACCTACCCTGACGGTCGACCAAAGCTCCAAAGTCCATATCATCTCACACCGTCTTCTCCTGCATGGCGCAGCCTGGCTCTGCGTAATGCCACCGTCGTCTCCTCAGCTGGTGGGCACGGTGGCCAGGTCGCTGTCAATGGGCTCTCCGGCTTCCTCCAGCACACCAGAAAGCAGCCCCCCACGAAGCTCGTACGGCGAGCCCCCTCGTCGCAGCCTGTCGCTTGAGACAGGCTCAGCGGGCTCGCTGTCTCCTCCATATGAGAGGGCCCGGGCGTGCGACATTGACGCTTGTGAAGCAGAGGAGATGACAACGCCACTGTACCAGGCCCTCCGACGAACAATCGAGCTGCGCAAATCGATCACCTCCAACCCGCAGCTCTTCTTGGAGCGCTACCAGAGCGTCTGAGCCCAGTGGGGCCGCCCGTCCTCGCACGTGGCCTCGAGCAGCTTGATGCAGGACTGAGGGCGTGCCCGCTGCTCGTGACCCCTTCGGTACAACCGCTTGAGCACTCTGCACGACCTTCCTTGACACCCCACCTCCAACTGCCACCTTGCCGGGCCTGCTCCTGTCCAGGGCTGTGCACTTCCCCCGATATAGCCACCGCGGCCTCGTCTTCTCTCCTGCAAACCATCACCCAACCCTCCCCTTACAAGCTCGAGGAGTGCAGCCAGAGGATGGCCCCCTGCCAAGCGCCTTCGTAACCGATGCAGGTATCAGACTTGCTTGGCAAGTGGGGATCCTAATCAGCCTCCCGGCAAGGATATGCTTGCCAAGTCCATTCTTGGCCTCCCAGCACCATGTGCTACTTATCTGCAATGTGGCCTTCAAACCCTGGCCTCCAGCCAGAGACCCCAATAAAGTCACAGGTCTGCGCTTTGTGAATACTCAGGCAATTTGGCCACCCATGTAAATTCGTCCTTTCCAGGGCCGTTTCCACATACGACCTTTTGGCTCCAGGGCCACCCTAAGCTATCCAAACGTCTTGATGTGCCAATCGTGCGTGTTTGAATCCGAATCGCGCGCACAGGTATCTCTTATTTGCATCACGAGTTATTCCATTAGCCGGAAATGAGGCTGAACAAGTGCGTTGTATTGAGCCCCAATGCTGTGGCAGCTGCGTCCTCCCAAAGTGGTGGTAGTGTCGCGCTTAGGCGGTGCACTTGCAGGGCTTCTTGCGAGTGTGTGGCAGAGTCGCCGCAAGCTGAACGGCGCAGCTGCAGCCATCGCTGACAGCCATGCGAAGTCTGATGCGCAATGTGCGAAAGCAAGCAATGCGTGTGTATTAAGAGATGGGGAGGCCATGTGTGGCCAAGTACAAGGGCAAGCACTTTGACAAATGTACGTCACCTGCTGCTAACTGACCCGCTCAGTAACCACGAGTCAGCACATAGAGGTCACTAACTGATGCTCGAATACCGGACGGCAATCGACAAGCTCTCGAACTACCAGCTAAGGCTCGACCAGCTTTCTGATGCAACGCATGAGCCTGAGCTCGCTACAGACAAGCTGACACTCCACGACGCAAGAATGACAAGTAGGCTGCCCGCATGCCCATCTGAGCTTGAAGCATATCCTCACGATGAGCATATCCCAAACTTGCAAAGCGCAGTGTGTGAAAGCAAGGCAGGAGGAAGGAGTGGCTGCCCCAAGGGGGCAGTGGCTGTGAAACGGCAAAGCTCAAATGGATGTGCACGATATAAAGTTTTCTCCAGTAGGAGGCGATTGCTGTGAAAAGGCCAGCCCAACAAAGACTGGACAAGGTCCGAAGGGGCTGGAAATCGAGTATGTATTGAGAGATGGAGGGCCTGAGTGGCCACGTACAAAGGCAAGCCCAACATCAGATGTACATCACCTGCGCTGCTAAGCTGACCCGCTCAGTAACCACGAGTCAGGACGTGGAGGTCGCTAACTGATGCGATGGATGAGAGAAAGGCGCGCGGTGCGCATGAAACGGTGGCCAATTTTGGCCTTTCTTTGATCAAAGCCAACACACTGTGGAAAGCCCAATACCAAGGCCACGAGGTCACAGTGTACCCCCCAGCGGCTCAGTTAGTCTGTGCCTCCCATTGCCGCCAGGCCACTCGAGCCGCAGCGCCCACGCCGCCGGCGCCGCCGCCGCCGCAAGCGTCGCGCCTCTCGGCGCGGAGAGCGGAGGTGCTCCCTCGCCGCCGGTAATGGCGGCGCTGAGCCAGGCCTTGGCGGCGGCCGGGCTGGCATCGCCGCAATGCGCGGCAGCGAGGCCGAGGCTCGCCGGCCGGGTGAGCCATCTCGCGCTGCCCAAGGCAAGCCCAGAGGCGGAGCCTGCCGCCAGGCGCCCGAGCGCACCGCCATGGCGGCCAGCTGGGCTCGCGCGGGACTGACGACCCACGATGCCGGCTGCCGCGGCGCTGTGATTCTGCAGCGGCGCTCTTCGGCGCGGGTCTGCCGCAGCCAGCAGGGGGCCGGCGGGTGCTGCGGCGGCGGCGGCGGCGCAGATGGCGGCTGCCGGGGCGGCGACGGCGCCAGCTCCGAGGCCTCGCGGCTGGAGGCGCTGCTGGGCTCCTCCGCGGCTCCTTCGCAGGACGGCTTCAGCCTGGGCCAGGTGAGCAATGGCCTCCGCAGCAAACACCGGTGGCCTGGTAGAGCCGCGGGCTCAGAGCCGGCCGTGGCAACTCCAATCGAGCAAGTCATGCAACGCCCCCCCGCCTGCTGCTGCCGAGCACTAGCTCGGCCAGCTGCATTGCACGTCGCAATGGTCATGAGATGGTGGTCGAGGGCACAATGGATGTAGGATGGCTGGTTTGCTGACGACCGAGCCATGGTTGGTGGGTGTGTAGATGGATGGAAGCATCACACGGGAGGTGCTCCAGGACGTCATTGGAGTCATGCCGGAAGCCATGGTGGGCTGTCCTGCCGCTACATTGTTAGCCTTTGTATAACTGACCAAGGCCGAATAGCAATCGATCGATTCGCCCCTTCTCCTTCTTGTACTGGAGCTGTCAGATTCTCAACCTGTATATGGGGTGTTGCATACCATTCTGCACCTCGAACCGTCGCTTCTCCATGCATCATAAGGCTGAATCTCTGTCATGCCCCACTTGCAACAGGTGAGGCCCCAGGCAGAGAAGTTCCTGGACGTCGACGGCTTGCTGGCCGAAGTCAGAGCTTTGGGTGACGACGACTTTGTATTTTGAGGCAGGCTCGAGTAAGCATCATGCTTGCATTCTAAGGAGCAATGCTACGGGACTGGTGTGAAGATGACAACCTGTTGGTACATGCCTCGAGAACCATGAGATGATGGTGAGCGCAACAAAGGTTGTGCTCGCATGCGGCTGTTATTCTGGTGCAAGAGGAACCAATAGCTATTTGTGAGGTCGTATCACAGTGAGGAGAGTTCAAAAATAAAAAGTTTGAAATGTTGCAAGGTCGTCGAGACAGTCATTGTGTGCTGTCCTTGACCAAGGTCTCTGCCACATCCTTGCACTCCTTATAAGATGTGTCACCTTCATGCCCTTGCCTGCCCATATAAGGTCCTCATATCTTCGTGAGATTCAAATTGCAGTACTACTAAAGCATGCACTTGTCATAAAGCTGGTCACTTATGAGTGACCAGCTTTGCTCACAATGGCAAAAAAGGAGAGGCGCTCAGCTTTGAGCGCCTCTACTTTCAGCGGGAACATACTATTCACAGGCTGGTCACATGGGCACACCACTTCAATCGAGAGTTACATTTGAGCACTCAAATGCGCCAGCTGAAAAGGCACTGAGTTGAAAGGATGTGATGGATACTATCATATCTGAGAGATGGCTGCAAGGCAGGTAGGAGTCTAAGGATGCCGCATGCACTGACGAACAATGACTCCTTCTACAAGCTTGTACAAAAGGGAATAGTGGTGATACAGCTACTGCACTACAAAATTGCAGGACGCAGAAGCAAGATTTCGCAAGAGGAGGCCGTCGCAGGAGAAAACGGTTGTATGGTAGCAATAGCCATCCCCAAGATTAGATTCTCCTGCCACTGTCGTGGTGTGCTGAGCCAGCCAAAGAGTGCAAACGAGGTAATCCAGGGACTGTAATTTGTAACGAGATTTTACTACTCTCCTCCTACGGCCAGGACACTGCATGATGCCGCCTTTTATTTCTCTTTCTGCATTAGCAGCGCCCCTTCAGCAGCGAATAGAGCGCTGCCCTTGTCAAAGTGCCAGCTACATGAAGCGACTGCACAAAAACGTATAATTCGCGTCATTGATGTGCACATCCCTATGCCTTCCGACATTGATGTTACCAGAGTAAATGAGTGAGGACAAGCGTATGTTGTTGCTCATCCTGTTCCTTTGTTGCCTGATAGATGTCCACAGGGGTATACAACCTGTGACTAACAGAAGGCCACCGGCTGCTTCTACTGCTGTACCAGCAGGCCTTGGCTAAAGGCCTGCTTGCTAGCTTGCACACTGGGTTAGCAAGTAGCCTCAGGAAAGGGTCCAAAGAAGTGTAGCTGCCACTCAAGAGGCCAGGCTCTTAGAGACAATCTCATACACATTCTCCGACAAACCATTGGTAGAGATGATGCGTTGCAGCTGCGCCTGCACATGCCAACCAGCGGTGTTGCGGTGATCAAGCATGATAACAGCTCAGGTGGATGAGTAACTCAGTGCATCAGCTCACGCACTCTCACAAGATGTGCATGATTAACCACTGCAATCATTGCACTCAAGGTAGTCCAAAGCATGTGGAGATTAGTGGTATGTTATAGCAGAAGACGAACTTGAGCAGCTTCTTGCCGCTGCATGTCATACTTCCTCCACCTCGTGAAGGCGGATACCATCCTCGCCGCCACCTAGCAGAGAGACCGGGCACCAGATGGGGTCAGTCCATAAGTTCCTAGGACATCAGCAGCTTTTGAATTCCATAAATGGCACTGGCCAGCTTTTGGCATCTCACCTGAGCATTGAGCTTGTCGAGTTCCAGTACCATGTCACCAAGGAAGGCAAAGCCAGTGCCATCTTTGGCATAGAAATTTGACGGGCAGGCGCAGAAGCCACCAATCAAAGAGTACACCTACAGAAGGCAACCAGAGGTCATCTAAACTCAAAGGAACAACACTTCCCACCAGAAAGAAAAGGCCCAATGATCATTTCAACTCCCAATACATGCAGCTGCAATTCTGATGGAAGAAATGGTAAGTACATAGGTCATCGCAGTCACCTTGTTAGGCTCCTTGATATTGAACGCAGGGTGATGAAGGAGAGCCTGCACATTAGCTACATTTCCAGGTATGCTGGCGGACGCCTGGAGCCCAAGCCACTTGTTCATCACCAGATTATCTGACTTCCACTGCTCATAGAATTGGCTCAGTGCTGCATCCCTGGCATCCCCTGCGTTCTGGTTCAAGCAAGCCAGTGCTGCAAATTGATCGGTCATATTTGTAGCTCCTTGATATTCCGCCACTGCTAGCGATGTTGTTTCGGGCTCATTCAAGCACGTCAAATAGCCTGCAAGATGACTGAAATTCCTCAATAGGTTGTCATACTCAATCTGATTGAGATAACCGTATTGATTACCGCTGGATAATGGCGTAGTGCTGGAAAGGTGTGAACAGCTAAAGTAGCTTACCAAGGGCTGCGTTCTTCAAGCCCCGGCGAGCTTTCTGCTGATGCGTTGGCTCATACGCTTCATCGCTTCGATTAGCCTCGACCTGGCACACGCACCAGAGGTTGATGAACAGTCAAACTCGTAGTAATAGCACAGGGCACACATGCTTGTCCAAGCACTCCTAATGAGATGTCATGAGCATCTGCTGCAATCACTACTTTGTTATGAAGAGTTAGGGTCATACCAAGCGAAGCAACTCAGTGCGCAGATGTCCAGCAAGCTGGCGTCGGACATAAGTGTGAACCTCATGAATGGCATCTGGATCTGCTACATTCATGTAGTCTGCTAGCTCACTTTCTCCTGGTAAGGACATGGCTCTTGCCAAGAATGCCTGCATCAGCTGACTAAGCTAGATCAGGCGCTGCTTAGCTGCTCACAGCAGTATTGCAACTTACTGCCTTTGTATAAGAAACACTATGCCAGGAATATCTGCACAGTGCGGCTTCAAGCTGACCTTGTCAAGAGATGGATCTGATACAAGGCTCCTGAAAGCTTGAATGAAAGAGGCTGGTACTGATATGCTTTCACCGTGTTGGTGTTGTTCCACAAGCGCTAGCATAAGTTCCCTGGCCATACTCTGACCTGCTTCCCATCTGGAGAAATTTGACACATTCCTTGACTGAACAAAGAATGTCCAGTACTCAACCGATTTCATGCCTAAAAAGGTGAGGAATGTAATTGGCATCGTTGCAAGCAAGCATGCAGTACCTGTTAAACTCATCAGAATCATGGGCAAGGAGGAATGTGAGCTGCTCGTCTGTAAGGTCAGTCTCCAGCCTGACTGGAGCACTGAAACCCCGAAGAAGGGATGGCACAGGTTGTTCACCAACGTCCTCGAACGTGAAAACTTGCTGATCCTGCAAGAGTTTTAGTGACACACTGATCAGGGTAATTCCAGCAACTTGCAAACAAGCCGATGCCTTGGCCGCATGCATGCCAAGCATCAGGGAAGGAAAAGTCGGGGACCTGTTCCACCCGCAGAACAACAGTGGTGGGAGCCTTCCCATTCTGGCCACTTGAGGAGTCGTGGTGCCCATCTTTCCGAACCTTCAAAGGCAGGTCGCTCCCATCAGGACCAACGAGGCCCACAGCTAGAGGCAATAGCATGTGCTGCTTCTCGTTTTGGCCAGGCGTCGAAGGCACCTCCTGCCTGAGGGCACCACCCCATATTCTACATGAGCAAGATCATAACGACAAAAGCACCGTACTGAAAGAAGGCACTACAGTCTATCCATCTGAAGAAAGTCCAGCCGAAATTTTTCACGTGAGCACTGGCCAGCATGGAGCTTCATTTTGCGATCGTAAGAGCATCTAACTTACTTGCAACGTAGTGTAAAGGTATGTGCCTTTGAATCATACGAGGTCGCTACTGACAAGCTTGGTGTCCCTGCCTGACCGTACCTGTTGAAAGTAAGTACCATACCACTGATTACGATACATCTGCAGCAGGACTGCCACGACCAATGCACAAGAGCAGACTAGCTCTTCAAGAGCCAGATGCTTAAGAGGTATAGAGTAAAGGGACTGCAATATTAGTATAACCATCCGACCAGAGAGTAGAACAATGAGCATGTCATACCAGCGGGAGAAAATGGAGAGATCAGCTTTATTGGCATCTCGCATTGCTGCCAGAAAGTCATCACAGGTCACTGCCTGCCCATCGTGCCTCTGAAAGTACAAGTCCATGCCCTGCACAGATGTATGGCAGAAGATAGACAGTGACAACAGTAAGGGATCCAGTAGCATGTCTGAGGTCCAGAACCTCCTATGAAAAGCTCAGACTACTCCCTAGCTCTTCTATACGAGTCAATCACCAAGATAGGAGCTCAGATGACATTGTCTGTCAACAGCCATGTATACCTTTCTAAAGCCTTCCTTTCCCAAAAGCGTCTGGTACATTCGAACAACCTCAGCGCCTTTCTCGTACACGGTGTGAGTGTAGAAGTTGTCCATCTTGATGTAAGACTCTGGTCGGATTGGGTGCGCCATGGGTCCAGCATCTTCAGAGAACTGAGAGGATCTGAGACGCATGACGTCACTGATGCGCTTGACTGCCCTGCTGTTCATGTCCGCTGAAAACTCCTGGTCACGGAAGACCGTGAGTCCCTCTTTGAGACTCAGCTGGAACCAATCGCGACACGTTACTCTATTTCCTGTCCAGTTGTGAAAGTACTGCACACAGAGGTGCATTGGTCAGTCGAGTTGAAGAGTGGCTGCTACAGAGACAGCGGCCGCCCATATGTGCAGCTGCTAGTAGGCACTCTTTGCAGATGCCAGAGAATTCCTCATAATTGCAAGTTTACCTCATGTGCAATGACGCCCTCAATAGCTGAGTAGTCAGCATCTGTAGCAGTTTCAGGAGTTGCTAGGACCAACCTGGAGTTGAATATCTGCCATGGGACTAAAACAGCTGAGTCGTTGTATACAGTTCAGCACTAATTCTATGACAACATGCAAACTACCATTGCGGTGAATCATGTGTCTTTTGCAGCATCATGAGCACCAGTGTTTAAGAGGAAGGCTACAAGTGAGAGTACAGAGTACAGGACCGGGACAGCAGGAGATCAGTCAAGCTCCTTACATTCAAAGACTTGTTCTCCATTGCCCCCATGTTGAAGTCTGGCACCTGCACACTGCGTCCAGTTCAGAGAAGTAGATAGCATAGCAGGTGCAAACTTGGTGCTGAAGCAGTAATCACCAAGTCAACGTAAAGAATGCCAAAGAAGATGGAAGATGCTAGGCCGAACCTTGCATGCCACTAAGCTGAACTACAGAATAGGTGCTGCAAAGCTCACTGCTACGATGTTGAAGAGGTCAAGGTCGTACTCCAGGCCAAATACCTACACAGGAATCAGTCATCAGAGCAGACTCAAGGCTGACAGGGCAATACACAGAGCACACTGAAGACAAATTGTAGAGACAACATTCAATTGTCTGCATAAGGGAATACGCAGTAGAAGCTCACCTCTTCATCCCATTTCATTGAAGCTTTCAAAGACCGCATTGCATGGTCGCATTTGTGGAGGTCACTTTCATTCACATATATCCTCAGGATCACAGTTCTCCCAGACTTTGTCTGAAAAGTATCCTCCAAACAAGACAAATTGCCAGCCACCAGTGCAAATAAATAGCAGGGCTTCTTGAATGGATCCACCCAAAGTGCAAAGTGCTTGCCGTTCTCCATCTGACCTTGATCAACCAGATTTCCATTTGAGAGGAGCACTGGATAGAGGTTCTTGTCACCCTCAATCCTGGTTGTAAATTTTGCCATTACGTCTGGCCGGTCCTGCAGAGCCAGTGGAGTAAGACGGCTGTTAAGCGTGTAAAGCAAGCGAAACATCCTAATTCTTCAAGCAGTCTATGTTGGGATATTCAGTTGCCAACTCCATCAATGACACCAAAGAAGCAGTCACATTGTAGTATCCTTGAGCCGTAAGCATGTAGCTGCTCAATCCAGACCTGGAAGTAGGTGATCTTTCGGAAGCCCTGAGCCTCACATTGGGTGCAGAAATTCCCGCTAGACTTGTATAGCCCCTGCCACAACCATGCCCTTTTCACTTACCCGTGGCGAGGTGGAGCTAACATGAGCAGCAACAGCCTTAGTCTAATCCTTAAGAAGCAGGCTCACTGTTCAGTCAATGGTACTGACATAGAGACTGCTACAGAGTCTTAGTTGTGCGAGAAGTTCCTCAAGAGCAATTCACAACATGCCAGCAAGATAAGTATACCTCCAGCGACGTGTTGCTCTGCGGTTCGATTTGGGTGATAATCTCAAGCTCGAACACCTCTTGGGGAGGGTTGAGAATGGTCATTGCCCGCTTGGACTGCCTGTACTCAGACTCCTGCACAACAAGTAGCAGCTCACTTGTTAGAAATGTAAGACATTGTGTACCAAAGCACCTGAGCAAGCCCAGAGCGCAGAGCTGGTGAGGTCAAGAAAGTGCTCACGGACAGCTCCTTGCGGTTGATACTGATTGATAGAAGCTTAATGTTCTCCCCATCCAATCTCAGGCCTCGTCCTATTATAGACCAGGCGTCAGAGCAAGGATCAGCGACATGAAGTACTGAAGCACGCCCACGAAGAACGAAGATGTCGTCAAGCCTTGTACCAAAGCAAGACAAAGCTCAAAAGCGGGAGTAGAGAGGTCAATTTGTGGTCATCAGAGTCACTTGCCACTCTGGTCCATGGGCTTGACCCTGATCACAGACTTCACGATCGTGTGATCCTCTCCCAGCAAGAATGTGAGGTCAACCTGCAATCATGAGGCATAAATGTCTGAAGACTGACTAAACAGCCAGGCTGCCTATTCAGCTTCATCAGAGCGGAGATTCCTGTTGCCTAATTGCAGCATAGAATACAAATTAGCTCCTGTGCGCGGTAGGAAGAGAGTGTGGTCCACTCCTTTTCCAAGATGAAGGATAGCGCAACTGCAACCCTTCTCATGTTTTCATGCCATGTCATGTCACGTCAGTTGCTTATAGCTTGACGTACAGTCTCGAAGCTGTGTGACGGGGGCTTGTAGTCGCGCAAAAAGATCTCAACAGGCGCATCTGTCTCCTCCTCCAAGGTGTCACTTGTTCGATCCTGCTCATCAAGTCCAGGCACAAGTGCAAGCCTTGACCAGTCCGTTGCTTGTAGTAGGCACTTGACATGCCAAACTAGAGTCAGATACTGCTACACAATCACAACAAGCTTTGGCAGAAGAGTGGGCCTCGTAGGCTTAGCGCTACGTGGATATGGGAGTACCTGAACAGCCACAGTGCACGTCACGCGCTCCCCATTCGGAGGCATCTTCCTCTGTATGCACAGGGTTGTGAGTTCTTACTTGGCACAACAATTCTAGGAGGTACGGTCCCATGCCCACTGCACGGGCGCGATGAAGAAGTAGGTAGGCAGAGGAGGTATCCAGAAGCGAGGAGCTCAGATTGAGCGTGCTCGTGAGCTGTGCTCACCTGAAAGGCTCTGAGATTGCTGCAGATCAGCCGTGGCGACTGGGGGACCTGCCAGAGCACCCGCCTCGTTGGCGTAATTAAGCCTCAATCGGGACACAGTTGCCAATTGCAGCGAAGGAAACGAGAAACAGCACCCCAAATCCTCACCGAGGGTGCAGGAATGAAGCTGGAGACAAGGGCTGTGCGCCACAGGCTACGGGTCGTCGAGGTTGCAAGTGGCCGGCGCGTGAAGCACAGGCCAACCTGCGACGTGACGCTGCACGTCTGAGTATTGGCAAGGCATTATCGCAAAGAAGCGGCAGCAGAGGCCGCCCGCGGAGCAGCGCTCGCCCTCCTGGGCCAGGCGGCGACGCCGGGCCTAGGGAGGCATGTCGAGGACCTGACGCGCGACGGCGAGCGCGGGCGCCGCCAGGGCCAGTCTGGAGGCGTCGCAGGCCCGCATGTCGCGCCGCGCGGCGCGGAGGCCGCGCCGG
>WELB01000013.1:1196452-1212010 GCA_009602725.1 Spirogloea muscicola
CGCGCCTGCGGACGACCAGGCCGCCGCTGCGCCGCTCCGCAGGCCCGCGCCGCGCCCCTGGAGCTTCGGCCACGTCTTCGTCGTCTTCGTGGCGGCCGTGGCGGTGAGCGCGCCGCGCGCTCGCCCTCTCGCCGCGGCCGTCGTCGGTCCGGCCATGCTGCCGCCTGGGAAGAGCCGAATCCGGCAGCGGCGGCAGCTCGGGGGACTGGTCCGCCGGCTCGAGGGCTCTACCACGACGATTTGCGGATGCTCGCGTCGCCGCGGCGGCTCGAGCTGGCGACGCATCGATCGTCCGGCGCAGCTCTTAAAGCATGAATCTGGCGAGCGTTTACACTGATTCTGCCGCTCTGCTCCCCTGCCCGGTGTGCATCTGCGCGCAGCTCGGCAACGTCGTCACTCTGCGGCGCCGGCTGCTGAACATCGAGAGGCTGCATGCCGACTTTGTGGGCTTCCCATCCTCCTCCCACATTTGCCAGTCCCCACGGACTTGGCAAGCGTCCGCTTGCCGCACACCCGAGTGCTCTTCTGGGTCGTCCTTGACGGGCTCGATGCCTGTTGGGCTGACATCCAGGCCCTGCCTCTGCGTGCAGTCTGGAGGGAGGAGCAGCTGGCGGGGGCAGCAAGGGCGAGCTCAGGGCTCGACGGCCAACGGGTCGCGGCAGCAAGAGGAGTACGAGCGGGCCAAGGCGCAAGCGGCGCAGGCCCGGCGCATGTGGGAGGAGTACCAAGAGGAGCTCAGGCGCAAGGTAGTCGAGAACCCCTAGCCCTATACGTTCTGCTGCGCAGGAGACCCATGTCACTGGCATGGCTCTTGCATAACGACGGGACAGGACAAGCCTCATGCCCTCCTGATGCAGTCTGTTTCTCTTGCGGCTCCGTGACCATCACGAAGGCCCTGATCTGAGTTGGGGGTGTACGACACTGATTAGCAGCAGGAGCACTGGTGGCGGATGCACCAGGAGGAGGAGAAAGAGAAGGAGCGCTTCCGCAAGGCGTACTCCCGGTGGCAGCAGCAGCACCAACAGCAGCGCAGCCGCTACTGGCAGTGGGACGAGGAGGAGAAGGCCAAGTGGAACTACGAGGAGAGCTACCGGAAGCCAGCGATGCCTGTCAATCGGGGCGCTCTAGATCATTATGCTGCCCTTGGCCTCGACAGGTAGGGGCCACCTCCTCTGGTTGTTGCGGAAGGTGTCGGCCGTTTGCAGGCATCTTTGCCAAAGCTCAGACATAAGGATGGGCTAGACACAGGCTGATCTTGGGCCAGGCCCGTAAATTATATCGCTTGCATCACTTCAGGAGAGCCTAACTTTTTTCCACTGTGACTTGACGTGTCCAGCTCTGCCTGACATGAAGTAGTGAAGCAGTATCTGGAGAATGTCTGGCTCAGTCTGTGAGTCGAGCTGCTTCAAGAATGGTGCGTGCATGCTCTGTACCAGCACAGGGCCAAGCTGATCTAGACGGTGTTTGCTTCATTGCTCTTTCAGATCAAGGGCTGAGCCTTTCACAGCTGCAGAACTGAAGGTGAAGTATATCTCTGTCAGAGGCCTTTTGGCTTGTCATGCATATGCTATGGGTTGGTGCTTCGTACATACTTGGCTCCTTGCTTCCGACAAGGAGACAGGCCACAGATTAGATGCACTACAGTGGCAGAGGAGGGTGAGCTTCTGAGAATTGTCCTCTTCACGCATAAGATTTGTTGTGATACAGGCAGCATTTCGTTCCAAAGCAATGGAGCATCACCCCGATCGCAACCCCTTGAACAAGGGTAAGGGCCTTACTCTATAGTGTAACTTATGAACTATCAGTTCTCAAAGGAGGTTCTTCTGGACAGTGTTTCTTAGACTGAAGCATATTGTAGGTGCACGCAACATCTTGGACTGGGCTTCTATGTTGCTACTACGATATCATGAACTTCGTAGTTGTACGATCAATAGCTGAACTCTTTTAGCTGTAGCTGGCTCTTTGTGCTGATATTGTCTTTTTCTCGTGCAGAGGAGTCTGAATACAGATTCCGACAAGCAGTCAACGCATATGAGGCCCTGCGTCCAAAGATACGACAGGGCCCTTTGTCATGAATACAGAGTTGCCACTAGTGGTGGCAGAGACCGCAACCTGCTGTCTGGTAGCGGTGAATGAGGCCTGTCATTGGTGGACCTTCAGGCCCTGATGCAGTGGTAGTCTAGTTTACCTCTAATTCCCGTATGGGATACATTCTTTGGTTGACATCACACTCCGACACAAAAGTGCCCCTGTGATGCTGGCTGGGTTGGCTTTTGAAACTGTGACGAACGATTTTGACCTTCATTGACAAATAGCTGCACAACATACTGCATGAGTCAAGCAGCATTGAAGGTGCACGACAAGAGAGTGAGACTTCTGAAGCAGTTGCTGGGCGGGTCACCGGGGAATCATCTGTAGTAGCCACTCTTCCTGTCGTTTGGTCGTGCACTTTCGAGTCAGGGCTGTCCAGTGGACCTTGTCCATTCCTCCTGAGACGGCATCTTACAGTCAAGGCCTCTTAGGAGGAGGAGCTATTCTCTTAAGGGGGTTGATTTTGTAGTGGAGTCCTGGAAGGTCGGCGTCCTGGACCTGCATTGTGCCTTTCGGCCCCTTGGGACCTCGACCCTACTCTTTGGGCTGGGCTGGGCCGGGCTTTCCCAGCCGAATGAGGATGAGCCCTGTCCACTCTCTTGTGGTTTGACTTTTCAATGGCTTGTCAATTCTTTTCAATCCTAAACCCTAAATGGCTAAACCAGAGAGGAGTGGCACTTTGTCAATTCTTTTCGGGCTGGGAGGAGTGGCACTCCCAATGGGGGCAAGGGCTGTGAGAAGCCCAGCCCGAAAAGAATTGACAAAGTGCCACTCCTCTCTGGTTTAGCCATTTTCCGTATCGCAAACCCCAAACCCTCCCCCAAATTAGCGCAGGTCAATTTGCCCGGGGGGGAACGACTTGCGGAGAGCCACGGTGGCATTGTCGCCAGCTCGGCTGCCAGCGTGACAAAGCCGTCCATTGAAGAGGCTGCAATCTGCCAGCCTGGAATTATACGTGGCCGGATATGTAGCTCCTCCGCGGCCGAGCTAATTGCGCACAGCACCCCGCAGCCGCCGCCGCCGCTGCCGCCGCCAGCGCCATGGCCGCCGCCGCCGCCGCGCCGCCNGATTAGGGTTAGGGCTTCGATTTAGGTCAGGTCGTCACTGTGGCGCGGTCTCCGCACGGCAGGGCACAGCCCGGAGCCTCCTGCGAGCGGCGGCGGGCGCGGCGGCGGCGGCGGCAGCGGCGGCGGCAGCCTTGTCGTGGAGGCCGCGAAGCGCGTCGGCGGCGTCCGCCAGTACGCGCTAAGCTCCACGCTGGCCGCTGCCGACGGCAGCGAGGCCGCCGTTGCCGACCTCTGCAGCGGCATCGTCGGCTGGGCCAAGGGCCAGAAGGTTCGCGCCGCTGCCGCCGTCGCCGCCGCCGCCGTCGCAGCCGCCGCCGCCCGGCCGAGCCGAGCAGGGAGGCTGTCGAGCTAAACTTACGGCCAAAGCAACCCAATGCCGCCGCCATCGTGCCGCCCATGGTGCCGCAGCCAACTAGAGCTTGCCTACGGGGCGCTCTGCCGCGGCTCCGTCGCCGCATCCTTCGCGTCGACGGTCCTCAAGGCCCTCTGCGCGCCTTGCGGCACCGGCTGTGCAGGCGGACAGCAAGGCGGGCATCGTGCAGTTTGAGTGCAACGCCGACGCCTTTGAGCAGCGCGTGTTCCACTTCTGGGAGGTGTACGACAGCTCGCTCTGCATGAACGACGTGCGCGCGTCGCCCGAGCACTGCAAATTCATGACCGAGGTGCGGACTCCGCTCCACCAACACAAACCCCGCCTCCTTTGGCACCAGCGCCGCCTTTAGGAGAGGGTGTAGCAGCTCATGGCAGTGCTTTTTAAGTCAAGTGCCTTGACGGTGCCGGTGGGTTTGGAGCAAGTCATGTACTTTGACATGCTTACAGACCTTGCTATTGTGATGAGCAGATGAGCTGCTGAACTGATACTTCATGATGTGCAGGTGAGGCCGCTGCTGACGGGTCCGGTTGCGTTGGCCGCCTATGAGTACACCAATGGTCAAATTGGCCACATGCTAAACCCCATTGGTGAGTTTCCTGGTCACGCACTCGGGGGAAGGTGCAGCCGCCTAGATTTTCCCCGACACTCCGAGAGCGTGCATGGTTGACTTCGTTAATCACCAAAGCTTAATGCTATTCCATGACCAATCTCGTCATCCTTGGTCGAGAGTACATCCAAGCACAAGAAGCAAAGCACAAAGTGGATGGCATAAGAGTGACTGTGTTGACGGCCTCCTCGTGTGTCCCCGGGCAGGGCCCAAGGGCGAGGGAGGGCTGGACGATGCAACAGGGCAGGGTGGGAGTGGTGGCGGAGCCAGCTACAAGCAGTCATCGCCAAGTATGAGCCAGGGCGTGGGCGAGCGCGAGGGCTGGGGCATGGAGAGCATGCTGGAGAAGCAGGCCAAGTCCGCACAGAGCGCTGTTTCCAAGTCAGCCGACTTCTTGAAGAGCCTGTTGGGCGTTCCCGGCAGAAAGTGACCAACTATGACCACTCACTAGTAAGAAATACTGGCAGTTGTTACGGAAGTAGTCCAACTCTGCACAAACTGCAGACTCTTGGTGAAGCTCACTGAAAAGGTAATTTTCTGAGAGCTCACCTGCTGGTTCAGGCAAGAAGCTACCATTCGCCGATTCTTGCATTCAAACTTGGTGTCGGATTCCTTCCTTGGTGACTTATGTCCCTACTATACAGGGCCTGCCCAGAACATCATTCAGGACTTTAACATTGGCACGCTCATACTGGCTGAGTAGCAATCAGCATTATAAGGAGTGCCCATGTAAGTGTACTGAGCAATTAGTGAGTCGGACAAGCTTTTCCCCACAATGTGCCAAGCTTAGCTGGTCAAAGTGCCAGCCTGTCACGCAGCATAAGGCCAGCGCCAAAAGCGCAAAATTGAGGAATGTGAGGACTGAGCTTCCTACCTCTAGGTGGAGGCAAAATGCCTCCTGAGTAGAGTCAAGCGATTGACTGCCTTGTGAGACCGGTTGTGCAGTATCTCAAGAGCAGTGGTAGTGAGTATGGTGACAACCCACTCCATTCCGCAGCAGTAATGCTTGTGCAGGTGCTCGTCCATATGTACACGCACACCTAGAACTTCATCTTCTACACGACAGCGAAGAGCTTAAGCATGGGGCGTGGAGGACAGTAGCATGGGGTCGGCAAACTGCTCATTGACTTCCTCGTCTGGCATGGGCGCCACGATACTGCTGCTCTCCACAATGCCTTGTGGGCCAAGAGTGAGGGTTGGAAGCATGAATGCAAGCACCAGCGCCACAAACTGCAAGAAGAAACGCAACTTGGTTATTTTCGCAAGCTACTGTAGAACGGATAATCTGGATATAGCGGCCAAATAAACACTCCACAATATCCCGTCCCATCGACTGGTTACTTACGTCTGCCGCTGCACCCACAAGGAAGGCGAAGCCGGGAAGAGGCAAGGGCGGGTGTGGAGACAGGAAAATTGCTGGTGCAGAGTGCATGAAAGTCGTCAGCCGTTCAGTTTACCACAAGCAAGCAAGGAGCTGTTTTGGCTGACAGGTACATCATGCGCTTGCCCACTGTCTAAAACAGTGTCAGTAGTTTCTACATCTTGCGCGTCATGGTTAGCTAAGAGACAAGAGCATAGCTCAATAAGAATGTATCACCGACCTGTAATGGCATTGAATAAAAGAGGTGCCAAAGCTGATGCCATTGAACGCACTCCACTAATTACACCTTGCATCTTGCCCTGGATTTACAACAAATGCACGGTCAATGCTTGGCAAGCCTGCCATGCATAATTTCACAAGCACCTGGGAGAATGGTGAACATCAAGGGAAGAAGGGAGAAAGGAGGAAGGCGGGCGGGGGAAAAGGGGTAAAATTCTGTGATGATAAGTGATGGCCATGTTCCTGTCTGGAGAATTGTGAATACGGGTTGGAATATGGAAGAATGACGGGAGGCAAGGAAAAGGGGGGGGGAGGGCGAATATTGGAGATTGAGTGGTGGCCATGTTCCTGGCTGGTAGCAGGTCAAATGGGTTCCTCACTTGCTATTGAACAGAACTTAGCTATGGCGATGTCTACGTCTGTGGGGGAAAAAGCCAAGTACCTGCTCATCTGCGGCTGCTGCCTGTGACACCATGCTTCCAATCTGTCACAAGGTGATCAAGAGCATATCGAGTCAGTGCAATCAGCGGAAGGAGCACTGATCTGCTAGCCATACCCTGATCCCTGACCATAAAGCCCGGATACAGGGCCGAGCAAAGACGAGATTAGTGTACATGTACATCGTCTTTCTACTCAAGGAAGCTCATAGTTGGAAAAACAACGATTGCAGGACAAAACAGCCTGCTGATCAGGAAGCTCACAGTAGGAAAGACAAGGAAGTTGGCGCAGGACATAGCAGCAGCCAAATACGGTACCCATGAACTCCAAGCTATCCCATACAGGACGCACTGAAAGCAGAAATCAGACAGTGCAATCAGACTGCAAGTGCAGGTGTCATCTTGTAACTGGGGTCGACATCATGAGTTGCTACTTACAACTGTGGGCAAGAGAGACCAAGCGATGAAACCAGATTGCAGCGAAAAATACATGTCAAGGCACCATTGTAGGGCACAATCAACCACATCACAGATTCCTACACATTGAAAATTCTTCACTCTAGCAGAGATTGCAGATGACACTAAATACGAAGTTGAGAGCGTACATGTACACCACCGAAAAACAACCCAATCAGCATAACAAGGCGAACACCAAGTGTGTGCACAAGCACAGGGAGCAGAAAGAGCTGTGCAAGCAATCCAGATACTATGGCGATATCAGACAGATGAATATAAAAAGGTGAGATTACCCAAATTAAGTGTACCCTGCCAATTGTACGGACTACACCTTCAAGATAAGCTGTGCAGTGTTGAGACTGGAAAGTCAACAAGGAGGTGCACAGAGGCAAGGCTAGCCTACAAGATATTTGTATGCTGCTTATGTGCAAAGAGCCAAGGACTGTCAAGTTACCTGGGTAAACATGGAACATACTCCTACAAGCAGGAAAACCTGGGCAAACTGGTCTTTTGCATAATCGAATACTCCTTTGAGGTAAAACTGGAGTGAGGCATAGGTGACAAATTGCTTGTGAGATGCAGTCACAAGCTCAGAACTTGCTTAGAGCTAGCTAGGGAGCAATCCAAGGATTACAGGAAGCAGAACCTTCTTGTCCTACTTACATCTTCGATTAAGCACTGAGTGACGTCCTAAATGACCACGCACCAATAGTGAAGCAGTGATGCCAGCCTCAACAAAACTGGACGTGAAGGAGATCAGTGCCAAGAGCACCAGTGTTCGACTGCAAAAGCGTGAGAGGAATACTGATTAGAACTTCTTTGACATGCACACTTCTCCCGAACGTGAGGATATCTGATATGTATGAATACAATGGCTATTATGTTGGGAAATCAAGTGAGAGTTCTTCATCTTACTTGTTCCAGATGCTAGTCATCGCAGTCCTCAATGTCGACTTGCTTCGGATCAGCTGCTTGTGAGGATGGCTGTCTCTTTTTTGTAGAAAAGGGTGACTTGCTTTGCCTTCTTCAATGGACTTATCAACGAGGGGCTGCCGATGTAAGGACTCTGGCAAAAATGCTGCGAGGTAGAGAGTAGCCAAAGCCAGAGTAACGACTGCAACCTGCGCCAATGCATTTCAAATCCTCGCATCACCTCAAGAGACAATAGCTGCTTGCATTATTCTTGACCACGCGTTAGCTTTTTCAGATTACATTGATGAGTGTGACATAGAGTTCAACAGCGCCTGAGGGCCTGAGGCAAATGCATCTCGAGTGTGTAGAAAGCCATGATACTGACCTGGAACACAATGGTTATAGGCAGAAAACGTGAGATGCTTGTGCCAATGATGAAGGCTATTGACAGGGAGCCCATGACGAAGCCAACTGCACTCGCACGATGGTCCTCTGGCATGACATCAGCCTACAATAACAGCACAGCCAATCCTCAGAGGAGCTACTTCTGTCATAAGTCCTACAGGGCAGGTTTACGCTTTGCAGGAATTGCGGAAGTTGTGTAATATGTCCGAAACTACACCATGCACACAACTTTTGCACACAACTTGTGTGTGCAATGTTTTGACCATGACATGGTCAAAACATTCGTCCATTCAATTGCATATGCAAGGTCACAAAATTTGCCGCCATCTTCTAGAATGTGAGCGGGATGTGCCAGTAAGTAATATGTAGGTACGCCTGCAAGACAGCTTACGATGTACGCAAGGATGAGGCAGAATGTAGCTCCATCACCCAGCACGCCAGCCAGTGTCTTGACAGCATAGTATATATAGACAGCACAACCACTTGTGCTATATGATAGCACAACTGCAAGGAAGGTGAGGTGCAAGCGAGATTCCTGTGAGCTACTTGTAAGTGCCATGGCGGGCAGCTGAAGGCCAGTGTGTTGGCAAGCCTAAGTATTCCTAAAATAAATCCCCCTGCAAGCTGAGCTCCTCTCTACTGAGCAGCTGCGCAAGTCCTGCTTGCTTGCTAACGAGCAATATAGGGCTGGTTAGAAGCTTGAGCACGCCGGACTTTACCAAGACAGGGCAGCAAACGCAGTAGATGCAGCAGATGCAACTCACCCCATTGCATGATCCCAGTTGCAAATGAGAAAATGAGGAGCGGTTTTCGCCCATAATCGTCTGACAGGCTTCCAATAAAGGGTACTACAAAAATAGCCCCAAGCCCTGATATCTGTGAGAACGATATGCTTTGTCAAGCCACACAATCTCAAAGACCACCTAGTGCTGCTCAACTCCTTCACAGCCTGACTAAAAGCTTATGACCTCAATCCCGTGGAGGCATGGGTGTGCAACACTGCTTCAGGGAGGCACGCTTTTCTCACAGCTGATGAAGTGGCGCTGATGTACAAGACTCGCGGGCAGCTCGTCTCACCGTCACCACAAATTGCTCTCACTGTGATGTCAGTGACTGCTGGGAAGGCGATGACAGCTCCAACACAACTCAAGAAGAAGGGGATCATCAGCCCCAGTAGAGGCTGCGTCACAGCATAAACACCACGACAACAAGTTGGCGATGATCTGAGCCCCTGCTAGTGATGATCAATGCATATATTGTAAGGATGGCCATGTCCCTTGAGCAGTAAGAGTGGGTACCCGACGAAGGTGCAGGCATCCAGCTCAGCTCTGAGCATGTCTAGTGCCTTGCCATGCATTTGCCAGCTACAAATGACTGATATTACGACCACTGTCCCTTGCATCGCTTCGGTAAGCCAGTGTGGGGCACACTTGCCAGAAGCTGCAAGCTGCATTGCAAAGGCCATTCGTGGCTCAGATTGCCACACCTTGTAAGTCCTGAGGAGCTCCATGACTCCCATCATCCAGTGCCCCTCCTCACACCGGATCCCAGCTTGTGGCAATCAGCTCGGGGGGCTGGTTGACCTCTCCCGATAGGAATAGTGTTGCCTGCATGAGCGTCACTCTGTCAATCTCCGACTGGCATTTCCGGAACGACAACTCTCTCAACGTCATTGGAGCCAGTTGTTGAAGCACTGCACAACCACATCGCGTCTCCAACGCCTGTCTAGACGGAGGACGTCTGAAGGGTCAGCTAGACTTTGGGAAGTGGCTGCATGCACGAGCGACCTGAGCGCTTGCAGCAGCAGCTAAGCTGAGGGAGACAGGACGCGGCACATAAGCGACCGCAGCGGGCTTCACACCCCAGCTCGGCTCGCTACTTGGACGTCCACAGAGCCCGGGAGAGCGGGCGCGACGGCAGGGACCTGCCTCCGACGACTCGGTCGAGCTGCTCAGCCACGGGGCACGAGAGCCGCCGCCGGCAGCTCCGCCGCCGCAACCGCCGCCGCCGGCGTCGCCGCCGCCGGCGCTGCCNCCACGACCAGTAGAGTGCTGAAGCGCACATTCTCAGCAGCCGTGAGTAGAGACAGGCCAGAACTGTGCGGCATGTGCCAGCAGCGCCTGAAGCCGGGGCATCTTGCTCCATCACCGCCGGGCCTCCACCTTCTTGGCATCCTTTGCTGCAGCATTCGGCAAGGGAAGCGGTCATATCAAGTCATGGCTCAGTGGCATGACCAAGCACTGGAAGCTGACCTTCACCTCAAGCAAGAATTAGTCCCTCGAAGCTATTCATTCTCATTCATACTCTTCCTTCAATTCAAGCATTCTTTTACTAACTAGAAGCTTCCTCTGTCAGCCTTGGACCTGCACCTTGGCTTTGCTTGATGCTGCGCTACATCATCTGATGGCTAACTTTGCCAGGACGGAGGAGAGTGGGCAAGGAGAAGTGAACATAAGAGAGGCAGGGCGTTGAGAGAGAAAGGAGGAGCGGAGAGATAGAGTTGCAGTTCAAGAAGAGAGAAGTGAGAGGGAAACCATGAGAAAGGGGTAAAGAAGGGCGGGAGAGAGTGCGGAGAGACGAGGAAGGGTCATAGGGTGTGCACGTGCGATTAATTTTTGGGTGTCAGATTTTGAGTGCGTTCCTGACCTGCCTTCTCCTCCTCGCGTTTCTGCGCCGCTTCCAGCCGCTGCTGCCGGATGAGTGCCAGCCGGTCTGCGAAGCCACAATTCCAGAGGCTGTGCATGAGAAGGCTGCAGTCAGAAGCATCAGCACCGAGAGCAGCGGCTGGCAGCCAAATGCCACGAGGAAGGAGGAGGGGGCACCGAGGTCCTTGCGAGCCTGCTCCGTCTTCCCCTGCTCCTGCAGCTTCAGGTATCGCTCATGCGCTGCCTGCTTCTGCAGCTCCTCCCTGGTGCAGAGGAGACAGGCCGTGCCCACCACTACGAGTCAGCAGAGGCGGACAGCTGTGCGTGTGCATCTCAAGCGTGGCAGCAGCTTGCAAACAAGCGGCAACCGAGTCAGGGCCACAAGCAAGTCCAGGGCAAGAGCCGCCTTACCGCTCACGACGTGAAAGTTCGGTCGGCCTGTCCGCCTACAGAGCCAAGAGGAGTCGCAGACGAGCAGGTCAGCGGGTGACAACGAGGAGGGGAGAGTGTGACCTGTAGGATAGGAGAGGGGGGTGAGGTCGGCTTACGTCTGCCGAGCTGGCCTTGACGGTGCGCGGCCGGGCAACGTTCGGGTTCTCGATCTCGATGAGGCTCGCCACGCCCTTCTTCTTGGCATCCTGCCGCCCCGGCCGCCAGCAGAACCAGGTCCACATGAACAAGACACACAGCTAAATCGTTCACTAATTTCACTACAGTTGTGTCTAAGTGGCTTGTTGGCCCTGATTCGATCAGCAGCCCATGAACGACTGAAAGAGCTAATCACTATTATTCTGCGTACTGCTCAAACTGACTAAGCAGCGGTTGTCTGGAAGAGCGTGTACCTCGGCGGCGTCGTCCCCCTCCTCCTCCTCGGAGTCCTCCTCCTCCGACCCGTCCTCCGCCTCGTTCTGAGGGTCCTGCCGCCCGCAGCGCCAGGCAGTGGAGCACAGGCCTGGCGCCTCAGCTTGCCGGCCCCAGTGGAATCAGCTTTGCATAATAGTCACAGCAATTTGTGGGCAGAATTTCATAGCCACAAGAGGCGCGCCCGGCCAGCGCCCATTGGCAGAGGCGGCAAGCTGGGCGAGCTTGCACTGCGCACCTCCTTGTTCTTCTTGAAGCCGGGCCGCTTGGTGGACGTCCCCGCGACTGCCGCAAGCAACAGCCGGACCCATCAAGCTTGGGCCGTCAAGCTCGACGGCAACGACTGAGGCGGCCAGGGCACGAGAAGTTGGGGAAGAATGCAGCTGCTGATATTGTATCAGCGGCTGTAAACGCCAGCCAGGTGCATACAGAGGGTGTTCAAATACATAAGTGGATATATCATGACTTACCATCGATACAGGGTGACTTAGAATATGATCATGACAGTGACATGTTAAGTCAGCGAAGCCACAGGCTAAGAGGCAGGGGGCTCTTAGTACCCCGGGAAGGAGGGAGGACAGGGAGGAGGAGGGGAGGCAGGGTTTGAGGTTTCGGCTGTGTCGGCGGGGCGCACCCATGTCCTCGGGCTGCGAGAAGTTGCGGCGCCCCGTGGGCTTGCCCTTGAACTTCCCGCGCCCCGCGCCGCCCCCCATCGCCGCCGCCGCCGCCGCCGCCGCCGCCGCCTCGCGCCCGCAGACCCGAGCCAAGCTCGCCGGCCGCTGGTTATGGATGTCGCTGACTGCCAGTGCTTGCGCCGGCGGCGGCGGTGGCCAGCTGCTGGAGGACGACCCGGTGCTGCGCCCGTACACGTCGCAGAAGGGCACGCTGCGCACCCTGCACGGCCTCGGCGACGTCCTCGCCGTCGCCGTCGTCGCAGGTGAGCGGCGGGAGCAGCGCAGGTCCTCGCCGCTTCGACAGCCGGCCGGGCGCCGTGAGCGCCGGTCGCTGTCGGCACTTGCGCTGCGAGCGCAACGCCATGGCACACTGTCTGACGGGCTTCGCCTTGGCGCTCGCAGCGGCGGCTGCGGAGATTTACCTCCGCATTGAGAGCCGGGCGACCGAGGGTGAAGCGCCTGCTGGCGGCTTCGACCTACTGCATGAGGGCGCCCACTCCCTGCAGCGGCCCCGTGTCTGACGGTCTGGCGGAGACAATAAGAGTGGTCCTGGGGCTTCCAGCTGCGCACTAATGGCTGATGAGGCATTGATGACCTTGTCGCGTGGGCATCCACGCTCACATCTGGTGCTTGGCAGACTGTTCTCTCTTGACTTGGTGAAGTGTCATGTGTGCTTGTGGCACCAGACACTCAGTCCCACGTTGCATGCATGTGAGAGGTCACGAACACTCTGAGCTGTGATAGACCAGACTTGCTCAGGATGGTGCTTGTGTTGTGGTGGCCTTATCGTGAGCCATAAGTCGCTAGTGTAAGCACTTTTAGGCATACTGGAAAGTATGCAGCATCTCCATTACCACCCAATGTTGACAACAGGCTGCACGAGCAATACTACCATCCTGGCAGAAGCATGGAGTGCTCTGGGAGGAAGACTGAGCCAAGAATTCAGCTTTTCGCCAGGGTGGGCAAGAGTACCTCAATGTTCCACTACATTTGTGTAGAGTTTGCTACCAAAATTAAGGGGCGCTGTGCCCTCAGTCACCAAGTTTTTTGGCGGGTTGCTTTCAGGGTGCTCAGCTTGAGGGTAACAAGTACAGTAGGGGAAGCTCCAGCAGGCGGAGCTACAAGCGTATGATATGCAAAACATGGCCTGCAAGAACCCGGTTCATTCACGCAGTCCCGTTTTGCAGGTTCTCCTTGCCCTGGACCACTCTCATGCTCTCGATCACGTCGCCGACTTTGACGTCTGCCAAGACATCCTGGTTCTCCACAATGTATCCAAAGACACTATACCGTCCGTCCAATATATTGGCGCTGCTAGGTGTCAACTCACTCTCCTTGAGAAGCCAGAATATCTGACTTGACGCTGAGTCATTGGTGAATTCCTGATAGCAGCAGGCGGTGCCATTGTCATTAGCTTCCCAAGCTGTCCAAGCTTCCCAAGGTGACATGCATCACCAGCTATGCTCGTTGCCTTTGGCCGACAAAATCCGCCTGCAATGTAAAACATTGACTAGTCTGCAAAAGGATATGACCATGTACAAACACGTGGCATAACTTTAACGTGCTTACCTCTCGCGCCATGGCAAGCGTGCCGAAGGCGTTGAAGGGGAGCTTACTGATGGTCTTGTAGCGGCCCAGCTCCTGCAAAGAGGCCAGCAAACAATTGCCAATCAACTCAAGCGCGTCAGAGTGCGGATGGCCTTTAGGCGATTAGTCACTACCCCAAGCTACTTGATCAAGGGGTTCAGAGATATGGAAATGCTTTGGAAGAGTGCGAATGCAAATCACAGAGAATGTCACAAATTTTGAATTTGCTCCAGCTGTGAGAAACGAAGCAAAAGAACCACTGAGTGGGTAGCAACTCCTGCCGCCTTACCTCAAGAGTATCATGGTAGATGGGCTCCTTGTCGCCATCCACAAACAGCTCCAGAGGTATTGTCCTCATCTCACCCGTCTTTGGATCAATGAACCCTTCCGTATCAGCAGGCTTGCCCGTCTGCACAACAAAGCCGTCCGCTGCCCCCACAAATACCAGCAGACAGAGGCATCAGCTCAGAGATATCATCAGTTAATTATAGAGATTTGATGAGCCTCATCATGCTTGATGCCATATTGACTCGTCTCGACGAATCTAGATGGCACAACTTGCCCTAAACCCTGAGCCCAAGGCGACATTGGCACTGAGCTCACATCTCTGGATCTCCATGCCATTGTAGAAGCCCTTCTCAACAAGGTCGATGAAGTTGCCAGCGGTGATGGGTGCGTTGTAACCGTCCACCACCATTGTCATGGTCACGTTTTGCACGTTGGGGTTGTTCTTGATGCGCAGCTTCATCTCCACAGTGGCCCGGCCCTTGAGCCAGGGTTTCCCAGCAAATTCCTCGGGGATCTTGTATGGGAACTCGCTCACCATCGCCTCCTCGATGCTGCATCGCAGGGCAAGCAATCAACGAGCAAGCATTGAGTTCGGATTTAGGAAGGCATCTCAGCTGCCGCGGCTTGGTTCTCAAGTCCCTTACACACGAGATGCCAACAAGCCTTTTGCTCACTTGCCGACGTAAGCGAGCAGCTCCTTCTGTCGCGGCGCGACACTGTCCCGCTGCTTTCGCTCAACCTGCTTGAGGAGGTCTTGCGTGCCATCCGCCAGGTTCTCAAGCAGTTGCTTGACCTCCGCCCTTCTGGACTCGGGCACGACATTGAGGATTGCCTCCTTGCTCTGGTTCACGACCCGCGCCGCTTGCCTGACGTCCTGCGCGCCCGGCCTTGCCGAACAAGAAAGAACTCACTTCCTGCCCGCGGAACCTGCTGTTACCCCAAAGAGAGGTGCAAGTGACCTGCCGGGAATGGACGACCTCCTGGCATGCAGCTGCCGACTACCCGTATCGCGCTCAAACTGGATGACGATAAGCTGTGACCTGCAGCTGCACGTTCGCCATCCAGCTCTTCTGAAGTGGCAAAGACGTCCTGTCTGCGGCCTACCATGGTCTTGGTCGTAGAGCAACCCCTTGCAGCAGCCAGTGCCGCTATCTAGCTTCTCCGGGCAGCCATTGACAAAGCATTACGACAGTATGACGGCGCGAGCGCTCGGCTCAGGAGGCAGTCTGGTCGAGCGCCGGGCTTTGGGCTCCCATCAGTCTGGCGACTGGCGGCAGAGCTCGTATGCGCGCGAGAGGAGGGCGCTCTCACCCGCTCGATGGGGTCGAGGGCCTTGGCGCCCGGCAGCTTGAGGTCCTCGGTGATGTGCTCCAGCGGCTTCTGCACATCCACGATCTCCTTGTTGCGGATGGGCAGCGCGTAGCGCAGCAGCGCCTTGGCGTCCTTGATCGGCGGCCCGGTGATGAGCACGCCCAGGTCGCCGATGGCGGGGTTGGCGGCGGCGGCGGCGGCGGCGGCGTGGAGGGCGGGGGCCGCGCCGCCGGCCGGGAGCGCG
>WELB01000013.1:1236830-1272157 GCA_009602725.1 Spirogloea muscicola
CGCGGCGGCCGCCCGCGGCCATGCGACGGCTGCGCGGTAGCCGCTGCTGCTGCTGCCGCTGCCGCCGCGCCTCCCGCCGGAGCTGCACCAAGCTGCCGCTGGCGTCGGCGCCGCCTGCTCGCCAGCCCTACGAGGCCAGGCCGGCGGGCGAGAACACAGCCCTTGGCGCGGGCGCGAGCTTTCCTTGAGCTCTGTGCCTGAGGGACGCCCGCGGGCCCTCCGGCTCGGCGGCAGAGGCGGCTCGCCGCTGTGCTCGGCGGCTGGACTCGGTCTAGGGCTAGAGAAAATTGGGCAGCATGGACGCTGGCGGGAGTCTCGGCGGCAGCAGTCACCTCCGGAGACAGCCAGTAGCTGCCGCCACCGCCGCCGCCTCCACCCGTGGGGTGAGCTGTGACGCCGCAGCGCAAGAGCAGCAACGGCAGAAGCATTGTTGCCTGCCGCTGTGCGCCGGAATGTAGTGTCTTTGCGCCGTGCTGTGCTTGAACTTGGCCGTTCCGATCACTGACCAGGGTCGCGCCGGCGGGCGGCACGGTGCCACGGAGCAGGGCCTGTGCAAGATCTGCGGGGACGAGATTGGGCCGACAGCCGATGGGCAGCAACTGTTTGCTGCGTGCAACACATGCGGCTACCCGGTCTGCCGGCCCTGCTATGAGTACGAGCGCCGTGACGGCCAGCAGGCGTGCCCGCAGTGCAAGACCCGCTATGCATGGCATGAAGGTGAGGTGATGCCCCCTGGCGTGAGGGCTGACTTTCTCAGGTAGCCGGCCCATGAGGTCTCATCTGTGCACCACGGTTGGTCCTCCTCATGCACTCCTCACCGCTTGCAGGGAGTCCAAATGTGATGGGCGACTCGAGGGGCGCCTCTGCCAGCGCTGGGCTGGAGCTGCCCGTACCTGTCTCCGCGCAGGAGCTGCCCCAGGCCGGCGGCGTTAGGGGTAGCGGCCGCGGGGTGTCAGACACCTCGGGCCAGCAGGAGCCAGCGGATTCACACTATCAGCTCTACCGGGAGTACTTTCAGGAGAATCCACTGCAACACCGGCAGCTTGACGAGAGAGTGAGTGCGGTCTGTATATGGGGGCGAGCCCTTGGACTGGACATTTCGTGCTGTGTTGCCGCGCCTGTTGTGTAAAGTGCAAGCAGTATCTGAGGCGTTCCCCTCATCTTGTTGGTGCAGCCGGATGGACAGCCATACGAGCAAAATGGCTTTGGCGGCACAAGGAGCCTGGCCACGGAGAGTGGGCCGGCCCCTGCCAAGCGCGGCAGCTCCGCTGCTGTGCACCCCGTGGCTTTCCCACAGTCGCCGGAGCCGGAGTTTGCGGGCGCTGAGCAACTGACGGGCATCATTGGCCAGTCCCATGGTACAGTGTGGCCATGCTCCTGTCATTGCTGATCATTGCTCTGTGTGAGCATTATCAGCATCGTCGCGTGCCAGTCTGCCAGGGGCTCGTTCCTTTCAAAGTCTTAGTTTAAACAGCTGCTCGCTGGCCTGCGCTTCAGCTTAAGGTGGGTTGGTCGTGCGGTGCACAGGATCGCCAGGCCGGGAACCACAGACAAATGAGGAGCGGGACCTGGCAAACTATGGGTATGGCGACATTGCCTGGAAGGACCGCATCGATTCATGGAAGCAGCGGCAGCAGAAAATGGGGGTGAGCACTGAGCGCCACTGTGGAGTTGGCCGTGTCTCTGGTCGACTGATGTTTAGGGCGCTCGCACTGCTGCCGCCCGTGCCTCCGACTCAAGCTGGCAGCAATCCTGCGGCCGGGTGGGGGCAGATGGCGATGACTGAGGGTAATAACCTTGACGATGGGAATGGGGGAAGTGACGATCCGGAGGACCCTGCCGGCGTTGGAAAGCCGCCCTCGTGAGTTCCGAATGCTTAACCTTTGATTCTTTCCTCCATCAGTGTAATCCTCTCCTTTTGTTGGCCACGTAGTTCGATGCAGGCCAACTCCTTACGCTGTCGCATGCTCCATGGTGTGATGTCATCAGCAATTATTTTATTGCACAACAACCAGCTTGCATGTGTCAAACAAAGCAGAGGGGTTTGACCTGCTGAGACGAGCTGGCACTTTGCAGGGTGGATGAGGGGCGGCAGCCGTTGTCGCGCAAGGTGGACTTTCCATCGGCACTCATCAACCCCTACCGTGTGTGCGTCGCGCTGCGCCTCGTCATCTTGGGGTTCTTCTTCCGGTACCGCCTCACCAATCCTGTGCACAACGCCTACGGCCTCTGGCTCACGGCTGTCATCTGCGAGCTCTGGTTCGCTTTTGCCTGGATTCTCGACCAGGCGCCCAAGTGGATGCCTGTGAATCGTGAGACGTACCTTGACCGTCTACAGTTGAGGTGAGAGTGATATGCAATGTAGCAAGTAGGGAGGATAATTTGATCACGACTTTCCACTTCGTGCAAATTTCAGTTTTGGTCCTTTGCGATAAGCGTCCTGGTTGTCCTAGCGCGCTGATGTCAGCCCCGTGCTGTGCCACCAGGTACGAAAAGGACGGTGAGTCGCAGCTGGCACCCGTCGACATCTTTGTCAGCACTGTGGACCCTCTCAAGGAGCCGCCGCTGGCGACGATGAACACCATACTCTCCATCCTGGCAATGGAGTACCCTGTCGATAGGCTCTCGGTCTATGTCAGGTAATCGGTGATACCCCACCCTCTGGCTGCACGATGCTGTTGCGGGGACCCGCAGCTTGAGCTTTACACCCTTGCACGCAGGCTTGCCGAGCTCGTCGTCAAACAGTGCTGACAGTAGAAGGTATTTTTGCGGCCCCTGCTCACAGCGACGACGGCGCCTCCATGCTCACGTTCGAGGCCCTGTCAGAAACCTCAGAGTTTTCGCGCAAGTGGGTGCCTTTCTGCAAGAAGTACAATGTTGAGCCGCGCGCACCGGAGGTCTACTTTGTCCAAAAGCTTGACTACCTCAAGGACAAGGTGCAGCCAACGTTCGTCAAGGACCGGCGAGCAATCAAGGTAGTCACCACCTGCCAGGGTGGCCGGGAGGCTGAGCTCTTCCTTGCTCGCCTCACTGCTGTGAACTTATGTATCTCTGATGATGGGCATGGCTGTCGAGATGGAGGTGCTCAGACCTTGCGCCCAATCTTGGCGGCTCGCAGAGGGAGTATGAGGAGTGGAAGGTGAGGATCAACGCCATTGTGGCCAAGGCCGCCAAGGTCCCTGAGGAGGGGTGGACCATGCAGGATGGCACGCCCTGGCCGGGCAACAATAATCGTGACCATCCTGGGATGATTCAGGTGCACATCAAACGCTTGGCTTTGGACATGCCTGACTTGCCAAAGTGGTATGAGCTTGTTTATTCTGCTCATTTGAGCTGATTTGCAGGGCATGGGAGGGGTAAAGTGGTAGGCTGTCATTGAATGACTACTGAAAAGTGCATGACAATTTTGGTTGCTTTTCGCAGGTGTTCCTGGGGGCCAGTGGTGGCCACGACGCAAGTGGGCAGGCCCTGCCAAGGCTGGTGTATGTTGCCAGGGAAAAGCGACCCGGCTACAACCACCACAAGAAGGCCGGCGCCATGAATGCACTCGTGAGTAGTGCATGGGCGTGCACAGTAAGCCGCAGCTGTAAATCCTGCAGATGCTTCTCATAGCATGACGAGCGTCTGGCATGCCTGTGCCGCTGCACATACATGCAATGTCGAGGACAGCAGCAGGCTTGCCTCATTGTGCTTTGTTGGTGAACTGCCACACAGGTGCGAGTATCTGCGGTGCTGACTAACGCCCCCTACATCCTCAACCTCGACTGCGACCACTACATCAACAACTCGCGTGCAGTTCGCGAGGCCATGTGCTTCATGATGGATCCAGCCCTGGGGCGGCGCGTCTGCTTTGTCCAGTTCCCGCTGCGTTACGATGGCATTGACCGCTCTGACAGATACGCCAATCACAACACGGTCTTCTTTGACGTACGCGTTCTCCTTTGTACTCGACTCCAATCCAATTGTCAACTCTGCCCACTTGAAGCCACTCAGAGTTGTCTGTGTTGCTGTTGAAGCTTTTGAGATTGCATTAGCAGTGACCTTACCTAAGCATTTGTCAGGCTGCGTACGGCTGAGCACTCTGTTGGCCCCTGCGAGCAGATCAATCTTCGGTGCCTGGATGGCATTCAGGGCCCCGTGTATGTCGGAACGGGCTGCTGCTTCCGACGGCAGGCCCTCTACGCATACAGCCCACCGCTGAAGAAGAAGAAGAAGGCCAAGCCACGGAGGAGCCTGGCCAGCTGTTGCATGAGCCTTTTCTGCTGCTGCAGAGGAAGTTCACGAAGGAGCGGCGTGGCTATGCCGCTGGATGGGAAGGGAGGCAAGGAGCCCCGGAAGCAGAAGGCAGACAAGGATCAGAACGAGCTGCCCATCTTCCAGCTTGATGACTTTGATGCAGGTACATACTTCTTCTGGTGCCTATGACAGGCAATAGCAGCTCCTGATGAGGCGCTGTCATAGAGACGACCTTTGGCTTTTGTTGTTGGTAGTGGTCGACTTGCTGAAGTCCCCTTGTATGATGCATGCAGGCGATGAGGAGGAGTTTGACAGCCTGATGGCCATCAAGCGCTTTGAACGGCGCTTTGGACAGTCACCGGTCTTCGTTCTGTCCACATTCCACGAGGATGGTGGCAATGTGACGACCAGCAATCCGAGCTCCATCCTCAAGGAGGCCATACACGTCATCTCGTGTGGGTATGAGGAGAAGACGGAGTGGGGCAAGGAGGTCGGATGGATATACGGACCTGTGACAGAGGACATTCTCACAGGCTTCAAGATGCATGTGCGCGGCTGGCGAAGCATCTACTGCATACCAGACAGGCCAGCCTTCAAGGGTTCCGCTCCCATCAATCTTGCGGACCGCCTTAACCAGGTCCTCCGGTGGTCCCTTGGTTCTGTCGAGATTTTCCTATCCAAGCACTGCCCCATTTGGTTTGGCTGGGGCTCTCGTCGCCTCAAGCTGCTCCAAAGGGTTGCGTACATCAATACCGCCATTTACCCGTTCACCTCGCTCCCCCTGGTCACATACTGTACGCTGCCGGCAGTGTGTCTCCTCACAGACAAATTCATCATACCCCAGATCGGGGACCTGGCATCAATCTGGTTCATAGCGCTCTTCCTTTCCATTCTCGCGACGGCCATCTTGGAGATGCGGTGGAGTGGTGTTGGCTTGGAGGAGTGGTGGAGGAACGAGCAGTTCTGGGTGATTGGGGGTGTCTCCAGCCACCTCTATGCTGTCATGCAGGTAGAGGAGCTCACCCTGTTGTGCTTACAGAAATTCATGGCCTCCCTTCTCCGTCTTGTTAAATGAGATCGCATACTGTGGCTTAGCCCTTCCATATAACACTACCTGCGTGCTAAAGCTTGTCACAGATACACTACCTGTGTCTTTATGTGAGCAGGGCCTCCTGAAGGTGCTGGGCGGCATAGACACACACTTCACTGTCACCGCTAAGGCTGCCGAGGATAACGAGTTTGGTGAGCTCTACGCTTTCAAGTGGACGGCTCTCCTCATCCCCCCAACCACTCTCCTGATCATCAACATTGTGGGCATTGTGGCGGGTATTGCTAATGCAATCAATAATGGAGTTGGAAGCGGGACAAATGCCTGGGGCTCGCTCCTGGGAAAGCTTTTCTTTGCTTTCTGGGTCATCTTCCACTTATATCCCTTCCTCAAGGTCAGTTGCTGGCCCGCTTGGTGCTTCCAACTGCCAACCATTGCAGCTCATCCTTTGAAATTTTTGGCCTTATATGATCGAGTTGTGGTGGTGGCAGGGACTGATGGGCAAGCACAACCGTACACCAACTATTGTCATTGTATGGGCAGTGCTCCTCGCTTCAGCCTTCTCGCTTCTCTGGATCCATATTGACCCATTCCTGCCAAAGTACGATGGTCCCAATCAGAGCCAGTGTGGCATCCGCTGTTGAGCTCTTAAGGAGCTCTAAGCCTAGGATATTTCTGCATTGTCCCATATCCAGCTTCTACTAGCAACAGGCATGTCAGCCCAAGAGGCATAGGCCAATCAAGAGTGTCAGGTGACACATCGCATGCAAGCCAAGAGCCAGGGTAACAGACTAAGTCTGCCTTGGGGAGAAATGCCCAGGTCCTGTCGGGCCAATGTACTACTGTTGAACTCCACACTGAACAGCTTGATTCACTTATTATTCATCAGCAAGTGGAGCTCCCGCTCGCCTTGTGCATATTCACTTCCAATGCTCCAGTGCAGGCTTGTTTGCTGAAGAACCAGTGTGTTTGCCAGGTGACTGCTTGTCTGTCAAGACCGAAAAGTTTGATGCAGTACTCGAAAGAAGCTGTGCGGGCGAGGCTTTCATACAAGAATACCTCCGTTTGCTGAGTAATTTTACAGGCAATAGTTGCATCAATTATTGTCATGCTTGGCAAGGGCTTTGTAGACTGCCATCTACACAAAATGGTGACTTCGGCAGATGATTGAATGAGAATGTACAATGCAACCGACAATAGCTGGCCACACTCGCAGCCACCTGCCGTCTTGCTAGCTTGCTTCTCCTGGACCGTCTTTGTCAGCCCCTTGGTCATTTTCTCTGTCATTGCCCCGATCTGCAATGCTGTCTAGAAGGGTCTCGACATCTTCTCCCAGTTCCTCAAGCCTCGCTCGCAACTTCTCCACCTGCTCATTGTCAAGCATGACAAGGATGTCAATTGCACTGTCAGTCAGGGAGGCATCAAAAGCAGGGCATGAGAGCTGGTGATCTTGTGCTCGGTGCTGCTCAAGCGAAATCATGCTCCTCACCTTGCTCTCCTCCTGGCCGAGGCAGACGAGGAGATCATTGAGCTCGGCCTCACTTTCAGCTCGGGCCTCTTCTCGTGCCGCTTCCAGATCCCCTTGCGACGGTGATTGACTGGCTGAAATTTGGTCCTTCAACTCACTTTCTAGCCGGAAGTTGTGCTGCTCCAGAGTATTGTAAGCATCTGACAGACCCTGCGCAACGGCAACAGCAATTGCTGATCAAGCGGCAGCCTCATTTGCAGATGTAGTACCTGCATCTGCATGTCGAGGATATTATCATGCATGATGGAAGCGCATGTGCAGACTCATGTGACCAGGCTCTTGTTACCTGCAAATCGGCCTCGTGCTTGAGCGCCAGTTGACGAAACTTTTCAACCTCAGTCTGCAGTATCAATTGTTCCTCCCTGGCCGCCTGCAATGCTTGCTCAGTAGAAACCGAACTAGGTCACAGCATGCACCACTGCAAACAGGTGACATCTCACAGGCCCACTCCACCTGGTCTTCTGAAGTAAGTGAACGAATCAAAGAGGTCCTCAATTTACCTGGGCAGCCTGATCAGCTGCAGAAAGTTGTTGCCTCAGTGCCTCTGCCTCAGCATGAGCTGCAGACAATTCTGAGTTGTGCAGTAGCCCCCTTCTCAGGCTCCGCTCATCCTCACTGGCCCCTCCTTCATGCTCTTTGTCTTCCCCACGGGAGCCAACGAGCAGATTCTCTGCCAGTGCAGCATTCCTATCTCGCAGGTCCTACATGCGCACGCCAGGTTACACTAACACTTCAGCAAGTGTTGAGTATTTTCTTCTTCTTCTGCACGTGTACGTGATGCAGATGTTAACCTCCATCCTGACCAGATTATCGGGTGGTGAGAGACCTGCAGCTCGTGAGCTTGTTTCTGAAGCAGTGACTTGAGCCGAAGTGCATAGGCCTCCTGCATTTCGCCATCCTTCAAGCTGAGCTCGACCGGATCGCCATGTGCATTCCCACCGCGTGGCCGAGCAAAGAGCTCTACCATCCTTGCCCTGACCTTCTCCTCAAGCTCTGTGATTAGCTGGATGAACTCTGCGTCGTAGAAGGTTGTAACCAGAGGCTCAACATCGGCTGAGGTGACATGTGAGGCCCGCTGATCCCCAGCCGCAGCGGCTGCAGCGGTGGCCCGCGTGAGTGGCTGAGGCAACTGTGGACCCGAGGAAGCTGAGGAGAAGAGCGAGGAGTCCCTCATGTCCTGCCACCTTCCAAAGTAGGTGGACAGGCCAACTCTCTGATTGATGATGTCGACTACAGTGGCAGCATCAGTGGCTCCAACAGCGTCACTCTCATTGAAGATCAGGCAGGTGCCAATGAGGACTGCTGCCAAGCCTGCAACGTGTATGCTTGCCTGGCTCCCGCTACTACCTGGAATAAACCAGCACACCACATTGGATGGGAGGCGCGAGTATAAGCGGTTGCCAGGAGAGTCATTTGTGTGAAACAGCATAGAAAGCACGGCATGGTATGACCATGGAGACTTGAGAACCCTTGCGCAGGTTAGCGCTTGTACCTGTTAGCTCTACCAAGTAAGGCAAGTGCTGGGGTTGCCCAAGAAATGTGGATACAGCACGTGGGCAGTCAGCCAGCCAGATTGTCAGGAGCCGGAGCAAGACCGGCTGGAGCCACGCATCACCGCCACCTGGTGAGACAGCAGCCAGGTGGCGCATGATCTGTGGCAGCAACATCTCGGGTTGTGCAAGCCTTGACGAGGGGACCTCCAATGGTATGCTTAATACCTGCACTTTTAAATTGACATGAGTTGTTACCATCAAATCATCAGGCAGGAGAAGAGGAAGATGCCAGAGAATGCCTGTACAGTACTTTAAAAGCAACTTCAGTCATCAGCATGACTTGGTGCTGGATACTTGTCTGACGTTGACAGTATCCAATCTGCTGATGAGGCTCTCAACGTCATCAACCGCAGTCATGCTTAGTCTCTGCATGTTCGAGGTCATGGCCCAGGAGGGTTCCATGTAGCATGCTACTGCTTGAGCCCTGTGATCTAGGCATCATTGTGAATCTATGCAAATACTGCTGCAAGTGGTCTATGCGGATACAGGTTGGTGGGCTAGTCATGGGTGAGCTCACCCGTTCTTTACAGTCCTTGTTGCCTGAAAGAATGTGAGAGAGAATTGCTGCAGCTCGGCAGCCCACCTGACAACAGCCCCCTCGAAAGTGCATAAGCTATGGAGGCAAGCTTCGACGTGAAGACGACAATATTGAAGGCTTTATCGTATCTGCTCAATAAATGTCAAGGGCCGCACCACAAGGTCAATACGTCCATCAGAACCTCTCAGTGCCTGCAAGAGGAGACTGCACAACAACAGCAGACGACACGTTCAGTAGCAACATCCACTGCATCATACTAGGCTTGTGCCATGTGAAGAGAACAAAGACTTGTGATGACTTTACACAAATTGCAACTTTGAGCTGTGACAGCAGGCTTTGTCTGCTCAGTAATACCTGCCAAATGACGCCGGCGGTACATCTGTCTTTGTGTCAGTGGAGTAGGTCGGAGCAGATGAAGGAGGCCTTAGTGGAAGAGGTGTAAGTGTGCTGGCAAGCATGCTCTGACCCTCAGGGTTGTCCTGTTTATGTACAACAACAGCATAGAGAAATGAGGACGGACTCTCTATACAATGTCAGCATGCAAGTCATGTAATATGACGGTGGCAGACCTATGCCTCGGCAGCATACGGTTCCTTTTATAGCACACTTGCCAAAAAAGCATGGTAGCACCTGGCAGAAGCACTTTATCAAATGCTCGGCTGCTGCAGCTTCTTGCGAATCCTGAGCCTGGAGGGCAACTGTCAGGACTCTCTGAAGTGCTGCTTCCTGGTGGGGCTCTTCTCCGACCACTGCGCTGCCCAAGATGTCCCGGTTGGCCGTATGATGCATGACAAGGTCCCCAATGTCTCTTAATGCCTAAAACAGGGCCACATGTAAAGCCAGTAAGTAGTGCCTTTATATCTTGTGTGCGTCATGCATCCCGATATATGTCAAGTCCTCAAGTCGAGCTCACCAGCACAGTATCAGAAGCCAAGAGACCTTGCCTGTGAGCGGACAGCAAGAGAGACTACACCCTCCTCCACAGCAATCGCGAGAAGTACTTCCAGCAGTTTGTTCTGCGACAGAGTAGACAATCTTGATCAACTAGCAGCGCAAACAACTCGTAGATACAAGAGCTTGAAGGGATAGCAGCGCGAACAACGCGTAGATACAAGAGCTTGCTTTGAATCCACAAAGAAGCAGTATACTCACACTGAGGCAAACACAATGTCCCAAATCCATATGATAGTGAGCTGAAATTATACCTGAACAAGCAATGTCTGGTTGGCACCGACATTGGTATCTTTGCCACGCTCCACGGAGGTGGATGGGGCTAGAAGCAGCGCCACTGTCTCAAGTCCACACAGCAGGTTTGCAGCCTGTAACAGAGTTACATCCTTAGTTGTTCAATTGCAATACAGCGAGACTACTGTGAGAGTACTGAATGCACAGCACTGCTCATCAACCTGTACCAGACTTTGTCTAGTGCACTGTCTTCATTTCGTGGACCCACTGACACAGGGTTGTCAAGAGTGCACCTTCTGTCTGGAGACGGCCTTCCCAGAACCTTTGCGAAGCTTCAACAGCGCTGGTATGTGGTGCAGTCCAATGGTTTCTCTCAGGTATACCTTCAGCAATTCGTCGTTCAAGTAGTCTTGAGGTTACGAAGAGCTGAAATAGCATCACTTAAGCAGACACTAGTGGCAGCAGGGCTGCTGAGCACCTCTTTACTCTCTTTTTTGGTCTGCTACCTCACCTGATTGGAGGAGTTACCTCGAACAAGGTTGTTCAGCAGTTCTATAGAGTCCTGCAATGAAAGCAACACGGCAACCCGGCAACCTTGATACCACAAGTCCACGCTGGAGTCGACTTGACATTCCTGTGCAATTTGAAACCACCAGAGCAGGCCAGACAACAGCTATGCAATGTGAGCAAACACCTGCCTGCACAATGATGCCGCCATCTGCTGAGCCTTCCTCTCTCATTATGTTGAAGAGCCGATCAAAAGCCCCCTCGAAGACAACAATCTTCTGAATCTCCTGCTTACCAACGCAAAGGCAGGCACACGCTGTAAGACCCCAATATCCATATGTACTCTCATGCTACTGGCATCCCGCTGGTGGAATGTCACAATCGCCTGTGGTCGTGGCCGCAGCCGCTTGAAGAGCAAGAACAGGGATCGGATGAGAGGATGCCAGCTGACCTCGGCTGAACGCGTGAGATTGATGAGAAGCAGCAGGGTCTCATTCCGAATAACCTGCAAGTAGGTTGCATGGTCAACTCATGTGGGATGCCTGGGCACGTGCATGATTACCGGCAAACGAAGTATGTAAGAACAATTGACAGCCGTCTATAGGCAAGAGCCCACCTCACGCTCCAGCATCATGTCCATGAGCCTTGTGACGCCTTGGGGAGTAGCCAAGATTGCTTCCTGCACACTGGGGCAGCCACACTGAATTTGGATGCACGAAGCAGACTGCTGCAAAGACATTCTTGACCTCTTGGCTTAGTCGACTTACCTGTACTGCTGGTAGCCATTGTCATCATCGAATTTACTATAGCAAGTGCAAAGGGCAGGCTGTGCATAATATACCGGCCTGGGCAGCTGCTAAGGAGGAGCGTCAGCAGCTGCACTGTGTGGTACCGTACGTAAAAGTCCTCCTCCTCCTGAGCAACCCCCGATGCATGATGCCCTGCTCAGCCACCATCACGCCATGCCAAGGGCAAATACAAGGTGGCCTTCGTGCACGTCATCCACTCAAAGCGGTTGCAGAGTGGGGTTCGTGCCAGGAGGCTGAGAAGGAGTGCGATGCTGTGCGGCTCGCGCGAGAAGAGCTCGCAGTTGAGCTTCCCCGGCTGCAACTGCTCCTCCTTGCTGAGCCCAGGCACCACCTGCAGACCATTGATGAGCGCCTCCAAGGCTCCCCGCACCTACACACGAACCGGCAACAGGCACTGAATCTGCGGATGTGGTCAGGCAGTAAGTCAGACAACTATCGCCACCCTGCAGCATATGACCGAGCGCAGTTCCTCATATTGTCCTTCTTCTCAGCAGCTCGTTGCAGTCAGAGATTGGAACGAAACACACGGGCGTTTCTGACAGCAGTAATCACTGGAATTGCAGCCCGATCGCTCGACCGTCCAGAGAAGGGGCTAGCTATATTCAAGGGCAATGGAGCAAGCTCTGGCCAGTGTGCAGGACTACCGATGTGCGTGCACACTGCGGACGGGGCTGCGCGAAGCACTGGCTAGGGTGCAGCAGAGACAGGGCAAGGCCAGAGCGGCTGGCCCCAGCTTTGGGCCGAAGTTGGAGCCAGCTGCACAAACCATCTCAATGTCGTCCCTCTCATCCTTGAGCACATCACTGAGGACAGGGAAGCCTGCATTGCCCGTCGTGCATGAATCAGTTCCTCGAGCGAGGGACGAGTTGGATATGTCGTGCATGTGTCTCCGGCTTTTGCTGGGCGGTGGATCGTGCAAGTACGGTGCTGCAGAGGCCAACGGCGTGCAGCGAGCCCATGGCCACAGGGCCCGAGCTGGTGACCGCGCCGTGGGGGCGCGAGGCCGGGGCGAGGCGGGCCATGCAAGGCCCTCACCCATGGTCCCGAATGCCAGCTGCGCAGCGCGGCTGTCGCCGAGTACGTTGCGGAGCTCGGCCATGGCCGAGCGGCGGTCCTCGGCCAGCACGCCGTCGCTGATGCGCTCCAGCAGGCGTTCCACGCGCCTGCGCCACGCCGCCGAGCGCGCGCGCGCGGGCGTGAGGAAGCCCAGGCAGCCGGCGCAGCGGCCTCACGCTGCCGAGCGAGGCTCTTGCAGGCTGCGGCAGCGGAGCCGGCACTAGCCATGGCGGCGGCGGGGGACCGCCGCACCCGTCGTCCTCGTCTGCCGCCTCGCCGCTGCCGAAGACGAGGCCGCCGACGCCCTGCGGCCGCCGGCACGGCAGCGGAGCGCCGCAGGCGGTGACAATGGGCTAGTTACGCAGAGCCTGCCAATGCGCAGGCGGCGGCGTCTGAGAGCTGCAGCCGCGGCGCCCTGCCGGACCTGCGCGACCTTGTTGAGGTTGAGCTTGAAAGCCATTGCCGCTGGCGGCGGCGGCGGCGGCGGCGGCGGCGGCGGCTGCGACGCAGCCGGAGGCCCGGCTGGCCGGAAGGCTCAGGGTTAGGTCGTGCTTAGGGTGTCAGATAGACCTCAGGGCAAAGCCGTCCCCCTCCGCAAACCCCGCCGNGCGCGTAGCCGCACGCCCCGGCGGGGTGAGCGGACTCGCCCCTCTCTCGCCGAGGCCTGCTGCCTGCGCCGCCGCCGCCGCCGCCGGACTTGCAGCCGCCCCCTCCGTCAGGGCGGGGCATCCTGTGCCGCTGACACGCTTGTCTGGTGCCGCTCGTTCGCTCGCCGCGGGGACGCGCAGTGGAGGAGGCCACAGAGAGCGAGGCGAGCATGTCCGCTGCAGCACCGCCCAGCAAGGTGCGAGGGCCGCCGCCGCCGCCGGATGCGGATGTGGCAGTCGGTCAGGCTTGTATGCAAGCCGCCATTGATGTGTCGAGCAGGTCCGTCGTCGTCATCGCCGGCAGTTGCTGTTAACCTGCAGGTCGCGGCGTCCAAAACCCCGGTCCGCCGTGGCCAGAGACGGCAGCCGTCGCCGACGGCGCGCGCCGCGGCGCAGAAGCAAGCGCCCCTGCCGACAGCCGCTGCGGGCAAGGCCATCGCGTCGTCGGGCGTGCCGCTGTCGTCGTCCGCTCGGCTGGGCGGAGGCATGCCCCCCGCGGAGGCTGGCTCACAGCGCCCTGGCCCAGGCCAACAGCCGGCGAAAGCGGCAGGCAAGCCAGAACCGCCGGCAGTCGCCAACAACCTCATCATCCGCTTCTCTGAAAGCGACAACGACGAGCTGTCAGAGGGCGCCGGCGAAGATGGCGACGCCGCCCGTGAGAGGCGCAGCCACAAGGCCTTGGCTGGCGTTGCTCAGAAGCATGCCATGGGGCCCGCTGCAACCCGGCAGTACAGCAGCAAGGTGGCCGCGGAGCTCGAAGACATACGGCAGCAGCTGGCGGCGGCGACCATGGCGATGCAGCAGAAGAAGCAGTGGCTAGCCGCCCGAGGGGCGGACCAACGCCCAGTAGCTGCCGTGCAGAGTGCGCCTGCGCTGGCGGCCAAGGCGCCGGCTGACAGCCAAGCACCGGCCAGGAAGACACCACTTCGCAGCCAAGTTGCTGGTGGGGCTCTGGATGTAGGGCGAGCCAAGCAGGGGAGGCAGGCCCCCGTTCTTGCAAGCAGTGCCACGCCATCGCCTGGCGGCGGCGCTGCCCCGCCTGGCAGTGCATTGTCGAGGCCTCCTTCCCCGCTGCTTTTAGCCGGCCCGGCTGTTGACGCCAGCTATGCCACGCAGCTGCCGGACCAGGTCATGGCCCTGCAGCAGCGCTTGAGCAGAGGCGGTCCGCCCGCTGCAGCGTCAGGTGCGACCTTTGCCGTGCCAAACCCTGCCAAGGTGGGCGATAGGGCTGCTGCTGTCTCATCCTCCGCTCTGGCGCAAGGACGCATGGCGGCGCGGCTCTCTCGGCCCACTCCTGGTGTCCACGTGCTCTCACCAAGCGAAGGCCGGCGAAAGAAGCGCCGGCGCTCAATTGCTGCTAGCGTGGAGGAAGCCACAGCGGCGGCTGATAGGACACAAGGAGGGGCCAACGAGCCCAAGGTTGTGCTCGAGGACGCCCCCGCGGGGACCGCAGATGGCGTTGCTGCGGGAGCTCCCAGAGCTGCACTCGGCGAAAGCCAGGCACGTGAGCCGGCCTTGGCTGACCAGACAGAGAGCCAAGGACCCGCCTCCTTGCGAAAACACGAAACAGACGAGCTTCAACAGCCTGTTGCTAGCCAGCAAGCAGGCAACCACAATCCTCCTGTGGGCCTGCCGATCATGGAGAACATGTCATTGGAGGAGCCTCATTTGGTTGCCGCTGGCAGTGACCAAGTTGGCCAGCAGGGGAGCGGCACCCGAGCATCGCCAGGCCCGTGGGAGGTTGTTGCCGGTGAGCAAGCTGGCGGCAGACTGTCGACACTGCGGCAGCTGCAGCAGGAGGAGGAGTTGGTTGATGTGCACCTGGAGGAGGCACGGCAGTCTCGCCGCCGCTGCGAGCTGCAAGAGCGGGTGGCGCGACGGGCCTCCGTGAAGCGCAGGAGTCTCTCCAGCAGGCAGAGCGGCTCTGCGTACAGCTTCGGGAGCAGCGCGAGCTGCTGGCAAGCCAGATCCATCGTGCCAAGGCTCAGCAGGTTGTCGGGGCCGGACCCCTGCTTGATGCACCACTGCTTCTAACAGAAGGGGACGGAAGTCAGCATATGATTGCTGTGCCGATCGCGCCAGAGGCTCCGAGAGCAAGAGTCAATATGGCTCGCTTGACGAGCGTGCCGCTGTCCCCTTCCAAGTGCGCACCTGCAGCAGCAGCTTCCCGTATCGGAAGGACGCTCAGTCGGGGTCAGAGCCAGCTACCCCAGGTCCGTGCAGGGGAGCGATCAGGTGAGGGCTGTAATCACAAGCACTGGGTTAAGCTTGAGCTACCAAGGCATCTCCTCAGCGTAGGTAAGGACGAGTGGTCTCCCTGAAGGATGTGTTCACTTCACATGACCTTTGCAGAAGGTGACCAGGATGTGAGTGCTGCGGAAGGAACTGGCAACGAGGAGTATGGGGAGAGAAAGGTGGGCCTGTGTGCTACGCTGTGAGATACATGTGACTGATGTCGCAGGAGAATGTTGGCGTGAAGTAAGTGTCAGATGGATTTGCTGCTTAACACAGTCAAGTGGTGTTGCTGTCCTGCTTTGGCCAGCTTGAGGAGGTGGATTTGGATATATACTCTTTCAACTAATGTGGTAGGTCCAATTGTGTGATCCGTGTAAGTCTAGCAGGCGGCGACCAGTCAACCTCCGGAGGAAATTGGTGACGAGTTTGCTGGCGCAAGAGGACTTGATGGCAGCCAAGGGATGCCAGCTGCCGGCAATGGTGTCAACGGAGCCCGCAGTCAGCAGCAGACTGCTGAGCTGCGGAACACGCCGCTGTTGGTGGAGCCACAGGGCAGCGCCAATACTGAAGAAGCTCCTGGGTCCTTGCGTCACCAGGCAAATGAAATACATGCAAAGCACCTGCCACAGGATGCCGTACCTCCTTGGCTGAGCAGCGAAGATGGAGGAGTGCAGGCTCCAGAGCTCAAGGCTGTCCCTGCAACCAGCAGCCGTGAGCCTCCAATTGGAGGCGTCAAGGAACAGACAAAACGTCGCCGACAAGAGAGGGAATTGGATGTTGGCAGCAGTGTTGGTAGATCGCAGCTGCTTGTCTTGGCTGTCAAGAAGGCAAGGCAAGCCGCTTCTGTAAGTCCCATCTATCAGGCTTTGAAGCGCAGACAGATGGGGCGCGAGCTGCTGAAGAACAGGGAGCAACTGCTGAAGAGGGATGCAGAGCACCAGAATGGCAGCTCGTTGGCGAGTGCAACAGAGACTGTGGCACCACGGCGGATGGCGAGGCCACCTAGCCAGGATGACAAGGTAGAAGCAGAGCGCAGGGCTGGGGAGATCAGAGCACGGCTACTGAGAGAGCTTGCAGTGAGAGCAGAGAAGTCATCCACAGAAGGACCCCAGACTGCTCCAGCAATCCTTGAGAAGCCACTGCCTGACTCTCAGCCAGGGCCAGCGACCCTAGGTGTTGACGGGCCACCAGTGAGAGCAGAGAAGTCATCCACAGAAGGAGTCCAGACTGTTCTAGCAATCCTTGAGAAGCCACTGCCTGACTCTCAGCAAGGGCCAGCAACCCTAGGTGTTCACGGGCCACAAGGCATAATCGAGAAGGACGAGACCGCTGGAGAGAGCAGTGGGGGCCCTCCTGGCAGTGTACTCGATGAAGGACAGCATGTTGCAGGCAAGGCAAGAGTGGAGAAGGGCAGAGGCCCAACTGGCAGGGCGGAGCTTTTGCTAGGCCAACTGTATGCCGCTTGTGTGGAAGCACGACCAGCTCTTGCAGAGGAGATTGATCTCTTGCCGCATGCAGTCCCGCAGGACGTTGTTGATGTGGACCATCGACACGGCATATCTGCACCACCTCCAATGCAGGAGGCTGTGATTGATGATGGTGCAGACATGTCAGCTGCAGTAGTAGACGAACCTGCTGTCAACAGTGGGGGTGCTGAGGACACCTATGTGGGCTCGGCAGAGATAGGCAAGCGTGCACCTTGTGACCAAGTTAAGGAACAAGAGAGGGACGAGACTCACATAGGGGACAGCTCTTGCGGGCAAGTGGCAAGTGGCAGGGTCTCAGAAAGCACTGGTCAAGAGAAGGGTCATGAGAAGCATGGAAGCCCTCCTGGTAACAGTCGGCAGGAGGAAACGAGCTTCTGTGACAGAGCCTACACTAGCTCGGCCAGGGAAGAGAAGGTGTCTCTGGTCATGCAAGCGGAGACCAACCCAGCGGTTCCAGAGGCTGCGGAAGAGACGTTGAGGACCTCCCCTGTTGAGCAGCCGGCCGTACTTCCGGACGTTGCTCCTGGCAGCAGCAGGTCAGCAGCAAGTCTGCAGCCAGCACAGATGGCAAGCTTGGCCCCAGGAACGGCAGCAGGACTGCCCGAGCAGCCAAACTCTTTGCTACATCCGCCTCCGGAAGAGATGCAGTTGGATATTGCAGAGCCTGCTTCTGTCCAGGAGCGCGTGGAGCATGTCCCCACTATTGAAGAACCTGCACCAGTGCAGATCACTGACGTCAACCTCGGCTCCAGAGCTTCTATCTTGTCATCAGAACCAGCAGATGCGTCTGCGCTTGAAAAGGCGCCAGCAACGGCAGTGGCGGAGAGTGGCCATTTTGAGGCAGGGTCAGCATGGATACAGGTCCCACCCGACTCCGTGCACACAATCCCGGTGCGAGCCCCTGTGCCGCACGCCACCTCAACGGTTGAGACGATGTCTCTACTTCAGTCTCAGCTGCAGAGCAGTGACCTGCCTGCCATACCGTCTGCAGCATCTGACGGGTTCCTCGGCCGCAAGAAGCCTCTGGTAGAGGCCCCATATTGTTCGCCGCTGGAGATGCTCCGGTCTTACCGCATGTGCCCACACTATTTTCGCACCTGGGGTCGATCATTTTTGTCCAACACCTGGAGCCATCAGCTCAACTGCCAGATGCCGCTCTGCAAGTTTGAGCAACGAGGTCGCTGTAATGATGGCAGCTGCAATGGCCAGCACATGCATGACTATCAACCAACACATGAGCAGGTCCTTGGCCAACTCCAAGTCTACTGCAAGGGCAGTGGGCCATTCCTTGACTTGGAGAGCGCCCATCAGTACACTGCCGAGGAGGTTGAGCTTGCCGCAAGGGCACTAGTCTCTCGTGCTGAGGCCTCCCAGGGCGCTTGTGTTCTGCATCGACCGTTATCTGGAGCTGGTTCAGGCGGTATCAAATTGCCTGATGATGGTCTGGCGGCTTCTCAAACCTATTCTCGCCCTAGATGTATGCTTTGCATATGCACAAGCTGCGTCGTAGAATATTGCTTAATGCATAGCTTTGCTCAGTCATGATATGGCATAGAGTTGCATCATGGTCCTCTGCAGGAGCTGATGTGCCATCATACCTTGTGGGGTCATATGCCTATGGCAAGTGTTGCCTGTGGCGCTTGCTTAAAGGGGCCATGTACAATCTGCCCTTACAATGCAATGGCACTATCAATCAAGTAAAATCCATCCTGGTGAACTTACCGCGGCCCATGAACGAGAGCATGACCTGCCTCGGAGGCTCGGCTAACTGGAGGGACACTGAAGGCTGGCCTAGACGGCATCACCACAAGGAAAAGCGCTACTATGAGGTTGACGCCGAGCAGCACATATGACTCTGAGTTGCCCACACTGAGTTGCCCACATGACAGAAACCATTGCTTTGCATGGCGCTGTCAAGCACTGCTATTGAAGCCCTTCTTGCATTACTTAGTTTGATACTAGCAGACGGCTGACGTTGCAGAGAGAAGGGGAGAACACACTGTCCATGACGTCGGTACTTGATTTAGCACTAGGAATGTTGGAGGACGATGCCAAGACAGCACCAAAGGAGGCCGACACTCTCAACAAGGTAGCATGCTGTGCTGACAGTGTTCTTGAGCACATTTCAAATTTGTGACAAATGGTTCAGTCGTGTGTGACAACAACCAGCATGCCTTATCAGGACTACCAATAACTGCTATTGCCTGAGCCAAATTGCAGGCCATGCAGCTCATATCTCAAGGCCTTCGAGCTAGCCCAAACTCTGTGCCGCTGTGGATTCTACAAACACGCCTTCTTACCTTCGCATTTTCAGATGACACAGGGCACTGGGAGTTCCTTAAGAAGGTGGTGTGTTTGTGTTGAGTGTCATCTGCATCCTCTGAGCATAAGCATTCGTTTGGCAATTGTCGTGCTATTTGATGGACAGAAAGTTCCCACCCCATTTTCATAATGCTCTCTAGCTTCCAACCTGCGTACCTGCGGAGCACTCAGGTTATTCTTGCCTGCCTTTGCTGTGAAGGTGGAGGAGAATAAGAGCTCTTACGAGCTACAGATTCTACTGATTGCCAGCCTGCAAAGTTGGCCTGACCGCCAGGCTGCTTATGAGGATGCAATCATTGGTCTTGCAGCACTTTGCACATGTTTGAGAGAAAGTAATGATCAGGACATTGGCAGGCCTGCAAGCCAGCAACTCCTGGACCTGGCACTGCGCATGCTGCAGGATGCTTGCTCTGCAGAAAGGCATGAGGAAGCTCGGGCTTGGTCGGAAGACCTTATGACGTGCGCAACCCTCAAAGACCAGGCTGACCTGGAGACCCTGGAGAGCTCACGAGCAAGTGCCACCTCCTTACTTACTGGTCTTGACCACGACAAGGAGAGCCTGTGCATTCTGTGGCTCAGCTGTGCCCATGTTGCTGCACATAGAGAGCTCCCTGAGCAGATAGTATACCACCTCGGCTGCAGCCAGAAGCTGCCGTGGTGCTTGAAGTGGGACGTGCAGGATATCTCACATGAGCAGGTCGTGCTGGATCTTGTTCACACAGCAGCGGTGCGCTTGAAGCTTTTTGAGCAAGAACAGGGGCCCCTACTGCTCCAAGCTCAGGATGCGGAGAGGTGCCTGGCAATGAATCTTGTCCAAGTCTTGGCAGTCACAGAGGGTCCAGACAGGGCGCTGGCTGTGGGGGAGAGACTTGTATTGCACTTCCCGTCTGTGGAGCTGTATGAGGTATGCTATGGTTTGCGGAAGCTTGTAGGCGGACCTGTGGCTGCTTCGCGCTTCTTGGCAGCCAGCGTCGCAAAGTGGCCCTTGGGTTACCCGGGCCGCGCAAGGCTGTGGAACCGAGTCATGGGCTTTACCCGTGACCACTTGGGGCACGACCTTCAAATGCAGGAAGGAGGCAACGAGCAAGTCGATGATTGTGTGTACACAGAGGCAGGAGAAGATAAGATCTGGACCTGCATCAACCAGGCCATCTCCCAGCTTTCCATTGGTGATTCTGCGGCCGCAAAGGCTTCAGTGGAAGCAGCAGTTGAGCACCTCAGCCAAGTTGCAACGAGGGCCGCTAAGCACGCCCTGACTGAAGCCCTGGCATTACTTGAAGTCTTGCAACGTGCATTACCTGCTGATGCTCCTAGCTGCCTGCCAGCACCCACCCTTCAAGGAATCAACTGGGGCCTGCAGCCGCTTTCTGACCTCTATCAGGGGCTAGCTCCTGGCAGCAGCGCTCGAGCAGTCATGGAGTACCTCTGTGGACCACCCCCAGCCCACTTTGCCCTCCCTGTGAAGCTTCTCAAAGTATGGTGGAGATGGAAACGAGATCACTCAGCAGCAACAACAGTGAACATGATGGAGTCATCCATGGAAGCCTTTCCTGGCAATGTGGAGGTTGTTGTGGCTCAATGTGAGGAGTTGCTGGACTTGCAACCGGCATCGGAAGTCAGAGATAGCACACTTTACTGGAGTTCGTCACTGCTGATCGCGGCTCTGTTGGAAGCATCCCCGCCGGCCAGGCCCGAGCAGTGGCTGCGTGCAGTGTGGTTTTTGATGAGGGCCAGCCTGGACAAGGCAGCTCTGGAGACCAGCCAGTTGGCTGTACTAGCACAACCCATGGCAGCCAGCTTATGGCGGCAGATGGCACAGCTCCTGAGGGTGCAGCGTCGCGAGGAGGAGTGCGCTGCTGCTCTTCAAAGAGCTGGCAAGCTGACTGGGAAGGACAGGGATAGAGAGGCATCGGGGCAAGTGCACGTTTCCTGTGGTTTCTGTCATCCTTCTGTGTTGGTGACTTCTCGGGTGTTGCAAGTATGGTTGGATCACTTTGTCCTGCTTGGGAGAAGCTCGTGTTTTATCTGGTACACATGGTCAATCGTGTGTTAAGGCTGTGACATGATTACGGAGGGTGGTTGCAGGGGCCCTCAGAGGGCGGCGGGCTCCATGGAGAAGAAGGCGACTTGATTTGACCCAGTGATGGCCGCTCAGCTTTGGTACAAGCCTGCCTGACTGTGAGACTTACATGTCGGACAGAGACCCAAGTCGGCCATGGTGATCCGGGATCATTGTTGTGGGGCATTCGTAGGCACCCTATCTTGCTGTTGCTGTTCGCCCTTGCAGCCTTTTGACATTCATGATTTCAAAGGGGGTGCTTTTGTCTAGACAGTACAACGAGCATGCCATGCCTTTGTGTTGGTGCAATAGGGTCAAAACCGACACAGGTGAAGTAGGATGTCACTCACTTGTTCTGTTGGGCTTTTGCAGCTTTTTCGCTTCTGTTACTCTATTGGTTGAGGCCATGTGCGCGCCTCCCTGCACCACTCGTCACCTTGATCCTCATTTCCTTCAGCTCAAATTCCTTTCGATGTTGCTCTGCCACTTGACTTGATACCCATAATAACTAATAGCACTTCCACTGAATATACCACTTTCAGCCCTCATGTGTTGTATTGCATTCTTAAGAATTCGTTACTATCGTTTGCCTGTGCTTCTTCTTGCTTGCTTCTCTTTAGTCCCTTGCTCTCAAGCTCATGAACCTTGACTTGTCACAGGGTGTTGCTTGCTGTGCTGATTGCACTGGAGACATGGGGAGCATGAGGTATAGGGGGCCAAGCTTCCTTTGGCAGGGGCAGAGTTCCATGGGGCAGAGTTCCTTGGCAAGTCAACGCCGTTAGGCTCAAGCTCCAGCTCATCTGACCTCATTGTTGCAATCTTCAATCTTCAATCGTTTTTCCGAATAATCCCCTTACTGTTGAGGTCATCCCATGTATTTGCCTCAAAGCAAGCTCCTTGAGCTTAATAGGAATGTACCGGGAGGTGTAGTCAAGCAGCTCACATGCCTCTAGACAGGGCTGAGAGCTGCTCATTGATTTGTGGCTTTCTTGACATAGCATCTGAGCCATGCACTTGACTTGTGCTCCTTGACCCTGCTAGCATGCAGCCTTACACTTTGTGGCCCGTTCAGAAGACGCTGTAGGACAATGTACCACAAGGGACATGAATCCAATTGCCAAATCTATTCAAGTGTCACTGTGTGCATCAATTGCAGAGGCAGCCTTGCAGATGACACACACCATTGACCATCTTCGTTAATTCTGGAGTCCAATCCTTCAGTCAGTGTGCAACTGCACAGCGTCGAGGAGGTCACGTAGGCATAAGCACTGTTTCTAGCATTTGCCATGGGTACGGGTTTGTAGGGCCGTTAAGGAAGAATCAGTCCACAGCAGCTTTATCCATATGCGATCACCCTTAGCGTGGACGAGCACCTCCATATTGTGATCAGAGCAAGTGGGCAGGGGGATTCCATTCAGGAATTTGCAGGCACTGATGTATGAAATGTCATCAGAATCTGCGCTTGATAGTCAGCAGTAACACCAGTTCAACATGACTGGTACGAAGGCCCATCTGGCCTTACCTGTATTGCCCCAACTCCATTGCTATCAATTTTGTAGCCACGAAAGCACTGATACATGTGATACGTCCATCAGATTCTGCTGTCGATGGCCAGGAGAGACTTCCATCGTGTGAATTTGTGTGTATGGACGTGCATCCGGCCCCACATGACTTGGCTCGAGCGGATTGCTATTCAAAGCCGATTCCTGGCAAAGCTTCTTGGAAGGTGCCGAAAGCAGATGGTGACGAGTAAGACGAGGAAGTCGTGGCCCATCGTTCTCCCTGGCCCTTATCAACACTGCCACATGTGTATGCCGCCGGCTCGATGCATTTGCCTCGGTGGACTTGTACTTTGACATGCCTATGAAGCAGAAGGGAGGAAGTTAGTCACGTTCTTGCAAGAGGACAGCCCAAGTGAACGTGGCGCGTCGCGCTGACGTGCTGCTGTTGACCAGGGGTTACTGAGTGGCTATGATAACAGCCACTCAGTATGCTGAGAGGAGACTTGTCGTTTAATTTATTTTATGGTCTTCCTTACTGCTACAGTGCTTGCCGCGGAGTAGGACCTACCTTCTACGCCCATACATATCACCTCGACTTATCGGTTTCCAATAGGTGTCGGCAGATTGAGGCAAGTACGAGCTTCAGAACCAAGGCATCTTGCACCTGACGTGCTGCGTCATGGTGCGAACGTCCCATAAGAGCTACAAGAAAGGTGACATCGTTCACGATGGAGGAGGAGAGACACGATTGCTTACACGATTGCTTATGTTACTGACATTGAGTAGCGGGATGTAAGCAAGGAGAAGGATAGAAGAGCGCCTGGAATCCAACTCCAGAGGAGATGGTCTCCTGTGCCGAATCAGCAGGTGGGGATGAATGTCCAACATGTACCGAATGATGTGGATGTATAAAAGGTCCAGCAAAGTGTAGTCCTCCATTTTGCTCTGTCACTTAAAGGTTGGCCAAGGGAGCAAATGCTGCAGGCCTTCATGGACCAACTTGCCAGGGACATTATGGTGCACAAGAGAGGCCAGTGATGTAAAAGCTTGCGCTTAACCTCGAGGCACTCTTAATTGGCAGCTCAGCTTGCTACCAAAGCTTGTAGCAGCTGTCAACTCTTCAGAGGCAATCTTGATAATTTGGCCCAGGCCCTGGTAGCCCGAGGCTCCAAGAGACGACCACATAGTCGACCTCCTGGCCTGCAGACTGACATGGCCGCTGCACAGGGTGTGAAACACAGCCAAGGAAGCAATTGAGTTCAAAATTGGACTTCCAGATCATCCTGGAAGCCATGCAAAGCAAGCTCAAGCACAGTGAGTACAGCCTGTCTGTTTAGGCTTACACTCATGAATCCTACAACTTCGTAAAACTTTTGTCTTTTCCAGATTGTCCTACGAACATTCTGAAAGAGCGGTTCTTATTACTCTCTCTCGAGATACACTTTTTCGTGTATCCGGAGGTACAGATTCTTTTGGAACTTTTTGAATCTATGAAAGGAAGTTTGTGTTTGACAGTTGACACCTCGGTTCTTACGCAATGAGAAAATCAACTGTCATGGACTGGGTTTCTACAGAAAGAAAGAGATTTGTCTAATTACGATGCACGAGACAGCAGACGTAGATTATTAGTTGCTAAATTGAGCTTGAACGAATGCAATATAGCTCTTTGTCATGACCTTAGCCTACCTAGTCATATTCGCTATCAAAATTTTCTAAATTAGCTCAACTACCTCAATCAATATGGGAATACCTCATCCTTAATCGCTTGCTCAAGAACATCCTTGATCTTCTGCAATATCTCTTCGGCCCTTTCGGGAGATAGTTGCTCAATGTCAAGCCTGTCTACACTATGCCATGGTATGGTTAGCTCGAAGTCTCCGGTGCCATCGAGCACTTCCTGCGGAGCACAGCAGACATCAAGTGTATCTGAAGCTAATAAGAGCAGCCTGGCTAGGGATTCAAGAATCGTCCTACCTCTGCAAAGCGATCAACCAGGGGCTTCCACAATAAACCCATAGGTGCGAGTACGTCGGCAGCACCAAGGGACCATTTGAGCTAACCTCAACAATGAGTCTGACGACATTCTGGGCCTTCGTAAGATGAGGAGGCCATTCGCACCACCTCCCAGTGGATTTCTGCGAGTACAGGCCCAGGTGGCGAGTGGGCCTGAACGATGCTCGACCTCAAGAACGTTCTCGGTCTTGTTCACGAGAGCATGGTCCCTTGTGGGGTTCATTATCCGCAGATACACCTTCATGACAGCACCGGATGAGGCTGCTGGCGTCGAGAGGACATGGACAGCAACTGGCTGCTCTTATCCCTTTCCTGCAGAGCTTAAGTGAGCAGCACGCGGGCATCTACCAGGCTAAGACTAGGGACAGACCTCCAGGCTGTGGCAGCCCCCAAGTGAAGCCCATGGGACTTTCCCAATGAAGGGGGCAGGACTACTTCTTCTATACTCCACCATGTCATAAGCATTGCGCAGGACCTCAAGGCCACCATGCGAGAACCTGCCACGGAAGAGCTCATTCCCATATCACTAGCATTCGAACGGGCCAAACCAGTAACCTCGGCAATGCGAGTGTCTTCCACGTTCCTGGTTGTGGCAGCAGATCACAAACACACGGCCACTTTACACATCACAAGGCAAGATGTGCAAGCTGTAAGCCTTGGAAAGATGAGGCCCACCAGCGTCATGAGGCAACGCCCAAGGGGACCTTGGGTACAAGGTCGTGGATGTTGCGCACCCGCAGCATCCGAGCACCTTCCTTTGCTTCCTGTCGCCGCCAAGTGGACAGTCAACAAGGCCAGCAAGTCAAGCCTGCAACATAGTGGACTTGTTTGTGTTTGCAAATTGGCAGGGGCGGCCTCACCTCTGTAGTTGGCGCCGGTTTCTCCTCATCCCGGAGGTTGCGGACTTCGGACCACAGTCTAGCTATAGACGGACGCAAGAGCCAGATACCTCCAGCACCCAGCGCGATCTGTCAAGCACAGAGGCCCTCTGGTAAGGATTGTTAAGCAGCATACATTCATGTGCTTCGCACAGCAAAACAGACGCACCACGCAATGCGAGGCTGGCCACAGGTTGACACGCGAACCGGCTGTTTGGTCCTTAAAAAGATGGCGCCTGTTAAGCATGTGGTCAGGATCCAGAACAGGCTGTCATACAGGCCGGCACCTACGGCCTTGGAGACAGAGCCGAGCACATCGGGGATGAAGTCAAGAAGGGTGAAGAAGTTGATGATGTGCCAGCCTGACGCAAATGGTGGCGCCATCAGGGTGGCTGGCCCAAAGTATTGGGCAAAGAGGCGGTCGCCAACACGGGGTGCTGCAAAGGTCACGGCTAACTCTGTTGGCAGATCGTAGCCAGCATTCTGGCCGTCCACAAGCTTTTCAAGAAACTCCTGCCTGCGCTTCTCAGTCCGCCTGTGGACCGACTTCTTATCCCACTTCTTATCGTCTCGGTCAGTAGACACTTTTACAATCGTTTTCCAGCCCTGCGCGTATTTGCCACCACAAGGTAATCAACATTCCGCGTTCAGTCGATGTTGGTGCAAGTCCTCACCTGGATGCTCTTCTGATGCCAGAGCCAACTGTGAGCCCAAGGGACCAAGGCATGCTGCATCCTGCAACAGCGCACCTGCTTGCGCAGATTCACGACTTTCTTCGCCTCCCTCAGAGTCTCAGCAATGTCAAAAGCACTCAGCGCGGCAAGGGCCCCTCCCAGGCTGTGGCCCGCCGTAGTCATGCTCCTCACGCGCACGTCGCTCTGCGGTGCAAAAGGCGTCCAGCTTTCATGTCGCCTCCGCCCATTCGAAGACCACGGGCATTCCGTACCTTTGTGCCGCGTGTGCGGATTCAAGCGTACCTTCTCAAGGCTCTTCAGGATTCTGAGGAGATGGTGGTACACCTGCTGGCGAGGTGCTCCAAGTGGAGGTTTGTCCCCACTGCTGGATTCCGCGGAGGCCAGCTTCGTCGCCAGCGCATCGCAGTACATCTCCTTGAAGCCGTACGAGACGCGAGGGTCGTCGAATTCATCCTGCTTCTCCAAGTACTTTCTAGCCAGAACCAGAGCTATTGGGATGCTACACGAAGGAGGCTCTCCATGTGCTTGGCCCACTGTTTGGGTTCCGCCAACAGCAGACCAGAGACCACCCCTACTGTGACACCAAGAGGCCACGCCCCTTCCCAGGCAGCCGCTGCCAATGGCAACAAAGGCCTATGCTGCAGGGTGCCAGTGACGAGGATGATAAGTCCGACAAGGGCTCCCACACTGAGGCCGACGGTGATGCCGAGCTCCTTGAGAGGATCTTTCATGTCCAAGGACCCCGACGGGATCGGAGCGACGTCCTGCCCATTGTTCCAGCTTACCATCAATGCCGTGATGTCCTGCCCGACCCGCGTGCACACACAGGCGCATCACCGTCGGCACGTTATGACAAGTGAGTGCGATGCTGTAAGCAGCGAGGTGAAAGACCACGTGCAGGGTTGGCAAGCACCTGGAACCACTCGCCCCTGGTGATTGTTCCTCGCCAGATGATCGCAACAACCACCTCATCGCCATCGGCAGGGTCACTGTGACCAATGTATCCGACAAAGTTCTTCACCTGTGGGCTCGCCTTGAACAGCTTGTAAGCTCCCGAGTCTGCATGCAGCAGGGCCTTGACCTGGCCGCCACCAGGCACAGAATAGCTGAGCACAGTGCTCACCGCTGCCTCACGCGGACTCGTTCGTGCCGCCAGGCGCCAACAGCATCGGGTTGTCTATGAGGTACCGCAGATGCAGGCAAGGAGAGAGGGTGGCAAGAGCCACCTCCCGAGCCGGCACCCTCAGTGGCAGCCTCGCCGGCAAGAGTCGTAGGGCTCCACCTTGTACCGCTTGCCGCCAAGGCTGGTGAGCGTGAGGCTTCTGGAGGTCAGGTATCCGTCCGGGTCCAGCCGGCTGCGGCCAAAGCGGCTGCTGAACACGTTCTTGGTCTCCAGCGCCTCGTAAGTCGTCTGTGCAAACTCGCCGTACTTGCGACCTCGTCGCGCAGCGAGAGCGGTCCTGCAGCCACGAGGGTTCGGACGGTGACGGCCGGACCGACTGCGAGGCAAGTGCTCGTCGCTGGGGGCAACCGAGGCGAGCGGGCCAGCACCACTGTCGGCCGGTCGAGGCTGCAGGTGGGGCGTTGACCCACGTGCTCCCGTAGTGCGGCGTGAACAGCCATGGAGGCGGCTCCCACGAGCCGCCAGCTTAGGGCGCCACTCCGCGTCCCAGCGGTTCCACTCGCGCAGCAGCGCCGCGACGTCGCCCGGGGCCCGCCGCAGCACCTCGTGCAGCGTCGTGGGCCGCCCGCCGCCGCCGCCCTCGCCTGCGGCGGNAACTGGCCGGCGATATAGCGAATCGGACGGAGAGAGTCCCCGCGTGCCGTCAGTGCCGTGAAAAAGGTGGACCTCCGTTGACCCAGCAGCGGCTCTCCCCCCTTTCCGGTGTTGCTCCGGCGCGTGCGCCCGTACTTGAGGCCCGCGCGACGCGCGCGCACGAGCGGCCGGCACCGCACGCGCCACGCGTGCGGCACGCGCCGCACGAGCGGCGCGCGGCGCGTAGATGGACCGTCCTGCCAGCAGCTGGAAGCACGTGCGGCAGCGCCCGCGGCCGCGCCGCCCGGCAGCCTGGACCGCTCGGGCCGCTCACCCCGTCCCTTGGTGCAGCACTTCCTGGAGGCTCGGTGCCTTGGGGCTTCAACGCTGCCGGTTCGCTCGCACAAGTCTTCCGCATGCGCCTGGCCGTATCGCTTCAACGCTCCCTTGCCCACGCCGTCCACACGCGAGCAGGCCGTGCTATGGCCGCCGCCTCTGGGTCTCGGCGGAGTGCCTCTTTCCCTGCAGGGAGCTACTCAGACCTGATGTTGCTCACTCTTTGGTACTGAGCTTCCCTCTGCATCGTTTCTTTGTTTTGCAGTGTTTTGTAGTGTAGTCCTCTCTCCGGCCCCTCTTTCTTTGGCTTTGGACTTTGTTCATTCTTTTTTTGGCTGGCTTTGCCAGCCCCTCTTCTCTATGGGCGCGCACTTCTCTTGTGTCCTGCCACCGCATGCGATTGTCTTTGTCCTTCCAGCGCTTCCAAGCGCTTGCTTTGCACCGCCGCGCCGGTCGCGCCCTTGCAGCAGCCTCTGGCTTGCGCAGCGGGGTTGCTCTTCCTCCACTCAGCTCATCTGACTTCCTACTGCAGACCCGGGGGCACCAAGAGCGCCCTGTCTGCCTAGCCTGTGGCTCCGTCAAGAACACCTGTATGCATCTGGCTGCCTTTCACAGCCGCTCTTTCAATATCTGCAGACGCAGTCTTTCCCTTGACGCCTTCCCGGCTCCTCTTGGACATCGTTCATCCTTCCGTCTTTCCAAGGTAAGTATCAGCGTACATTCCTTTGGCCTTGGCCTCTCACAGCCCTGGCCGTGAATTGGAAGAGCTGTTTCTTTGGGCTGGCCTCTCTCAGCTCTTGCCGTGACGAGAAATGCTCTAACGCTTTTTGGCTTTGGACATTCTCCATTTATTTCGGGCTGGCTTTGCACAGCTCCTCCTATGGGCGAGCACTTTCTCGCTGTTCTGGCCCCTTCGAAGTTTGTTCATTGTCCTTCCGGGTCCCAGTGGCTCGACATGTTGGCCCGGCTTGCGTGACCTTCACAGCCCTTGCCCCCATTGGGAGAGCCACTTCTTCTTGCGTGACGCGCTGTGTCCCGCAGGGGAGGTGAGCAGGCCGACTTCAGCGCCGCTGGCTAGCTAGCTCAGGTCTATTGTATACGCCTCTATATCACCCTCCAGCGGTCCATGGCTCACGCCTTGCACTTGCGTGCTGGCCGTACTCTAGCTGCAGCCTCTGCCTTTCGTCAAGGGGATTGCTGTCCGGCTGCTAGTCTTCGGGATCTGCGGCTCCTCACTCGTGGATACCAAGTGATTCGTACCGAGCAAGCTTTGTGAAAGCCCTTCTAGGCAGCGGTTCCAAAAGTGACTGGTGGCTGTGAGAGGCCAGCCCAAACTAATGGACAAGGTCTAAATAATGAAAGCTTCGGAGGGGCTTTTGGCCCCCTCCGGGCGTTCGTCAATTCTTCTCGGGCTGGCTGTTCACAGCCCCTTTTTTGTTCTTTCTGAGCCGGCCAATCACAGCCATCGCCCGCTACTGGAAGAGGCTTTTCCCCAGCCCTCGCCCCCTCCTCTCACAGCCACTGCCTTGACCTGAAAGAGCCTGGAACAGCTGCTTCTCTTTTTGAACAATTGCTACTCTTTCTCTATATCAAGTGACTACAGGCAGATGGAGTTTAGTGACTTCGAGTCAGCAGCCGCAAGCCGGAGTTGATTCCAGCTAGGATTAGCAACCTCTGGTGAAAGCCAAAACCAGCAGCCAAAGCGTGGCCTGCCTGCAAGTGCATCGCATAAGCCCAAGAGAAGAAGACACGAAGCAGCTCTCGTATCAGGGGCGAGGGTTAAGTGAAGCCAGCCCACACTTGCGCAATTGAGTTACTTGGTGCTCCTATCCTTTCCGCCCCTTCGAACCTTGTCTATGCTCATTCCAGAACCATCGCCGTACTTGAAAGAGCTGTTTCGTCTTTTTTGGGCTGGCCTTTCTCAGCCATCGCGCCCCCCCCCCCCCTCACGTGGCAGTTTCCATCTGTGAAGGTTTTGTTTCCAGCCTCTTTGGGCCTTGGTTCACTTTAGCTCGCTCGTTATCACAGTCAGGCCTAGAACCGCTGAGAGGCAACAGCTCTCCTAAGTAAGGCGATGGCTGTGAGAGGCCAGCCTAAATGGAGTTCGACACGGCCGAAATGCAAATCACGAGCCCTCCACGACTTCTGCAAATGGTTGCTCATCAACCCTGAGATTACAAATGGAGATGGGAGAAGGTAAGAAGGTGGGAAGATGTCGCCCTGTCAAAAGCTAGAGGCAGCAGCCAAAGCACGGCCTGTCCGCAAGTGCACGGCAAACGCCAAGGTACGCTGCGGACACGGCAAGATGCATCCTTTACACCTGAGTGAGTAATTTGATGGAGTCAGCGGCACACAGGGTACGTTACAACCTCCTTCAATTTCTCTAGGCTGAGCCCCTCTCAACGAAAGGGCTGCTAGCATGCTACTCATAGCACATGAAACTTGCTCCTGTATTTACAAAGCACCAGTGACATCGGAGTCAACAGATGAGGCCCAGTGTGGTATTCTCAGAAAGTACGGGGCTGTTGTCCTTGCCATTTGCTGCAACTTGCTGGATTGAAGAAGCTCCCTGGAACAAGTCTCTACATTCCGGAGGGAGGCAAAGCAGCAGCTTGCCTCCATTCAGGAGGTATGTACAGCTCTTTCAAAAATAGCAATGCAAGCATAGCATCCGAGCAGCTGCTCAATGTCATTTGGCGACATGTTGCCAGTGTCTACAAGAGCAAGCCACCACAAGGCCAGAATATTGAATTCTTAAACTGCAAAAATCTGATGCCATTGGCATGTGGCAATGTCGGACACGTCAGCCAGATGCAAAGCAAAAGGTGGCCAAGCGATTGGCTTGCGGAATTTACAAATGGCCGTGTTGCCTTGGTGGCCATAATATGGCCTATCAGATTAGTGAGCAGCCTCCATTGTTGCAACCTCTTCCCGGATTCTGCGCTCCAGGACATCCTTAATCTCTTGCAATATTTCCGCGGCCTTGCTTGGGTCCATCGTTTCAACATCAAGCTTGTCATCAAGGGCTGCCTGTAATGTGAGCTCAAAACCGCCAGTGCCCTCAAGCACTTCCTGCAGAGCACAGGTAATGTAAAAGCGTCAGTATATGACAAGAGCAGCTGGGTTGTGGACATCAACAAGATCTAGTGGAGCCAACATAGAACCTGGATAAGGTCCCAAAGTCGGATGCCAAGCATCATAGGCATCTCGGCACGTTCAATCTGACCTCAACGACATGCCTCAGAGCCTTTTGGCTCCTTGTGACATGAAGAGGCCATTCACACCATCTCCGAGAGGACTTCTGCAGATACAGGCCCAGGTTGCGCGTGGGACTGAACCAGCATGGTGGGATGCGCTTCTCAACGACCAGAACGTCGTCAGTCTTGTTCATGAGAGCATGGTCTCTTGTGGGGTCCATCATCCGCAGATATACCTACACAAGCACCACGCATGGGCTGACTCGCGGATAGGCAAATGATGGGCTACTTAAGTGGATATGGAATATGCAGTGGTAATATCACTAGGGATACAAGCAAACGGACACAAACAAAGGGGTGAACCTCCAGATTGTGACGGCCTCCAACAGAAGCCCATGGCACTTTCCCAATGAAGGGGGCGGGCGAGCTCCTCCGATACTCCTTCATCTTATACGCGTTGCGCAGGACCTCATAGCCACCGTGCGTGAACCTGTCATGAAGGAGCCAGAGGAGCTAGCACTGATTCAGCATGGCATGTAGTTTGCCATGACGCTGTGACGTTCTTTCCATTCTCCCTACCCTAAGATCATGGCAGCAGGTTTTGCAAGCGCAAGCAGCATGCACAAGACAAGGAGGGGAAGTGCAGGTTGCACGGATTGCTAGAGGAGGGGGCCAACCAGCGGCCCGAGGCGAGGCCCAGGGGCACTTTCGGGACGAGGTCATGAATGTTCCGCACGCGCAGCATCCGGGCACCTTCCACAGCTTCCTGCCACAAGGAACTGGAGATATGAGCAAAAAGACTTCACTGCAGATAGCCTCGAGTGGCAGATGAGGAACCGCACTTACTTCTGTGGTTGGCGCCTCTTTTTGCTCCTCCGTGTGCTTGCCGAAGCGGGCCAACGTTCGGGCTACAATTGGACCAAAGAGCCATGTGGCCCCGGCAACCAGCACGATCTGACATGCAAGGAGAGGAGGAGAGCAGTGCACGTTAAGGGGCTGCAAGTCGCTTGCTGGTTTGCAGCATGAGCTGTTGGGAACTCAACATGGTGGCGCTAGCAACAGGATTGGTTCCAAACCGGCTGTCCAGACTGGAGGAAGATGCCGCCTGCCAGTACTGTAGTTGCGATCCAGAAAAGGTTGTCATACAGGCCAGGGCCGCCCACAGCCAAGGCAACTGAGCCGAGCGCAAAAGGAAGGGTGTCAAGGAGGGTAAAGTAGTTGATGGCGTGCAGGCCCTCAGGCCCCCAGGCAAACGGAGGTGCCATGAGAGTCTGTGGCCCAAAGCGCTGGGCAAAGAGGCGATCGCCGACGCGGGGTGCTGCGAAGGTCACGGCTGTCACTGTGGGCAGCTCATAGCCAGCCTTCTGGCCATCCACAAGCTTCTCAATGAAGTCCTGTCTGCACTCCTCGGTCTGTCTGTAGATTGCATCCTTCATCTCGTCTCGGTCGGTGGACTTTTCCTCGTACTTTTTCCAGTCCTGCGCGTGCTTGTCACCACAAGGTTGTCATCCTTCTTCAACTTGCAATTGAAACACTTGACTTGAAAACCATCACCTTTCAGTAAACCCCTAGCTCCGTTGCCAAAGAGGGGTGGGAACATGTGGCACCAAGCCTGTGTCGTGCTTGTGGTTCTGGGTGTCGCGCTCAATTACCTGCTTGTCCAGCTGCAGCTTGGCGATCTTCTTGGCCTCCCGGAGAGTCTCGGCGATGTCAAAGGCACTCAGCGAAGCCAGCGCTCCTCCAAGGCTGTGGCCCGTCGTGGTGATACTACTCACACGCCCACCACTCTGCGAGTATGACTCAAGTCAACTCCCATCCAAGTGGGGGGAACAGGAACATAATACTCTTGCTGCCTCCTCACTGCCAAGCACCATGAGCAGTCCCCGCACAGCTTGGGCGTGCATACCTTCTCTACGCTGTCCAGGATCTTGTACAGCTCCTTGTAGACCTGTTGGCGAGGTGATCCAAGAGGAGGTGCATCCCCTTCGCTAGAGCTTGGCGAGGCAAGCTTGTCCTCGCGTGCATCGCAGTACATCTCCTTGAAGCCGAACGAGACACGAGGGTCGTCGAAATTCATTCTGCTTCGCCACGTGCCCTCCAGCCAGAACATGAACCACTGGAATGCTGCTATTGGGATTTTGCCCGCTTCAGTAACCCACTGGATGGGCCCCAGCGACAGCATGCCGGAGATTGCGCCGGCCGTGATACCTAGAGGCAGTGCCAACTTCCAGGCCGCTGCTACCGAAGGCAGCAGCGGCATATCTTGCAGGACGGCAGTGCTGAGGATGTATGCGACGCCGGCAAAGGCTCCCACGCCGAGGCCAACATTGATGCCGAGCACCTTGAACGGGTTTGAAGGCAAGGTCTGTGAGGGGAGTGGAGCAATGCCCTGCCCGTTGTTCCAGCTCACCATCAATGCCTTGATGTCCTGCCCAGATTGCACAATGTACAAGTACATGTTCACCAATGTCAGCATTGATGAGCGGATGACTGGTCCATACCGCACATTATGACATCAACGAGAGAGCATGCGAAGGTTGAGCAGGGACCTGAAGCCACTCGCCCTTGGTGATCGTGCCTCTCCATACAACCGCAACATCCACCTCCTTGTTTCCGGCAGGGTCGCTGTGGGCGACAAAACCCACAAAGTTCTTGATCTGGCTGCTGCTTTCAACCAGCTTGTAGGCCCCCGAGTCTGCATACAGGAGGGCCGTGACCTGGCCAGCCAGGGGACAGCCAAGCAAAGTGAGCCACAGTGGCCTTGTTGTGACTGTCGTACTTGTGGTGCAAAGAGCAAGATTGGAGAGCTTGTGGGCCAAGAGGCACATAGTGAGTAGAGTCTGCAGAAGAGAGGCCCTTTGCACGTTTTCGATGATGGCAGCAATCACTCTCAACACTGGAGCAGGACGAGAAGTGTACCACCTTGAAGCGTCTGCCGTCATCGCTGGTGAGAGTGAGACTCTTCGAGGTCAGGTACTCGTCTGGATCCAGACGGCTCCGGCCAAACCGGCTGCTGTATATGTTCTTAGTTTCGAGAGCATCATACGTCGTCTGGGCGAACTCGCCGTACTTGATGACCTCATCGCGCAGCACGTCGAAGGTCTGCAGGCGGCAGACATTCACCCTTGTGAAAAGCCGAGTCGCCGACCAAGTGCCAGATTGCCTCACCATGATGCATGCTAATAGCACCACCGGCTTCCTCCAAAGGAATGGGTCTCGAGGAGTAACGCCCGTTAGCAAGCAGCACCATGCTTCAGGTACAAGCGGTCTGCCATGAGCAGAGCTGGCCTGTTGGTGCCACGCCCGGCGACCGAGCAAGACTCCCGACGACAGCGGCAGTGAGGCAGTGGCAGTCGGGTGCCTCGATGGGCCGGGGCCACAGCAGCAATACCTTGGGCTCTTCGGAAGGCGGACGCGCCTGGGGCTGATCAGGATGCTGCGTCTCGTCTTGGAGCCGCTCGCGCAGCTCCTCGTCGCTGCTGTTCCACTCTTTCAGCAGCGCGGTGACCTCCTCCTTGGGCTTCCGCAGAATGGTGTGGATGGTCTCCGGCCGCCGGCCGCTGTCGCCTTCCTCCGCCTGACCAGAGGCAATGTCAGCGAGGCGCCCGCTCGGGGTGGGCGTCGACTGGGCGGCAGCGGGGGTGGGGCGGGGCCGCGGACCTGGTGGGTGGCCGGGGCGCGGGTGAGGAGTGCAGCGCGCGGCGCGGCGGGGCGGGCCCTGCGCTGCAGGCCCAGGCGGC
>WELB01000013.1:1293663-1309846 GCA_009602725.1 Spirogloea muscicola
TTTTTTTTTTTTTTTTTTTTTTTTTTTTTTTTTTTTTTTTTTTTTTTTTTTTTTTTTTTTTTTTTTTTTTTTTTTTTTTTTTTTTTTTTTTTTTTTTTTTTTTTTTTTTTTTTTTTTTTTTTGCTCGCCCCGGCTCCCGCGCTCACCTGCCTGCGCCCGCGGCCCTGTGCAGTGCTCGGCGACTGCGGCGAGCCCCGCGGCGGCCCGGCGCGGCAGGCCCGCCCGCTGCCCCCTCGTCCGCAGCGCCGTGTCCGTGGAGAAGGTCGCTCTGCCCAAGGCCCGAGTGCCTGTCAAGGGCGGCGTCAAGACCGAGGTCCTCGAGATCCAGACCGGCCCGTACGCCAATGCCGGACTGCCGCGCGACGCCCAGGTGTGAGCCCCCTCCGCAGCTTGCCCGAACGCTTCGACCCGCGACATCTGAGCTGCCTCGGCGCCGACGTCCACCGTCAGACCTGACACACGAGGCTGCCGCCGGCACGACCGAGCAAGCGGGGCTGGAGAGTGGGAATGCCTGACCCGGAACTCAGAGACAGGAGGGCGCAGAGGCCCTCGAGCCAGCTTCCTGACCGGCTTCTCTTCTTCCGCTGCTCCTCTCCCCCGCAGGTTCGCGTCACCGGTCGCAACGGCGTGCAGTCGGACTGGATAGCCTTGAAGGGCCCGTTCGACCCCGACACCACGCTCACCGCCCTCATCAAGCTTCCTGCAGAGCTCGAGGTTCGCTGCGCAATCCGCGTCCCCTCCTTCCCCGGTGGTCAGAGCGGCCTTGTACACCCTGACTGCGGCGCAAGCGTCTGCGTGCACCACCAAACAGGAAGGTGCAAGCAACGCCAACTCGCGCACAAATGTCAATGACGTCGCCGCTTTTCCGCCTGCAGGATCCAGTGGTGGTGGAACTAGCGAATCCCGAGGATGCCAACCCGATCGGGCGTGCTGTTGACCAGTTCTTTGCCGTCGTGTCATCGAGGATCCCCGTCGAGCTGCAGGCGCCCTTCCAGAAGTTGCCCCTGGCACGGCACTTCACCTCTGGGGAGGTGCAGTCCTCCACCACTTCAGCCCTGCTCTTGTTTGCGCTCCGCAGCAGAGTGTGTCGAGGTTGCATTGAGGTATACACGTGCTCGCCCAGCGGCTAGAAGTACCGTCATCGTGCAGGCAATGCTCGTTGGAGGTGGCATGCTTGCATTTCCCGAGCGTCCCACACCCACCTGATGTATCACGGGGGAGTGTTTGCACTCTTACTTGCCCTGGTGCACCGGCAGGGATTGCATGATGCTGGCTTCAACAGTCCCTCTGTTGCCACGCCTCCTTGCAGTGGTTCGTGAACACACTGAAGCTGGGCGGTGAGACCTTCCCTGCATACAGCTGGATCCGCTTGAATGACACCCACCCGCTCTTCGAGGCCAAGGCTTGCCTTCCCAAGGACACGCCCGAGGTTGTCAGGCCCTTCCGCAACTGGCAGCTCAACCGCGCGCAGAAGGACTACGACTTTGAGGAGGTACACTGCTTCACTTGCAGCTCCAGGGCTGCAGAGCACTGCAGCCTCCGGTCACATGGATGCGATACCAAATTGCGGCTTTGGAGCTGCTTCCCTTCCGAATGATAGTATGAGGACAGCATGGTGCCTGCCCCCCCCCCCCCCAAAAGCCAGTGCTTGCTAAGAGATGTGGCTGCAATTTGACCACCTGCAGTACAATGACTTGAGCGTCCCATCGGGGACTACCGATACTTCGGCCCCCGGCTATCGGCCCGTCCCCAAGCCTTACCCAAGGTACCCGACAACGTCTCATGTGTCTGCCCCAGCAAGCACGCTTGCCACCTGGGTCTTGCAGTCTCTCTGTGCAAGCAAACAGCTCCTTCCATCCTGACAGCAGCCATTTTCTCCCCCCTGGCACCGCACCTCACCTCACTCCGTCGTTTTCTGCAGGCGTCAGAAGACTGTCAGCTTCACCACAAACCTGCCCCTCCTTCAGAAGCCGGAGGAGCTTCCGATCAATGAGCGCTTTGAGCTGAGCAAGCAGTGGAACTTCAACCAGGCCCAGGTTAGCAGTCACCCAGGATGACTGGTCAGAGTCTTGGAACCGCCGATGTCGGCCCGATTGCGGCTGCACGATGGTGGCAGTCTTGCCTGACATGCCTGGAATGATCCTGTGCTTCTTCAGATCACTGCGCTCTTGAAGGGCCTGCTGTCAGACCCCCTGCACCTTGTTGGCAACCGCCCTTGGACTTCGGTGACTGCAGAGAAGGTGCTGCTCTTGCTCCGCAACATGGCTCCCTAATGTACCATCTCCATACTGTGGTTCTTCTCAATGCCTGCTCTGGTCTTGTCTGAGTCCTTGCTCAGTGTTGTAGAGCTTAAAGCTCTACCACCAGGATGGTCCTGACTTTGGCACCTGGTGCTTGCTTGTCACAGGAAAGCCTGTTCCAGGGCTTTGGCGGCAACAAGCGCTTTGACCGTGTCAAGTTCCCCAGTCCGTTGGTCCTCAGTCTGCCTCGGCCTTGGACTGATGAGTACGAGTTTGGCCGTCAAGCGCTGGCTGGCATGCACCCCAACCAGATCAAGGCCTGCCCCAGCCCTCCGGCTGATTTCCCTGTGAGCACCATTGGCTGCCTACTTGTGTTTGAAGCCTATGAGGTCTCGGTACTGCTACTCATCCGACTGTGAATGAATGCCAACCCACTGACTCGCTCCGGTTGCTCCAGCTCGCGGTCACCGACCAGACCGGGGGGAGCACCTCTTGGGCAGGGCATATCGTGCTCTTTGCATGGCCCTGTTGGTTGTCCCTCGCTTAAAGCTTGTCTCTGTACCTTCTTCATACAGCTGACGCAGGAGGACGTGGCCGAGCGCTTGCGCCCAGGGAGAAGCCTGGAGGCAGAGTTCAAGGACAAGCGCTTCTCCATAATTGACTACAGTGCTCTGGAAGAATTCTTTGTGAAGGTGAATGAGCAGAAGGAAGCCATTATGTATGGAGCTCGGTGTCTCTTCTACCGCGACCAGACAGAGAGGATTCTGCCCATCGCCATCCAGCTTGAGAAGAATGGCCCAATCTTCACGCACGCCAACGATGCGAGCGAGGGCAAGTGGAAGTGGTTACTGGCAAAGGTGCTCTGCAGCTCCAAGCCCTACTGCGCACCTGGGCTTGCCCTTCACCTCCATTGAAGTTCCGCGTCGGCTCTGACCATGATTGCCGGACTGCTTTGTCCAGAAGAACCTGATTGTTGGAGACATTGTAACCCCGGTTATCATCACAGAGTGCCATCGGCAGGCCACTACTGACATTTGCAAGCGTTGTACTGGCGTGGCAGGCGTTTGTCACGTCAGTAGACTCTGGTGTCCATCAGCTGAACAGCCACTTCACCAATTGTCATGCATGCTCTGAGGTTGTTCCTTTGACATGAGGCAGAATGATGCATCTCAGGTCGTCCCTTGTGAGGCACCTCCAGCTTGTTGTGGTCGGTGGTCATATATCACAAGCTATGTGCTACCTGCAAGACCCACAAAGCTTGACATCCTGTGTGTGTCTTGTGCAGGTGATTGTCATCTCGCTGCACCGCCAATTGGCTGAAGCCCACCCAATTTTCCGGCTGCTGGTTCCTCACTATAGGTACACAATGAATATCAACAAGGAGGTGAGGGCCTGATCAACCAGTCTTCTGCCAGGCCCCTGCACCCTTGTATATGAGGCTGCCTATCGAATGTTGCACCATCTGCTCCTCAGCTGAGACTAGCCTAAACCTGTGGTCAAGGTCAGAGCAATCGCTTGTCGCAGCTCAACGCTGTTTCCTGTTTCTATATTGCTCTTAGGCTCGCCGGCTTCTCATCAATGCTGGACATGGGCTTGGCCTCACTGCTGCTGGCATCGTTGAGCGGACCTCCTCCACTGGCCAGTACGCCATGCGGGTGTGCATCCATGGGCCCATCCCATTGCAGAACAGTCCCCCACTATTGGTCTGCGAGAAGGCTTGCGAGCCAGACAGTGCTCTCCTTCTGACATGTGCTGGTGGCTGCAGGCTGCTGCTGCCGTTTATGGCTTGACCTGGGAGTTCGACACTCAGGCTCTGCCCAGGGACCTGGAGAAACGTGGAATGCTAAACAAGGACGGGACAAAAACGGATTATGTGGAAGATTACCCCTACCGCGATGATGGCATGGCTGTGTGGAAGGTAGAGCAACGACTTCCCTCTCCATGCTGCGGATCCCACTTCACAGTGCGGAGGAGGGACCCCAAGGGTTACTATTGGCATGACACCATGTTTCTTTCTTACACAGGCAATCGAGGGGTATGTCCGGGACTACGTGGCCCTTTATTATGGCAGCGATCCTACAGTGGCAAAGCAGAACATTGCTGATGACAATGAGCTGAGGGCATTCTGGGAGGATGTGCAGAAGGGCCACGCTGGTAAGTGGCGTACGACGAGCAATAATGTACTATTGGCAACAGAAACAGGCAGTGGACACAAGCTGTGGTTGTGTTCCGACTATATTTTGCAACACTTTGTTGAGCAATGTCTGTCTCGTCTATCAGCCAGCATGAGGTCCGGCAGCCCTGACTTGTCAAAGTGCGAAGGACTGCAAGGCATTGTACTCCAAGAGCAGGCCCTGACTTGCCATCAAATGCCCTTCCAGATAAGACGACTGGGTGGCCCAAGCTGGAGACCGCAGACAATCTTGTGCAGATTCTGACCACAATGATCTGGGTCCCCAGCGGCGTGCACAATGCTGTCAACTTCTCTCAGGTGCCGCCTCTAGCATTGACTGCACTTTGTTGGGATGAGCGGTCATCTGGGATGGCTGCTCTCCAGGCAGATTAAATGGCGGTGCCATTGATCGGTTGTTGGCCCTCACTTCTGCAAACCTGCAACCTTGCATTCTGTGATGTGCAGTACGACTATAGTGGGTGGCAGCCCAATCACCCTGCCGGCATGCGCTCTCGCATGCCCGAGGGCGAGGTTGACGAGAAGGATTTCATGGCGGTCATGCCGCGCCCAATCCAGAGCGTCATTGTCATGGCAATTGTGAAGGTGCAAACAACTCCCAGATTGGCGCTGTATAGCTAGCGTCCAAGGACAAACAACAGATCTGACAGCTTGCGTTAGGTGCTGTGCAGTCTTTGGTTGGGAGGTCCCCCGAAGAATTGTACCTGGGTGAAGATCCCGAGGAGAACCCCCATGCTCAGGAGTGGGCTGTTGAGCAGGCGGCACAGGGTAACCCCCTCCTCCTAGCCCCGAATATTGTTCCCTCCTCTTTGACTCCTGGAAACCTCCCTCCCCAGGACAATGTCCTCCCTCCACATGCCCCCCCACTCCCCCAAAACACACACGACTCCTAAACCACCTCCACCCAAGCGCCCTTTCCCTTGAGATTATCCTGTGTTTGCTTCAGTAATTGCTTTCGCTCACGTGCTTTTGCTCATGCATTCTCCAGTCACCCCTGGCTTCCCACCTTCCCCCTCCTTGCTAGCCCTCCCGCCGTCAGCAAAAGCGCCTCCCTATCACGCCGGCCCTGTGCTCGTGTACTCGGGGAGTTGGAGGGAACCTTGCTGGCTGGCTGACTGGGTGGCTGGTCGGATGCTTGTCTGCTTGGCTGGTCATTTGCTGGCTTTCTTAAGCTCATGGCTGGATTGAATCGAACTTACTATCCGGCTGTGTAAGGCTTCCGCAAGCATGCTCAAGCCCTTGTTGTCGGTTGTGCAGCTCTTCACAAGAAGTTTGAGAGTGCCATGCTTGATGTCCAGTACGAGCTTGAGCAGCGCAACAGGTGAGCTCCTCTGGCATGCGCACACCATATCACCTGTGCTGCTCATGAGACAGAGATGTGTGTCGATTGCCCCACTATAAGTGGCAAACCTTACAGGCCTGAAGTGCGTATTTCATAAGAGTTGCGTGCTAATCTAGATCAGCAAATAAGGTATGGTCCTAGGTGACAAACTTTGGGAGCCACTGTGTCAGCCAGTGAAGTGGGATAAGCTTCTCACCGAAGCAAATTGCTGCAACCACACAGGAGGCGTGTGGATGCAGGTGGTGTGGCTTACCCGTACTTGCTACCGCGCAAGCGCTACAACCACAAGGGCGAGGCAATTGAGGGCCTCTGCAACAGTGTCTCTATTTAATCTGCAATAAGCTGACGCCTCCATCAGAGGGAGGGCTAAATAGGATTGACTACAGACATGTACATATGCACCTCATGGGGGTGGTGTTGGCATTCCAAGTTGGTGTTGACCATGTATGGCAGTGCTCTTGCTATGTAGTTTTTCAGCAGCTGCACAAGTCTCCCACCACGCCATGTTGTGTTGCAAAGTCCACCAATATCGAGCATGTCGTGGGGAGACACTGAAGGCTTTATTAGCCATTTGGGTTTTGTTGTTACTACGGGGGCTGTGTTTAATCTCCTCTCTGTGCAGTCCCCTCTCGCTGCGTTTGGGACTCAAAAGCCAACCTCACATTCTATGTCGACAAGTGTTATGCCCTAAGAGCTAGCAAGAAACATAACATGAAAATGCAGATGCAGAGATCTAGAGAGTGGAATGGGAATCCAGCAAGGAAGCTGAGGCCAGCCAGCAACATGTGGACATTGGCAGCAGAAGATGACTCTCTTGGAGGTTCTGCAGCTATACTGGCGTGCAGATTGTTGCAAGTCAATCGAGCACGAGTGCTGCAAAGGCTGGGAGAACCACTCAGCAAAGAGGCTACCCAAAAGTGGAGCAAAGGGAGCCAAGTAAACAAAGACATACATCCATAACTGGTTGGAATCCACGGTCGTGATCCCAGCTCATTACACCAACAGGCTTGCTGCATTTCACTGCCCTCGCTGCCTACTTCCTATTCCTCTTTCTTTGACCCTCTTTCTGTCATTCCATTGTGCTGGCTTCTCTCATGCACCGTCCCCTTTATCCGCTTTCCGTCATGTCAGGACTGCCGTTCTCTATCTTTGGGCTGGCCTTTTGCAGGCCTCGCCCCCTTTGTTCCCTTAGAAGTGCTGTTTCTTTGCAAGAGCTACTTCCCCTGCAGAACTTCGTCTTTTTCTTCTTCGTTCGTCTGTGGGGCTTCTCTTCACAGCCCTCGGCCCCTTTGCAAGAGCTTCTGTTCCTCCTCCAAAGAGGAAGTCTCTTCTCACCCACCCATTCATCGCAGCCACTTGCATGGGTATGTGCTCTGACGCTTTCCGGCCCCTCCGGGCCCTATCCAAATTTGTCTTTGGGCTGGCCTTTCACAGCCATCGCCTCCATCTAAAAAGCAAGCTTTCACTCATTTGCAACAACCACGATTCTAGATTCAAACAGACGGGTAGGCAGGAGCCTTGTTCTGGGTCCCATGGTAGCTACGGCTGGCTGCTGAGGTGGACAAACAGCTGTCGAGGTTGCTTGCTGGGCCTACAGGGACCCTAAAATTTCCTTGTCCAGTGCCAGCTGCAGGCAGTGGTCCTCATGCGCTCCAGCTCGGGTATAGCTGGGCGATTTGCACATCAGTGATCCAGTGGAAAGGAGGCTAGCGTGACCACGGCACTATGCAGGGAGTGGAGCCTGAGCAGAGGGGTGTTGTGTCATTGATGTACAATGGGCTGTAAGCGGATGTTGGCAGGGTCAGTCAAGTATTCTGAGTGTAATGAAGAGTGGACAGGCCCCTCGCTGCCAGCTCGTTCATAGTCACATATTGGGAGCACCGCGGAAGCAGCAAGGTCAGCAGTGTGTGCCAGGATACGGCCTGGTAAGTAATGGCCAGCACGTCCTCACTGTTAACAATTATATGTTGGTCAATGTCAAGCTTGAGGTCGAAGACAGCAATTGTGGAAGTGTGGTGGGTGGGCGAGGCAGGGAGAGTGGTAGGCCGGCTCTGCAAAGCCAACAACCGGGAAAACCAAATGCACCAGTGCGCGGCAATGCAGCCACCGGGCTGATGCCGGAGTGCTTCCTGGCCGCTGAGGGCCAGCTCTGCCTCTGCTGCCTGCGAGCCGCGCCGCATGCGCTGCGACCTGAGCTGTAGAGCACACCCAAGTAGGTCAGGTGGGCGCAGCACTAAGGCCGAGGACAAGGACCCCGGGACAATCAGAAGAGAACGGGCAGCCAAAGGTTGAGGACGCATGGCGCGGCTGTATTCGCTTGGCATAGTTCACGCAGATCCTGCCAAGAACAGTCCCTCCTTCAACAAGCTGGCAGGCAAGTAATCTGAGCTTCCTAAGGTTGGTAATAGAAGCAATTGCAGTAGCCAAGCCCAGCCCTTTCTTTGACGCTTCCTGTAGGTATCCGAATATCTAAGAGGTACATCCCAATGTTTACATGACGTATAAGGCATCGCATATATCTAGAAGAAAAAATGTGGCAATGGCCAAATGAATGACTTATGCACAACAGTACACTAAACGAGGAGACCTTGCTATCAAACTCCCTCAACTGGCGCAACCCCATTAGTTGCTAGCAAGCAAAGGGCTTCTCCCAAGCTTGTGGTCCTGCATAAGCAAGTCATCCTCATCCTCTACCATATTTGCCTCCACAGTCTGGTTGTACCGCTGCTGAATGCTGCAGCAGCATGACATCAAGTATTGATCAGACACTTGCAAGATGATAATTATCAGCCGCATGACGATCAAGTGCTGATCAGACACTTGCAACTTGGATATTTATCAGCAGATGACGCAAATTACAAGCACATGAGGGACAAGTTACAGCACTAAATTCCAGCCACGTTCTTACTGATATGATTGATGCTCAGGTCACTCCGCTTACCGCCCATTGATGGCTACACTGTGATTGGACTTGAGAGCTGCTTGAGACCTCCCAAGGCGGCTCTGTGTGCGCACACTAGCCACGACTGGGCGCACTTTCGGAGTCCTGGGAGGCCGACTCTTGCCTTCCCTAGAGGCCATCTGCATGAGCACGTGAAAAGTTCCATGCTCAGAGAGACACACTGCTGTGTCTTCGTGTTTGAGGTTAGAGATACACCACAGCAAAGAATTGACTTAGAAGGCAGGAAGCCACCTTGCCAACTGGTGCATAACGAGCAGGCGCAACCAAGCCATTGGCAGTGGGAGCACTTGGTGGAGCAGGACTGCCGCTGCGCAAAGAAGAGGCTACTTCCTCCTCAAGCACAGCGTTGCCCTCAGCATCCAAGAGGACTGCTCTTCTCTGTGGAGAAGGGGGCTCCCCATCCTTGCTACTCCGCTTCCTCTTACCCCGTTCCTGCAAAACGTCGCTCTCTTCAGACAAATCCTGGCGTATTTTGGGAGCCACCCTGGCCTACAGGTGCGATTTGCATAGGGGGCAGTATTGAAGGGCCAGTCGGCATGCAGTGCCAGTAACAAGAACTTTGCTATTTGCCTGGGGAGCTTTGAGGCCGTTGAGTCGCTGCTTCAATTGCTGCTCAAGCTCAGCATCGTCGAGAAGAAGCGACACCACCTCTCCCGCCTCAAAAACGTCTCCCTGCGTGGCCTGGCCACCTGTCATCACCAGCTGCTGCACTGTGTTCTTCTGCGAAGCCCGTCTCACAATTTTTTCCTCCACTGTGCCGGTGCAAATCATCCTGTAAACTGTCACCTGGCCAACGACAGACACAGTAACAAGTCAGAACTCGAAGTACAGGTCTGGCACGTGTGCTCTTGCAGCCTGACTCCGCAGCTACTCGAGTCAGCTAGATCAGTACCTCACGAGTCTGCCCAAGTCGATGAGCTCGATCCATGGCTTGCAAGTCCATGGTTGGGTTCCAATCACTCTCATAGAAAATGACAGTATCAGCAGCCGTGAGGTTGATGCCCAGGCCACCTGCTCGTGTGCTCAGCAGGAAGACAAAAATGTCCTGTCTGCACAATCGACTAATCTCCCTCGGTGAGTACTGCAAGAAAGTCATTCAGGATCTCCCTAATTTTCTCGCGTAAGCATGCTGGGCTTTTCAGAATCAGCTTTCCTAGTAATTGCTCCAGCAGAAAGCATACGCAGGGGAGCACTGTGAGGCACAAGAAATTACTTGTGCTGAAAGTCTTTGACCATGTCTCTGCGATCCGTAATGGTTGAAGATCCATCAAGTCGCAGGTACTTGTACTTGCGGAAATTCATGTAATCCTATGGAGGAGGCTTTTAGACATCAGATAGGCATGGGACCCCAAGCTGGGCGGAAAGAGACAGCAGGTCTCCTTATCAAGCAACAATGCACGTAGGCAAGGGAAGCTGTGATGAGCAAAGGTGTTCAAAGGGAAGGTCCACCGACCTCTAATATGTTAAGCATCTTTGTCATCTGAGCGAAAACAAGCACCTTATGACCTTCGCCGCGCAATCTCCTAAGCAACACATCGAACATCTGCAACTTGCCAGAGTCCTGTTCAAGCAGCCCAAGCGCGGCATCACTGCATGCACCTCGCGTAGCTTTGGCAGGAGTAGAAGACCAGACATGCAGGCATAGAGCAGATGGCAAAGGAAGGTGGGCAAAACACTACAATCAAAGGTGAACCTCACATTGAGCATCTTTGCGAAGTCAAATGTCTGCACGGGAGGTGAGAGCCCAACAAGGCGCGTCGGCACAGAGAGAAGAGGTCTGCTGCATTGTACAGTCAAACTGCGCTCCTGTATGAGAGGATGTGAGGGCAGGGCCATAGCAATCCCCCCAGCGGAGATCCCGGAGCCGAAGAGATGCTGTTGCAGCCACTTTAGGGACCACTGAAAGCGATGCCACATACTTGTGAAGCCCCTGTCGGCACACCACACATCCGGCTGCAGACCCAATCACACCAGGCCAGAGAGAAGCTGTGAGTCACCATCTCAATCTTGATGTGAAGCAGTGGGTCCCCTGAAAAGGCTGAGCAGTGCACCTGAGGAGCTCGGGCAGCAGGAACGAATAACCACGTTGCTCGGAGGAGACCAAAAGCTGCCCGCAATCGCTCAGTATGATCCACAACAAGCATATCAACCGCCCCAACGGATGCTGGCAGCTGCTTGCAGGGAGGCACTTGCAGTTGCAGCATGCGACACAACGAGGCTGGGGTGTCTGCAGCCGGGCTCGCCTTGATTGTGTCCCTATCTGAATGCACAGCTACATCTGGCAAGACGGCAACTCTATGGAGCCCATGCTCACAAGGATCAGGCTCAAGAAGTGAGCGCTCCATCAAAGTTGCTGATGCTAGGAAGTATATCTCTGCTGGAGACAAGCCGAGGCATCTTGCGAAGGAAAAAGCCGGCGAGCTGTGCGTGTTGTCAGGTGAGAACACAGAGAAGTAGTAGTCCAACCACTTAAGCTGGAAACCCTGAGCTGATCCAGCTGCCCAGGTGGGAAGGCTGCGCATGCCGTCATTGTACAACAGCTTGGGAATCCGAAACTCAATCAAGGATCGGCGGCCTGCAAAGTACACCTCCTCAAGGGCCCCAAAGGGTGGGGGCACCAGCGCGTTGGGCATCATGGCAAAGTACAAGGAAGAGCGTGGCTCATTCCGCTCAAAGAGTTCTGGATGGTTGCACACCTGCAAGGAAGATGCCAAGAAAGTCCATGGCAATGTGATCACAGCTGAGCATGACAAAAAGCAGGGTCTTGCAAGTACATTCCCTGCAGGTTCTGTGGCAGCATCGCGATATGTCAACAAGACCCGTGTGCCGCATCCCCGAGCAACGACTTGATTTCCTATCAGCCTGTATGTCAGCATCCAGAAGCAGCTGCAGACCTTGCGCAGCTGTATGACTATGTTCATCAGGTGTAACACTTTCTTCTCAGCCACAGCGCCTCCTCCACTGCTGCTCAAGATGTCAGCTAGGGAGATCTTATTTTTGATAGCCTTGTACAATGCCTGCTGACGGGGGTTCAGTGGACACTGCACAGTCATCTCTGTCTTGTTCGATATCTCTGATTCCACGTCTTTCTTCACTCGCCGGAGCATGAATGGCTTCAATATAGCATGCTGCAAGAGAAGCCAGGTATGAGATATGGTGCCTGCAATCTGAGAGATCTCATACGGTTGAACAAACCCTAAGGAGTAAAGTTTTAGGAGCTCTATGATGCTCTTGCACAGACGTTCTTTTGATAGTCACATCGCCCGGCTGCTATTGTTGCGGCAGGATGACCCATTCTGGGCTTTGCTCTGAGCAATAGCTACCACAATAGGCGATTGAGGATGCTTACCAGGCGGCTGAGTTGGTGCTCATTCAGTCCACCTCCATGCTCAGCATGGCTCTCAATCCTGCTGAGTATACGAGTGACTATGAGCACGAATACTTGTATAGGCCCAGGAAAACAAGGACTTGCACGTCAGCCACACAATCGTGACCTCGTACAACCTCAGAAAGTCCTCTGCAGTGCTCCAGAAGTTGCAGCAAGAACCTGGAATCTCAGGCAGGTCAAGCTGCAATCTGCCCACTCACCCTTTTGAGAACCACTCATTGAATTGCTCGTGATTGTCAAAGAGGGTGGGCATGATGAAGTGCAGAAGTGCCCACAGCTCCGCCATTGTATTCTGAATCGGTGTCCCCGTCAGAAGCAGTCGGTTCCTGCAGCTGAAGCTCAGCAGCGTCTTCCACCGCAAACTGCGGCAACATCAACAGTAATGACATGGTGAAGGGGCTTGCGAATACATGTAGATGCTGTTGATGTTGTCCTTACATTCTCAGCATACTGGACTTCCACCTTTCGCCAGATGCTTCTCAGACTGGACAGACCTCACACCTGTTTGTGCTCTTTATGGCTTGAGCTTCATCAAGCACCATGTATTGCCACTTGACACGCCGAAAGTACTTATCATCAAGCACTAAAAGCTGGTAACTTGTAATCAGCACATGAAAAGCAGCATCCCTGCATCAATGAGCGAAAACAACGAAGACTCAAGAACTCTCAAAAGTCAAGCCCGGCTTTATAGGGTAGTGGTGGTGCAAGCACTTCATACCTAAGAAGGACCTGACAAAAGCTTGACTCTTCAGATATTTGCAAGGGAGACTATCAAGACATGTAGCCGATCTTGCAACAATGCAGCTGGTTTCTCCAGAACAGACCTGTAATACAGGCGCTTTGGATTGATATTCTTCCGCAACACGGTGCGCTCCTGGAGGCCTCCCCAGTAAGGTAGCACCTTGATATCAGGTAAGAAGCGTGATATCTCATCAGCCCAATTGCTGAGCACGGATGCTGGCGCCACGACTAGGAAGGGACCCCAGATGCTCTTCTCCTCTGCCAGATGTGCAAGAAAGGACATGGCCTGGATAGTCTTTCCCAGACCCATTTCATCTGCTAGAATGCCATTGAGGCCCTGCACAGTAGAACAACTTTTGAGTTTCTGGCAAGCAGTCATATCCTGTGATTAGCATAAGACAGTAAGATTTAGCATTCCCCTGCACTTGGCTTCATAGCACAGCTACATAGATAGCATGGCAAGCCTATGTACCTGCTCGTACAAATTGACGAGCCACTGTAGACCTTGCAATTGGTACTCTTTGAGAGTGCCACTGAACATTCTGGGTTGTGCCACTTCCGACATTGCTGGCATCGTTGATCTGCAACAACTTCTCAGACGATCGTGAGATGACCAAGTTTCTACTCTTTGTTATTCTTCTTGGCAAGCACAGGCAATATGACCTTGTCCATGGATCCTGACAAGAGAGAGCATGTCCAGGACTGGACACGAGTCCACAAGAATATAGGGCTGGTCCTGAATTTACGGGTGGAGAAGGTTGATGTCGCTAGCTCCTCTGGAAGGGCTGGGCATGCCATCCCCAGACCGCAAGCGCTGACTTTCTGCGTCAAAGGTGCTCGTTCGTTGCTGTTGAGAGCTTGCTGCAGTCTCTGCAGCTTGCCTAGCTTCTGCCTCCATCACTGCAAGCTCAGCCGCCTCCTCCTCACTCTGAGAGCTAGTATGAGCACGGTCGGGCTGCTCCCCGCCTGTGCGCCAGACGCGATGAGGCTCTCAGAAGGTGCAGAGGCAGAATTGCCGTGAGACCCCAGACTGTGTACATGCACTGTGTTATCAAATGACCTTCTGGGAGGACAGAACGTCCTTCTGATTGCTGTTGAAAGAGGCATATGTGACTGGTGATGATCTTGCGCTTGGTAGATGTCAACCACCTGATGTTGCAATACCTCCCAGTTGCTCTCGCATGAAGTGGCTGTACAGCTCAGTCTGAGTGATAAGAAAGTTAAGGCGCTGCTGCTGCCGCCTGGCCTCGCGCAGCTCCTCCTCCCTTCGCCGGGCCTCAGCTGCATCCTTTTCCTCCTTTCTCTTCAGCTCCGCCTGCATCGTTGAGCTCACGTGATTATCTGGCAATGCATGTGCATTGACCTTGAGATCCTAAAACCTCCAAGAGGCCGCGGCAATGAGGACAAGGCATGTTTGCTTGCTTGCTAACCTGCTCGCGCTCCATCTTCCGGTAGAAGAGCAGCATCTCACGCGACAATTTTTTGGTCCGCAGAGCGGTACCCCTGGCAGCTTTCACAGAGCGGATCATGCGGTTGCGCACCTGGCGGCAGAAAGAGACAGCTCAATGAGCAAGCAAGACGTACAGCTCGAGGTGAGCAGACTTAGCATGCGCTGCGCCCAGGACAATCTTGAAGGCACAAGCACTGCAAAATTTTGGAATGAAAAAGACGACAATGACATGCATGATAACATTCAGGAATGCGCATCCCTCTGCCCCGCACAGGTCCTTCATGAAAGAACCTCTCATGAGGGACTGTCCATAAATAGGGGACCGCAGGTAGCTGCAAGCTGTCCCACACCTGCCGTCTCCCCATGAAAGTGCAGCAGCTGACCTCACGCTGGCAGATGTCTGCCACACGCCTCAGGTCCTGAGCCTGCTTCTTGTGGAAGGCTGCAAAGCTCTTGTGGTGCCGTGGCAGCTCCCTGCGGACCAAGTTTAGCCAATACCGCAGTGTCATCTCGGTCTCCTCCCTGGCAGTCCGCTCGGCATCCCTCTTCTCCTTGTCCAGCATGCGCTGGAGCTTGCGCCTCTGCAAAGCATAGTCCACTTTTATGAGCAAGACATCGACCAGCTGGTAGCCCCATTGTACTTGGGGAGGGCCATGTGACTGACCGGAGATGTGCTAAGCAGCGTGCCAGCCACTCATGCTGGGCTATCCCTCCTCACTTGAGTCTGCTAAGACGCGTGGCTGCAGCAGAAGAAGCTGGGCGTGGTTCTTCTCACCTCCCCGTACGTGGCCCTAGGCCCGGACAGAGGGGCAACGGCATCCTCGGCAGGCAACAGAGGAGGCTTGTGGAGAGGGGATGGGGCTGCGCCAGGAAGGACAGGCCAGTCCTGCCTGCTGCGATCTCTCTTGGTCGAAAGTGCAGCCTGGCGGGGCCACAGGTCGCCCCAACTTCGTGCCGGGGGGCTGTGGGCCTGCAGGCTCCACCTCTTGGCCAGCACATCAGAGGCAAGGAGCGGGGGGATGTCACGGGCGTGGAATTGCTTGTCGGCCAGGACATCGGGAATGGCCAAGTCCTGCAGCGTCGGCAGGCCCATACCGGTCGCCAAATCGTCATACAGTGGAGGGATTGCAAACGCGACATCCTTGGTGAGCTCCAGCAGCGCTTGCGCCGTGGCACATGAGGTACTCGACAGGTCCGGAAGTCCAGTGCAGGCCAGCTGCTGATGGCGTGCCTGGGCGGCTTGCATCGCTCTGCTGGCTCGCTGCTTGGCCTTGCGCAACAGCTGCCCTTCCTTGCCACCGGCAGATGCACACGGCTCCTCAGAGGCGCCCTGGCTGTTGATGGCAGCAAGCGGACGGGGGTCTGGCTCAGCAGCCCCTGCTGCAGCTGCCCTGCCTGCGTTGCGCGTTGGGGGGCCCGCGTCAGCACGACAAGCGGCAGAGTCCCAGCAGAGGAGGGCCGGCTCTCTCCTCGAGGACAGGTCCAGCTGAAGCAACCCCAGGAGGCCACCGCCTGCCGTGGCGCTGTGCAGGCGAGCAGCGGGCGAGCGCATGCAGCTTTCAGAAGCAGCAGGGGGCCGGCTCACATGCTGCGACCGTGGTGCGGGCTGCAATGGCAGCCTCCAAGTAGGCCTGCTGCTGGCGGCGGACGGTCTCGGTCAGCAGTACGCGGTAGCGCTCGTCCGAGATGCACTCCCACCACGGCTCCTCGTCGTCGTCGGCCTCGTCCGCGGCCTCCTCCTCGGCCTCGTCCTCGTCGTCCGCGGCCGGCAGCGCAGCCGTCGGCGCCCGGCAGGCCTGCGCGAGCTCGCGAGCGGGGCCGAGGGCATCGTGTGCGTGGCGGGGGCGCGCATTGCCGGGCGGAGCGCGG
>WELB01000014.1:0-27165 GCA_009602725.1 Spirogloea muscicola
GCTGCCGCCGCTGCCGCCTGCGCAGGGGCTGGAGGCGCTGAGGAGGCCGCCGCCGGCTCCAGCGGGCTCGCCGTTTGTGCCGCCGCGCGCCGCGGGGCTCGACGGCAATGGCAGGCCGGCCGAGGACGACGACTCCGAAGGCGACGTGCTCAGCATCTCTTCTGACGACGACGACGACCACGTGGCCACGTCGAAGGTTGTCGGCCCAGCGGTCCACCAAGCTTGGGCAACTGACCTTAGATGCGAGCCTTAGGCCTGGCGGCGGCATGCAAGGCAGCTTGCTGTTCACGCCTTCCAATGTTGCCAGCTTAGTGACAGTCAAGTATCTGAAGTTGCAGCTCAAGTCTTCATCCTTGGCACTTGCAGATGAAGATAAATCCCTTCAGATCCTAGCGGCCGAGGTGAGACTGACGTAATGATCTCGTCATGTATATCATTCTGGAGGAGCAGAAGGACAGGAGCGACACTGTGGTCAAGCGGCAGGAACAGCCACGCCGTGCTCCCCTTGCCAAGGATGACGCGGAGCTGGACGAAGACGGCGAGGAGCCCATAGCGTGGGACGAGGTGCGAGAAGAAGAGGTGAGCGGGATTCGCCAGAATTGAGCTTTCGTGGAAGCCTTTCCATGCCTTTCAAAACTGTACTGGTAACCAGGTCCAGATTTTTGCACGTCATTCACATGTCATTGGAGCACAGTGACGGCCTCAACCACCGTGAGGGATTCATATTGCTCAATGTATCACCTGCCTTGTGGGAGGGCAGCTTGAACGCCGGGTGCGAGATATGAGGCAGGGCCCTCCTGTGGACCCTATCCGTACAGGTACCACGGTCGTCGGTGACTCGATGCAGATACAGCAGGGTGATCTCTTGGATCCACTTGGACTTGGGTAGGCTGCTAAGAACTTACAGCTTTCTTGTATCAGGAATGCCTTGTTCACTTGCAATGCCAGCCTTGACTATCTGGTCAAGTTTTTGTCTCAGCCCCAAAGTCCCCTACATGTACCCAAGATTCCTGCAATGCATAGCTTAATATAGTGTGATAAAAGTAACAGTGTACAATATCCTGCATTGATTTTAAGCCTGCCCTCCTCATGCAGGGCCATCAACCTGAAATCGATGACGCTCCTCCGCGGAGTCCACGTATCAATGTCGGGAGGTTTGTCCGCTCCTGGCTCCAACACGTCGTCGCCAGCAAGGCAGGCAATGCTTCGCGGCATGATGAAGGATGGCAAGATTAATTATGATGGGCTTCAGGTCCCAGAGTCGCCAGCATCATCGCAGGCAGAGACGCCCGGTGCTCGCATAAACAATGTGCTTAAGGGTGAGATTTTTGCATATTAACATCTCAGCTGCTCTACATTGCAGCCCCAACCTTTCCCTTCTGTCCAATGGTCACCTTCCTACTCTGCAAGCCGTTCCTATGCTTTCCCTATCTAACTACCACATGCCATCTTCTCACTCCCTTTCCTCACCCATGTTGCCCAGCATCCCTCTTCCCCATCCCCTCCTTACATCACTCTCCTCCCTTCACATTACTCCCTCCCTCGCCCCCTAACCCCAATGCACATTACCATGTTGGTTAGGGACGTGCAGTCATTTCTGAGGAATTCTCCGGTCTGCCTCCTCTGCTTCTTACCTACCAGCCACTCTAGAAACTTGGCCATGATTTGCTAGATAAACATGCCTGCTCTCTGACACAGCCACTAAATAACAGGACTCCAAGTAGATTATTCAACCTGGTGAATGAGGAGATGAGAGATCAGTATCTGACATGAGACATCGGACAGCTAACAGCATCTGCTTACAGCACGTTTGTTGTTGGTTTGCAGACAAGTGCACTTACTACAGTGAAAACTTTGACTCCAAAGCTTACCTTGCAACAATTCATCGCGAGACTCCAGCCGCTGATCTTGAGAGTGGACAACTTGCGTTGAAAAAGGACCTACACAATCGAAAAGAGCAGCTGAAGCGGCTTGTGAAGGAGAATTTTGACTGTTTCATTTCGTGCAAGAATACAATAGATGGCAAGATCCTTTTCTCTACTACACACACTTGGCTGACAGCATCCTGCACTCCAGCTTGGTTTTGTCAAGGATGCAGATTGACTTTGACATAAACGATGATCCTCTTCTGACATCTCTTGCTATCTCAACATTGTGTATCAAACAGACATACACAAGCGCATGAAAGAAATAGAGGAGGATAAGGAGGGTGCTGGTACAATCCAGTTGAGCGCTGCCATAGCAGAGGTTGACTCTGTTGCCAAGCTGGCTTTTGGAACCCTTCTGGAACGTCAGGTCAGTGGTGTTGCTCCCTGAAGCACCAGGATACTTATAGCTGAGCAAGCATCAATAGAAGCTATTCGATCTATAGGCTCAGCCACAAGCTGGTCAGAATCATAAATTCACATTAATGGCACTTCTCCTGAATACTACATCAGGACTGCCACTCGCTTGACGCTTCTTACCTCGCACGTAAAGTCATTGTTCTAACAGGAGCATGCAGATAGAATACGATCAGTGCAAGGGCTGTTGCAGCGCTTCCGAACGCTCTTCAATCTGCCTAGTACAATCCGAAATCATATCAGGAGAAAGGAGTACGATGTGGCCATTCGAGAATACAAGAAGGCCAAGTCGCTAGTCATACCCACTCAGGTACAGCTCTCATGCCATTACATTCTCAAACCATCTTCCTGCACTTAAAAAGGCTGTCACTATTTTGACTTTCCAAGTGCTGATTGATTCTTTGTATAGATTGAAGATCGTGTGTGTTACATTTTGCCAGCAATCTTCATGATGTGCAGGTAGGCATACTGAAACGTGTACTTGAAGAAGTTGACAAAGTCATTCACGAGTTTAAGGAAGTGCTCTACAAGTCTGTGGAAGATCCCAATGTGGAGCTTTCTGAGGTACGAATTCACTTTCACTCTCCAACCTTGTGGTATTGCCTGCAGTCTCCTGGATTTTGCTGCCCCTTAATGTTGGTGTGAATTGATCTGCAACATGCCTACCAATCTGGCCTTGACAAGGACCAGCCTGTGCACTAGACAGACTGACAGCTACTATGACGCTCTTATTGGAGCTAATTGTTCGGGTATGACTGGTGCTGGACAGGTCGAGAAGAGCATACAGCTTCTGCATGAGTTAGAGCCAGACTCCGATCCTGTCTGGCACTATCTCTGCATACAGGTGAGCCTTCCTTAGTGTGGATGTGATATTCAATGGAGGTTCTTTTGGAAGCAGTCGATGACCGTGACATATTGTCATATATGTGCAGCACGACAGAGGCTGAAGCCAGTCATGAATACTACTATGGTACTACTGCAAGTAGTCCACTGACAAGCTGGGAGCTCAAATATATACTTTCTAAGCAGGATCGGCGCATACGAGGTTTGCTTGAAGGCTGCAGCATTGAGCATGAGAGTCACATGGAGGCTCTCCAAGAGAAGGTTCAGGAGCAGAAGGCAGCTGCTCAACGCTGGAAGGAACTTCAGCAGATTTCTTCCCAGTCTGTGAGGGCTCTTCCATGCTTTACAGCAACTGCAGGACTTAGTAGGCCATTCTGTGCTGGCCGTGTTGAGACTCGCATTCTCTTTGAGCCATGTAAAATTTTTAGACATTGAGATGTGAAATTTGTCATCATGTAGCCACTGCAGTGACACATTTCACCTTAAGGCCACAGACTGCAGTTCCTCCGTACTTGAAGGTCTAGTTGAAGGCGAAGGCTCTAATTGCGACTGCTTGCCCGCAGTCAGAAGTGGACCTCTCACTGCTTGTGGGCGACGACGACGAGGATGATGAAAGCGGGGCGACAGGCACGAGCGGTGGCCTCATAGAAGAAGCTGACGCACTACAGCTGAGGCTCATCCGCAGGTTGTCAACCATCCTAGAGAAGAATGTGCCGCACTTCTGGCGGCTGTCCATTTCCATCTTCTCTGGCCGATTTGGTATGGACGAACAGGTGAGTCAAATCTTTCTCAATATCATGCAGGGTTGGGACGTGATTTTCTAGCAGCTATTAAAGGCTCACAAATGCAGTAGTATAATTTAGTTGACGAGAACAACCATGACAATCCTGCATCTGTTGCTTATGTGATTAATCGGACATGTATCTGGAGGATTGCAGCTAAGAGGAGGAAAAGCAGGAAGTAGAGTAATTCCAGGCGTAGATGATAGTAGTAATAGATACATGCGGCACACAGAGGAAGAGGTGGAGGGGATGATACTTGGCATATTCGCTCTATATGAAAGCAAGGCAAGTGGTTCCAAAAGTTCAAGCCTGCAAAGGCGCATATTAGCTAGCAGAACTTGTCAACTTGTAGATCTTTAATAGGAGACAAGAACACCCAGGACACTTGGAAGCATGCAGTGTTGTCTATGTCTCTGCAGTTTTGAGTGTTATGCTGGCCACCCTTGAGAGCTGTGGGCGTGGAGCCTTGACGATTGGTGATTCTGAAGCCTATCTTGATTGCTCTCTCCAGATTCAAGTGGCCTTTGTTGCACTGGCAGAAGGCAATATCTTGAGACCACAAGTTCGGTCTGCAGTTAGCGACATTGCATCTACATGCTCAGCTTTTATGAGTAATGACTGGGCCCCTCCAGCTGCAGGTATGCTATGTACCTCTTCCTATGCCTCTCATACCTCCTCCTCCCCTACCCCACTCTCTCCATCCGCCCGTCCAATATCCCTGTCCATCCAACCATCTCAATGATGACAATGTCTAACTGGTAGCTTGATATAGCTGACCAGCACCTGCAGTACTCCGTGATAGTTGGTGGATTATGGTTCAATGATGTTTTGCACTTGTTTGCTGGTTGTCGAGGCTGCTCCTTGCACAGGCCTAGCACCTGTGACCACAACTTGCATATACTTGTCATGCAGTGCAAGCAATCGTGGTGCTGAGGATTGAGGTCACCTTATTCTTTGTCACGAGGCTCTGCTCCTTGATGAGAGCCACGACGCAGCAGCTCTCAGAGGAGGAGGACTGGTGTCCAGTGCCCAATACTCTGAGACAGGAAGCCCCAGTTGCCATCTCTGCATTCCCTCTCCGGTTCTTGGAGATGATGACTGCAGCAATGAGTCACATCTCTGAGTAAGACACAGTCACTGGACCTCTTGGAGGCCAATGCATGACTACCACACTGCCTTGACCTTAGAGATCTGATTGCTTAAAAGGTCAGGCAGTTGCTGCATTGGACTATTGAACTCTTCGTGGTTGCCTTGACCAACTTGCATTTTCCTGCTGACAATACTGTAACTAGCATGGAAAGAATTGGCGATGGCTACCCTTCTTTTGTGACCTTAGACACACTTCTACTTTTTCTCGGACTTTTCACAAGTACCGCTTGACCGCTTGAGCATTAGGCCGCCCTCAAAGGCATCTTCATCACCCCTTGGCAGTGTGCTAGAGAAAATGTGGGAGGATGACAACGAAATGGCCAATTGGGGCATCGAACAAGGCAATGCAGTGGCTGAGGCTATGACTGGTATCCAGAATTCTGTAAAAGTTGCATTTTTAGACTCATTCTTTGATTCTCTGGTGAGTCCCAACTTGAGCTCTTGCTTTCTATCAGCAGGTTACGTCAGTTGCCAATAGAGTGGCATATCACCTGCTGGTCAATTTCTCAGGTTCTTTGACATCGATCACTGTCTTGATGCAAATTATTTGGCTGTACTACTCTCTGTTGACCTGCTTTGACAAGTTTTGCCTTAATTCGGCCTTTGCTTGCAGATTGCATCGAAAAGGTGGCAGAGCAGCTTCCTCAGACCAGCACACCAGACCAGGGGGTGTTGGAGAGTCCAGGAGTAGGTCCCGCCTCCCCCAATGGGTCAATGCTGGGTAATGGCTCAGGCCTTTCAACGAGCTACATGGGCCTGGAGGCAGGAGAGGAGGTTGCCTCTCCACATCAGCGGATACTCATGCTGCTCTCGAACTCTAGCTTCTGCCGTGTCATCATCCTACCTGAGCTGACCTTAAAGCATGAGCGACTCTGGATAGGCGTGGATGGCAGGTCAGTAGAGACGCTCTGATCAAGTGCCATGCAAAAATTGTTCAGCGAGTGCTGTATAGAAAAGCAAGAGATGGAGTTGTCGTTGTGCCTCGCTGGTTGGAAAATTGGTTTCTCTTGATCGATATTTTGGTCCTCTCCTTCCAGCGAGGACATGCAACAGCATCCAGGGGTCCCCTTGCCGTCGTACATGCAGAGGCCCGAGACCGACAACAACTACCTCACCAGCCAGAAAGTCAACGAGCACCTCATCAGCCTGGAGGAGAAGCTTCTGAATCAGTACCTTGATGCAAAGGCGGCACTTCTAGGCCCTGCAGTTGCTGCTTACCTTCTGGAAGATGGCACACAATGGTCGTCTGCTCCGCCAGTCAAGGTTTGATACTTGAGCACACAAGTGCCAGTTGTGCAGTGGACTCCTTGACCACTTGCAGGACCTATGAACTTGGACATGACAGCCTCACTCTGCCATTCCTTACCTTGTATCAACACCAACTTGTCCTCTTAAACCATGATATAGCGCATTTCGCATTGTAATTTTCCAAGTGCCTTCTGCTCCATGCTTGGATTATGGACAGGAATAGCTTCACTGAGTTGAGCAGCTGTTGAGGCTGGACTGAGACAAAGGTTGAGACTGAGATGCCCTCCATTGTGCATGCGTCAGGGCCTGAGGGACTCGGCACTGGAGCTGATGCACCCGCTTGTTGAAGTACACGCTGAGGTGTTCACAGGGGCCATGCCGTTCCTTCACCGTGCCATTGCGGTGTTGGCGGAGGGCCTCATGCACGCACTCTTGTCAGTGTCCTCGGAGCACAAGGCGCTTAATCAGCTCGATCCGAATGCCTTCTGCCAGCTCTCACTCGAGGTACTCCGTTGTTGTAAGAGAAAAACGCAGTTGTTTGATGATGTGACTTGCCCTCTTCTGCTAGCTCAGCACCAAGGCTGGCCAACCTGGACTGAAGAGAAATTTGTATGACGTTGTGTTCAGCTGGACTACTTTGAAACCATTCTAGCATCCTTCACGACACCGGCAATGGAGGACACGGTCATCTCCCTGCGTGAGCAGCTCCTTGACCGGACTTTGGAGGGCCTCCAGCTCTACAATGAGTCGCTAGAGCCCGCTGGGGCCCGAGGTCGCAGGGGCCAGCAGGAAGATGTGGATGATAAGGCCGCTGCACTGCCCCTCCTGCATAGCCCTGAGGACGTGCTGGTGAGTGCTTGCCAACAACCTCAGCTCCTTCTTATCACATCTGATTATACACGGTTTGCAATGCGTCACCACTTCCTGCAGGGATGCTCTTCAGCTTTGCCGCTTGTGGTGTTGTGGGCCGCTCATGCCAGGATATAGATTGACGTCTCCGCCCACACCATTTGGCACTACATTTCTTGTCTGCTCAAGCTGGTTGCTTCTGGCGGTTCCCTCGCGTCCATAACAGCTTTGCACACCCCGCCGCTGTGACCACAGGCAATGGCAAGGGGGCTGAGCGCTGACTTCCTGGCAGCGGAACTCAAGCGGACGCGCATAAATGTTGTCTGCTTCACTGAGGCCCGCCCACAGGAGGACGGGTTGGGCTACGGCATGCTCGGTCAAAGAGCCGGCACTGGGCAGCCTGTTGCTGGACGGCCATACAATGCGTCCTCCCAACAAGGGCCGCTGGCCGGCAGCAGCGGCAGGCCATACGGAGGTGGCAGCGTGCCTCCCACTTATGCTCCTCCTCAAGTCGGAGGACCTCCGCTGCAGAAGACGCTGTCCGGCGGCGGGTCAACGGGTGCCAGGAGCCTACGGCGTAAGGAGGGCAGCGGCGAGCTCCTGCCAGCCCGAGGCCCGGGCCTGCCGCCCCTCCCCTCCCATGCACCGTCGCTGTCCAATGCATCTGACACCAGCTCCGACTATGGCGAGCGCTTCAGCAAGGCCCCTGCTGGCCCAGGCCCAGGCACAGCTGCTGGATCCCGCCGAGCTCCCAAGTCGCTGCGGCGGAGCCTCAGCCGGCAGTCAGATGATGAGCTCCACTATTAGTCAAGTACTACTATTGACTCCTGACAAATAAGACTGCCTAGAGACGCAGTGAATGTGTTTTTCTCAAGTGGTTCAGGATGATTGAGCTGCTGGCGTCCAGGCCGACCAGCGGCACACATCCTGGTCCTCCTCATTGCCCATTCGACCTCTTGCTGCTTTAGCAGCACTGAACGTCCTCTTTGAGCCTCAGTTGCCCTCTCGGCTGATCTTGGTGAAGAACCTGCAACTCCTTCAGATGTCTATGGCCAAAGTGGTCATAAGACTTCGTTGTACTCGTGCTTTTCTTATCCATATCCTTCGTCACCTGCACGGAATCTGATAACAGAGGGAAGCAGTAACCAACGGCTTGACGTCCCGATGTCCTGACGTCATAGCGATCTCAATGTTACCAAGGGGAGCAGGCCGATGTCACCACGCAGGTGTATCGCATGCGCCTGTCTGTACCGCTGCGGTCAGTGGCACATGCATTGCATCTGCGTGCTGGTCAAGTTTTGGCCGCAGCTTTTGGGTGTAGACAGGGGACTTGCTACATGGAGACAATATCTGTGACCTGCGGCTGCTCAACAGGGGGCATTGAGCACCCAGTGGCCACTTGAGTCGCTGTGTTTTATTTGGCGCTCTTCTGGCCCCTTCCAACTTCGTGCATTCTTTCTTCTAGGCTGGTCAATCGCAGCCATCGCCCTCTACTGGAAGAGTCTTTCTCTTGTAACCTGCAAAGGCAGGCGTAGTTGCAGAAGGGCCAGGCCACAGACGATAGGCGGGGGTCAGGATGTTAACAGTGGGTCAGAAGCCACGGGGTCGCATAAGCTAGACCAAAGGAGGCGAGACGGCGCCCTTCCGACGTTTGTTTCAAATACACGAAATTCTCTTCCGACGAGCAAGTGAGGCGAGTGGGGAGCAGTCGGCGCAATGCCACAAAACCTGGCGCTGGTGCAAATAGAGAGCGGGGGTCAAAGAGGCCGGCGCGGAAGCAAGCAAAGGAAGGCTGCCTTCTCACGAGAGGGCAGTCAGTGGCTGTGAGGAGGCAGCAGTTGAGGAGTTCACGGAAGCTCTCTGGAGCCGGACTGGGCCAGGCAGGGCGTGGGCGCCGCCGAGAAGGCTGGTGGCGTACAAAGGACGCAGCGGCGGTGGTTCTTTTCCCCTTGGTGTACGTGTATTCGTGCAGCTTTTCCAAGATATCGACATAATCAACTTATGGCGCCGCAGCATGCAGGGCCGCAGCATGCCAGGAGGAGGCGGAGGAGGAGGTGCTCCGCCGCGGAGCCTCGGAGCTGCAGCTGTGCAGGAGCACTTAGAGCGGAGGGAGGGCGGCGGATGCAGAAGAAAGGAAGAAAGAAAGGGCTCGCCTGTTGAGGATGGGGGCTGGAAAAGCCAGCCCAAAAACGAAGATGCAGCGGTCACTGAGCCAGGCAAAGCGGTTTTGCTAATTCGGAGGGGCGGCTGTGAAGGCCAGCCGAGTGCCCCCGGAGGGAAATGGAGACTGTATAAAGAGACGGAGGGCCTGTGTGGCCAAGTACGAAGGCAAGCCCACAGAGGGACTGGCTAGAGCACAAACGCTGCGTGGAGATGCAGGCTGGGCAAATGGGCTAAAGGGGGCCTCCTCGTGTCAGCAAGGAGAAGTCAGGTGGGAGCGGGAAACTTGCGTGTATTGAAAAAATGGAAGGGTTGAGTGGTAAGTACGTTGGCAAGCACAGGTGGGCTGCCGGGAGGGAGGGAACCTCGCTGCGCTTCGGCCACAGTGGGGGCCGCCTGGGACACGACTGTGTTCTGAGTGATAAAAACAAAAAGTGTGATGGAGGGCCTGAGTTGGCCATGTACGTGGGCAAGCATGCTGCAGCTCTTCCCAAGGCGATGACGGCAGTGGAAGGCCAGCACCAAAGAGAAGGGGGGGGGGGGGGGGGGGGGGGGNGGGGGAAGGGAGGAGAGAGAGATGGCGCGAGGTACGCATGCAGTGAGAGGGAGGCCAACTTGAAGCCAACACTGCGCTCCGGCAGAGTGCCGCTTTTCCTACTTCGAGTTATTCTGATGTGCTGTTACTCACTCGTGGATACTGAGCATCCACCTTTGTAGTCCTTTTCAGCATCTTTTTCTTTTTCGGCTTTGGATACTGTCCATTCTTCTAGGGCTGGCTTTGCCAGCCCCTCTTCTCTTCTCTACGGGCGAGCACTTTATTCTCTTCTTTTGGACGACGTACATTGCTTTGGGCTGGCCTCTCGCAGCCATCGCCCTCTACTGGAAGAGTCTTTCTCTCACAGCCATTGCTATACATTCGAGGAGCTCTTTATCTTAGGCAAAGCTAGTGCAGATGTTGGGGCTACATGAAACGGAGCCCTATGCTATGCGGGGTTACTAAGCTCCGATACGCTGCAGTCTCTTGCTTAGCCTTGTGATCTGGCGCCTTTTGGCCCTGTAGACCCTGTCCACTCCTTCTGGGCTGATTACTTAGTGATCATCCTACATGGTCCGTGCTTATAATATCTGTCAGCGCTACTCGGCCCTTCGGACCTTGTCAACCATCGTCGGCCTGGCTGTTCACAGCCAGCCCGAAAACAGGGGATACTGAGCACCCAGTGGCCACCTGAGTCGCTGTGCGCTTCCAACGCTGTTCTGGCCCCTCGAACCTTGTTCAATCTTCTCCTCGGACTGGCCAATCACAGACATCGCCCTCTACTGGAAGAGTCTGCCTTTCCATTCCTTTGGGCTGGCCTTTCCCAGCCACCAGTCAATCTGGCCGCGCTTCTTGCTTTCACAGCCCCAGCCCCCTTTGGAAGAAAGAACGAGCTCACTTGGAACGAGCTCATCTTTTCTTCTTCTTGAATTGGCCTCCCTTTCAATTCATGCGCCCCGCGCGCCTTCTCTCTTCTACTTGGAAGAACTCCTCTTGCTAAGGAGGCTATGGAGGCTTAAGATGATAGTGTGACGTCAGAGTATATAGGGAGGGAGAGAGGAAGGAAGGAGGGAGGAGGCGATCGTCGCCGGGGCAATGGGCGGACGGGCACGGCAGGGGCGCCAGGGAAGGAGGAGGGAGGATGTGACTCTCTCTTTCTCTCTCTCTCTCTCGCTCTCTCTTTTGGCTCCGTCATAAACACCTGTATGCATCTGGCTGGCAGTTTACAGCCAATTTTCTAATATCAGCAGCCGCTTCTTTTTTTCTCTCTCGCTCTGCGCGCACTTTCCTCTCCTCTTCAGAGGCTCGCCGAGGCCAACAGAGCTCCCGCCGCCGCCGCGCCGCCGCCACCGCCGCCACCGCCGTCGTGGGTGGCGGCGGCATTGGCGGCGAAGGCGGGATGGCGTCCGGTGCCGAGCCCCCGGCGGCTGCGGCGGCGGGCGTGGAGGCGCAGCTGGAGAGCGTGGGCCTGGCGGCGGACGCCGGCGCGCACGTCGGGTCGCTGAACCAGGCCACGTTCTTCCGCCTCGTCGCCGACGGCAACCTCCGGACGCTGGGCACGCTCCTCCGCCAGCACCCCGACGTCGACCTCGACGCCTACAATGACGAGGTCCCCACTAAGCCGCCGCGCTCACTGTGGCGGCGCTCACTGTAAAGGCGGCCAGTAGCTGGAGACGAGAACCCATCGTTGAGCATGTGGCTGACATGGGCAATGCAGGGCCTTGATGGTGGGCGTGCGTCTGCAGGGCATCACGGCGCTGCACCTGGCCGTCTACGGCTACGAGAACGGGCGCGACGTGGGCACGCTGCGGCTGCTGCTGGAGCACGGCGCCGACGCCGGCCTGCCGGCGGCCACGCCGCCGTCGGCGCACAAGATCAGCATCGCGCGCCACGACCGCCGCCACCCGCACGGCGAGGCGCTCGTGGAGACGCGCAAGATCTCCGTGCTGCACAAGACCCCCCTCCTCCTCGCGCTCGAGCTCAAGTCCTCCCTCTACCTCCGTGGTCAGCACTGCCCACTACCCCTCATGGCTACTCCAGCAGTGCCAACGATGCTGCCACAAAGCCTGCATCCACAGCCGCTTCACCTGTGATCATCACGTTGAGCACGCCGTGCGCGACATGTGCAGGATGGGAGTACCGCCATTGGGACGCTGTTCTGGAGCTCCTGGCTGCTGCAGGCGCAGCACAGCTCGAGAAAAAGGGCGTGGCAGAGGTGCCGCTGGACGCTGCCGCTGTCCTGTCAGAGGTGCAGCGTGGCTGGGCCGCCATCTACAGGGCTCGAGACCACGAGCTGGTCGAGGTCTGGGCTGAGGGCAGCTGGGTGCCGGCGCTGAAGCTCCTCCTCCACGAGAGCTCCAAGGTCCGGCCCCGGCGGTGGGCTCGTTCAGAAGTGCTGCTGTGCTCGACGCAATGACGACCATCGACATCTGACGCAAGGCTTGATTTGGGTACTATTTGCAGTTATTCAAGGCCAACATTGAGCCAGTGACAGCGCTGACCGCCGCACGTCTGCACATCAAGGATGCATCTTTCCCCATCGTCCAGATGCTCATACAGTTCATATATACCGGTCACCTAGATACTGACTACCTTGAGCGCCGCGGCCATGATCTCCTCCGATTGGCACACAAGGTAACCGCCTGAAGCGCTGCGACGAAAGTATGGAGGCGTTTGGTGACTACTTTGGGCTCTTCCATCTACCACAATAGAATTGAATGTGCCATGTGTGTTGTGGTGGTGCAGTACAATGTGACGAGTCTGGTGAAGCTTTGTGAGCAGCACGTACTCATTGAGCCAGGTGTGACTTTTATTGCTCCCAGTCCTGGTGCATATTCTGTTTTTTTGGAGGGGCTTGCTTCATATGCTTACCAATTGCATGCTGTGCTCTCATAGATACAAAAGTTCCATGTGGATAGGGAGTGAGTGTGGTGTGTGTGGTCTGTCTGCAGGCACTAAATTATACATGTGTATGTACACATTGGCACAGACTAATCCTAGATTACTGCTATTGTCATATTCGCAGAAAATTGGATCAAGGTGCTGCATGTTGCAATTGAGAGCAAATCTGACCTGCTGGGACTGAAGTGTCACCGGTCTATTCGGGACGAGATGGCAAGAAGGGTAGATAAGGCGCTTGTGCACACAATTAGCTACTCAGATCGACTGGCACCAACAGGCGGGCCCCAGCAACTCTTCCAGCCGGCCGAGGGCTTGGACGAAGCTGAGGAAGCTGACAAGCAAAGTACATAGATGCTCATTGCTAATGTCCTTAATTGCTCGCCTTCTCTTTCAGTTTGACCAACCCAATCGAATTGTGCATGAAGGGCAATAGACAATTTAGGAAGTCAAAATGAGTCCCCATATTTGACTTTGTGTTGAATCTGAGCCAAAGAAGTCAGGACGATTTATCTTGCAAGTCACCTTTGCTCACAATTGTACATAAGAGATCTGTGATCTTGGCCGAGCCGTCTGCCCCCCCTTCCATTGGTTCTAGGAGCGCAATTTGATGTGAACAGTATTCGCTGGTGTACAGACGGTGTGTCCATCCCTAAAACAAGCCCCCACCGCCGCCCTGCTGCAGCACAGGCGGATCAGGGTAGGTTATAAACAGACAGGTCATTCTTATTGCAGGTCAGCTGGTAATAAAGAGGACAAGAGCACAATTGCCTTCTGCATTACATATGATGAGCAGAAGATTGTCCTGGGCCGCCGAGTAGCAGGGAGGAGCTAAGGACCTCTACCCGCCCCCTCATTGGCTGCAACTGATGTTTCAGTGTGGTCAGCTCGCATGACCTAGTGGAGTCCCAGCGGATGGAAAATCTATACAAGGGCCTGTACAAATTCTAATCAACTGCGATAGAGAGTCTTAACCTGTAATCACCTCAAATACCTTCAAATACCTTCACACCTGCAGGATGTATGAGCTGTACATACCTTCATACTGTAACCTGTCTCCGGTGTATACCTGACTATGGACAGCATGCGCTGGCCCTTTGTGCTTAGTGGGGGTGTCTCAAGCGGTAGTAGAGACTGCCATATACCTGGTTGGAGTTGCCCCCCTGGTTTGGGCCCAGCACGCGGTCCTCCACAAAGTCAACTCCATATGCCTCCGCCTTGCCGAGCATGCCCTGAAGTGGGCGTGGACAGCTGAACATGAGTCAAGTAGACAACAGCTGGGCCGAGGGCAGTCCGACGACTGTGCTCCAAGCAGCCATTTGACGGACTTAACGCCACAGCTGGAGCAAAAGCGTGTGCATGGCCAGCCAAGATAATTGGCATTGATATGCAATTGACAGGGATGCCAGCCAAAAAGGATGGCCTAAATACCTCTGACAAGGCGGATGCCGTGGTCGGAGATGATGGGAAAGAGTGCACTCACCGTCTGCTTGCCAATCACGCCATCAATCTGCTGCTGGATCATGGCGCGCTCCCCTTCGTTCTTCATATTGTCCATGAAGCCGCCCTGCTGCTGCTGCCCGCCCATGCCGCCCCCCATCTGGCCCTGGTTGCTGTTGTTGCCGCCGCCCATGAACTTCTGCTCCAGGCTGTTTAGGAAGCCTCCCTCACCCTGCTGCTGCTGCTGCGGCACATGGAATGCAGAGCCGCAATTGAGCCACTTAGCTGCGGCAGAGCCACTGTGAGCAGAACATGGGTGACCACAATCCATACAATCTCCCGTCTTGCGGGGCCGTCACAGCCAGCGCCGCCATGAACATCTCTGCAAGGTCGAGCCCGCGTGACGGAGCAACGGCGGCCTCACCTGGCCCATGCCCTGGCCCATGTCCTGGCCCATGCCCTGGCCCATGCCCTGGCCCATGCCCTGGGCCTGGCCCATGTCCTGGCCCATGCCCTGGCCCATGCCCTGGCCCTGCTGGCCCATCATCCCCTGCTGGTTCCCGTCGTTGTTCTGCGCAGGCGGCCCACCCAAGGCGCAAGGTCAGCCCGCCTGCGCAGAGGAAAGGACGGCCGGAGCGCGGCCAGCCGCCACAGCGGCGCGGGCCTCACCCCACCGAAGAAGCTCATGGCGGCGGCGGCGGCGTCGGCAACGGCGACGGCGGCGGCGGCGGCGGCGGCGGCGTGGACTACGGCGGCTAACGCGGCGGCTTTCCTGACAGCTTCTGTGGCGGCTTGGTAGCGATGGGGGGGGGTGGCTCTGGCGCGCTGGCCACGTGGCGGGGTGTCGAGGGCGGCAATCCTGCCACGTGGCGGGCGCTGGGGGCGGCGGTTGACTGTGCTGCCCGCGGCAGCGCGCTGACGCGGCCCGTCCCGGGCGACACCTGCCCCGGCGGCCGCTCGCCCTCCGCGTGGCGGGCTGTCACTTGCGCTGCGCCCCGTCAGACTTGCTTTCCCGTGATACGATAGATTAGGTGGATGCGAGATGTCGTGCTTCGGCATGTCGTCGCTGCTGGAGTCCCACCGTCGAGGCGAATTGAGAGAGGTGACAGAGAAATCTTCGTTTCAGAACAAAACAAAGGCCAAATGGCCAATGGTATGAAGGGAAGCACATCTCGAGACGTACGTCATCTACAGCAGATTGACCCGCTCAGTAACCACGGGTCAATACATGATGGTCTGCTAATCGATGACTGAATACTGGATGGCAGCTACGAAGCCCTTCTGATACCAATCAGAGCTCGCCCAGCTTTCTGGTGCAAAGCATTAGCCTGAGCACGCTGCAAACAGGCCGACATGCGTCGTCGCAAGAACGACAGATATGCAGCTGGCAGGCCCATCTCAGCCGGAAATACAACTGCACGTCGTGCACAGCCTAGATTGGTAATATTCTGCAGGCGAGTGTGGAAACGAGGACCTAAGCAGCCAAAGATGTCAACTGCAGCTGGCAGGAGCTGATCGCATTGTGGGTCATCGGAGTAGTGCTGCAGCTTTTTCTTTTCTGCACTGCCTACTGCGTGGCCCACGATGTGCGTCGATGCTGGACCTTTATACGCCTCCGTAACAACCACATCGACCAAGGCCCGTGGACCTCCACTAGGATGCACGCCCACATTGTCAAGTGTGCGGCGATGATGACGTCCCTGGGACATCCGTGGTAGGCATGACGTTGTGCACTTCCACGACCGCACGGTACCCGGCGTCGCGCATCAAACCCGCCAGAGCATTGCGGGGAGGAGGTTGTGGATGCCCACCATTTCTGGTCCAGTGGGGCAACGCAGCATATGAGTGGCGAGCTCAGCACCCTCTGCGCGGAAGCCACACTCACACTGGCGCACCCCAATCAGGCAGTTAGGTGGGAGGCCGAGGAAGAGTTGAAGCGACATCCGGCAGGCCAAATCGACAGAGGGCGCCGCGATGCAGAGCGTCCAAGGACTATTTTTCCTATTTCATTCTTTTCAAGGTCGGGGGCCATGTTCATCCCATGTGTCCCTCACACAGCACTTTCATATATGGCAATGGCTATGAGAAGTAAGAGTTTGTGACTGTGAGAGGCCAAGCCCGAAAAACATGATGGAGGAAAGAAGAATAGAGCTGCCAACTTGACAGCAGTGGCTGTGAGAGGCCAGCCCAAACGAATGGACAAGGTCTGAAAGAGCTGGATGGCGCAAGAAGCAAGATACTAATCGCTAAGACGTCAGCAAGTAGGCTCTCAGTAACCTCTAAACAGTAAGTGCAGGTCGGAAAGGATCCCCTGTCAAAGCCACCAATGTAACCCCGTGACCCTCCACTACATCACCACTAGACCCACTTCAGACGCCTTGCGGTGGTGCACATGCTGATAGTCCCATACTCGGTGTGCAGCGATCTGCCGAGCATCCTCAGTCTCTGCAGCCAGAGCAGCAGCTGCGGCTGCAATCAAGCGGCTGGAGTCTGGTGGCGCTGCCAACGCCAGCCCTGTGTCTCGCTCTTGTTGTATGCTGAATGCAGATGCAGGTGCAACAGCAGCCAATGACATGACCACTGATATTACTAACAGGCTTAGGATAGAGATTGACTGCATGGATGAAGAACGAAGATGAAAAAGATTGGGCCTGCATGATAGCCTTTGCATGTGCACTTCTACAGGATGGAGTACTGTACATGTCCTCCCCTGCTGCAGCCACCAAGTGCGGCCAAGCACGACTGCTCTGGCACATCGTCCTAGACAGATGCAACCAAGCGACCCAAGAGGGACCTTTTCAGCGGGACAGGGCCCATCCCCAGCATCATAAGCTGCGCAGCAACTCTCTGCACAGATTGCCTATATTTACACTCTACCTTCCTCAGCGCCGTCACCAGCTCGCACGTGGCAGAGGCCAATGGCCTACTCCTGGAGGAGCCTCGAGCTGCTGAGCTACAGCTGTGCTGTCCTTCTTCAAGAATCCTCAGTGGCAATCTCGAAGGCCTCTACAAAGCTCTCAGCTGGTTGGGCGCCTGACAATTGGCAGCGGTTGTTAATCTGGCAGCAACAGTACAACAAGAATATGGTCAAATGTACTCGCAATATTGAATTTCTGATTTCCATCTGAGAGCACGTCCTGAGCAGCACGTAGTCTGACTTGAGGCGATCAATGTTGTCTTTTACTATATCTCTGAATGATAACACCAAATAGCCTGCATCGCAACCTCTCCCCATCCTCTTCATGCGCCTTCGAGATCTACTTTGCTGTACTTACCACAAAGTGAGGCACCCCAGTTACTCCCCTGGCGTGCTTGGAAAGTCCCATCTTGACCTGCCATGCAGCAAGAATCAGGACTCCCACCTACTGCATCAAAGCAGACAGCTGGACCACCCAAGAAGAAAAGCAACCAGTCCCAAATGACTGAGTACTGCTCTTGCTTGGTGTTGCGGAGAGATTGATGGAAGGCTGCATCAATATGCTTGACTACTAGTGATTTTGCTGTCTTTAAGCAATTCCAGTGTCAGCCCATGCACTGACACGTCATACCTGCATATCCAAACAATCTTTCCACTCTCTTGGGTTGCTGTTAACAAGAACAAACCAATTACACTTTCAATGCTCAGTAACTCACCTCTTTCAGGCCTGCGTTCTCGTCCTCAAGGTACTCACGAGCACCTTTTACGCCAACTTTGTCTGCTGCTGCGATGAGAACTTCTCTGTTGGTATGCACAGAAGGTCTCCTTCAGCCAAAATAGCACCTTCTTGTTCCCTTACTCCACATCACAAGATAAGCCTCCAAGAACAGATTGTCAAGCATTCTTGCCAATGAAGGTAGGTACAAATTGTCTATCTCATGGTTAGCTGTAAGACATGAATGATTACCTGTCTCCAATATACTTCTCTTCTGAGAAGTACTTTTTGAAAAGCTCATCAACCAGCGCATTCTGCTTGTCTAATCCTTGCTTTGCGGCATATTCCAGGAGTCGGTGCGAGTCAAGTGTATTGCCCCTGCCAGAATGAGAAGGTACTGTAAGACAACTGTGAGACATGCAAGGAGTAGCCTACCTACTACTGATTGCCACCTAGGCTTGAGCCTCCCGTCATTACACAAGGATCGATCTAACCAGAAAAGGTGCACCAAGACATCATCATAATCTTGGCATCACAGCGTACAGACCTAAGAGAACGCCTTATGATAAGATATGTGTTTCGAGCCTTCTTTGTGTCATCTTCATTGCTTTCACAACAACAAGGACGTCATTCTTTGGTCGTCATGAGCAACAAGGGAAGAACTTACGTCTTTCCGCCTAATGAATAGTCAAGGCCGTAAGCTGAGAAGTGCTGGTGAGAAATAAGACATGGACGGAATTCAGGAGGCTCCTCATATACCTCGTTGAAATCAAGCTTCTGATAGCAAACTCTACTAATTAAGTCTGAACAGACTTGACTTTAGAGGAAGATACCCTTGCTTGAGCTGATGGGCAAATAAACAAGCACAATTTGCAGTGCCGATGCTTGCCGATACTACAAGGCAGGCTGTTAGTGGCATGGTTGATATCAATAGACAAAGGACAATGGCCATTTCATCCACCTCCTTCATCTGCCCTTCCATAGACGGCACCCGGCTCTCGCCAAACTTGCTGATGTAATAGTTTCTCTTATCAACACCCTCCTTTGGCGCATTTGGATTCAAGAGAAAAGGATGCCACTGAACCTGCTCTCAACATGAAACAACAAAAATGAAAGTCTCCGTGAGTTAACCTGCAGTCCCGAGAAATCTGGCTAATGGTGAAGCAAGCAACTAGATCAACAGCACAGAATGCCAGATTGCCTGCAACTTGCAAATCATACTAGCTGTCTTCCATGAAGAACACATTCAAGGGAAAGGGAATGCAATATCGTCTTCCGATGGCAGGACATTCAGCAGCTACAAGCTGCAGCTAGCTCAAGCAAAGAAGACATGACCACTACTCAGCCTCCCAGCACAGCAACTAGCTATCCACCAACTGCAGAAGTTCCTGTGCCGTGCATTTGCACTGCTGGTTAGGGCAGAGCAGGCGACGACGCCGCGCGCACCTCAACGTCGTACTTGTCCTGAGTCTGCTTGATTGCCTCCTCCAGTCGCTTCTTCCCCACAAAGCACCACGGGCAGACGGTGTCGGACGTGACATCCACGTGGACCTTCTGCCGGGCGTTGCCTGCCCCGTTGGAGAGCTTTCCCCCTCCCTCCATAGCCAGCAGCTTCCGCCGACGTACACTCCTGTGATTTGTCAACAGCCCGTGCGTCCACTCAGCTCAAGGAATCACGCAATATGGTGCTGCTGGCCAGCCCCACACACCGCTTTATGTTGCATCCGTGGTGCATTTTTACAATATCCTGCCCCGCGGCGTCGCAAGCTGTGGCTCAAACACAAGGTGAACGCTGCAGGCAGCCAGCCAGTTGCACGACGGGTGCCGCGGCAGCTCCGAGTTAAGGCCAGCAGCGAAAGCTAGCGGAAAGGCATCGATATGGCCTGCCTGGCAGTGGCCTCCCAGCGAGCGCCGAAGACTAGCGGCAGCGACGCAGCACCGTCGCCGCCGGCGGCGGCGAGCGCGGCGAGGGCGGCGGCGGCGGCGGCGGCGGCGGCGGCAACGTGGCAGCGATGGGAGTGCAACGAGTGCTGAACTGGGGCCTCAAGTATTTCTCTTATAAGGAGAGGGAGTCGCCCGTGCCGATATATCGTCGCTAAGTACCTCCCCGCCGCTGGCCTCTGCCACGCCGAGCCCGGCCGTGCCGCTCGTCCTCGACATGTCCTCGCTAAGCCCCCCGCGTCATCGCCGTGGATGCGCCGACGCATCCACGGCTTCTCGGCCGCCCACCTTCGAGAAGGACACCCCCCCTATCCCGCCTCACACCGCGGCGGAGAGGAAGCTTCCTGTCAGGCCAAAAGAAGGCAAGGAATAGCGCCCTACTGTATAAACAATGGCTGTGAGAGGCCAGCAACGAGACAGTGAGCTCTTCCAAAGGAAGAAGGTGCTCGCTCATTGAGAAGAGGGGCTGGCAAAGCCAACCCAAAAAGAATGGACAATGTTCAAAGCCAAAGAAAGAGGTGCTGAAAAAGGACTACACTACAAAGTGCAAGATGGTGCAGAGGGAGATGCAGATGGCTGCTCAGTATCCACGTGTGAGCAACAGCAGATCAGAGTAACTCGGAGCAGGAGAAGCGGCACTTTGCCGAGACCCGGAAGCAGCTGCCATAGCACGGCCAGCCCGCGCGTGGACCGCATGAGCCAAAGAGGGCGAGGGATGTGAAAGCCAGCCTAAAAAAAGTGAACAAGGTCCGAAAAGAAGAGTTCCGTGTATAAGAAACTAATGGAGGCCAAATGGCCAAGTACAAAGGCAAGCACATCTAATGATCTACATAACCTACAGAGAGATTGACCCGCTCAACAACCACGGGTCAAAACACAAAGGTCACTAATCGATGCATGAATACTAGATGCCAGAAACGGAGCCCTTCTGCCACCAACTAGAGCTCGCCCAGCATTCTGGTGCAAGGCACTAGCCTGAGCACGCTGCAAACAGGCCGAATCTTGTTGTCGCAAGAGCGACAAATATGCATCTGGCAAGCCCATCTCAGCCGGAAACACATCTGCACGTCCAGTGTAGCCTAGATTGGCAATGTTTTGAAGCAGTGTGGAAACGAGGACCCAGACAGCCATAGATGTCGATTGCCGCTGGCAGGAGCTGATCGCATTGGGGGTAATCGGAGTAGTGCCGCAGTTTTCTTTGTTCTGCACCGCCCACTGCATGCTCAGCGATGTGTGTCGATGCTGGGCCCTTGTATGCCTCCGTAACAACAACGTCGACCAGGGCCCGTGGTCCTCCACCAGGTTGCACGCCCACAACGTCAAGTGTGCGGCGATGATGACGTCCCTGGGCGTCCGTGGTGATAGGCATGATATTGTTGACTTCCACGACCGCTCGGTAGCCGGCATCGCGCATCAAGCCCGCCAGGGCATCGCGAAGGAGATTGTGAATGCCCACCACTTCTGGTCCATTGGGGCATCTCAGCATGTGAGTGGCGAGCACAGCACCCTCTGCACGGATGCCGCACTCGCACTGGCGCACCCCAATCAGGCAGTTAGGTGGGAGGCCGAGAAAGACTTGAAGCGATGTCCAAAAGGCCTCTGATGCTGGAGGCGTTGGCGACGAAAAGAGAGAAGGCGCACAGGGCGCATGAACTGAAATGGAGGCCAATTCAAGCCGATATATTGTTCAGGCAGAGTCTAGGGCAAACTGAAAAGAGGAAAGCTGTTCCAGAAGGGTGTCAAGGCTGTGAAAGAGAGAAAGACTCCTTTCAGTAGAGGGCGATGGCTGTAAAAATTGGGGCCAGCCCCGATTGTGAAACAGCACTCTCAAAGTAAGGTGATGGCCTCCGAGAGGCCAGCCCAAAAGAAGAGGAAATTGTTTCTGCGAAGTAGGCATCGGAATGAAAGAGGACAATGAACAAGGTCTGCCAAGGAGCCGCCAAGTGTGGGGTAGCGCCATAACGTCGTTGGCCTGCCGCAGCATACACAAAGAAATAGAAGGCGCGCGATTCGCATGACATGAATGGAGGCCATATCAAGCAAGCTGATAGACTATCCAGGAATATCAGGCAAGCTGATAGCCTATCCAGGAGTGAACAAGAGTAGTTTCATGCTTTTTGCGCCTTTCGGCCCTTTCAGACCTTGTTCATTTCTTTGGGCTGGCCTCTCACAGCCATGCAATGCGTTTTGAAGAGCTGGTTCTCCAGGCAGAAGCAGAGATAAAGAGTGGGGCAACAACAGAACGAAGCCCTATGATGAGGGAGGCTAAGGAATAAAGAAATAGCTCTTTCAACTGTAAGGCATTGGCTGTGAGAGGCCAACCCAAAAGAGAAAAGAAGGTCTGAAAAGGTAACCGTGCACAAACTGGCTGAAGGGGGGCCTTCAGTACCTTAAGGAGAGCAGGCGCGCGGCGCGCATGATATGCAAGGGTGGCCAAATCAAGCCAATACATTATTAAGGCAAAACGACTCCGAGATAATGAAGAAGATTGAGCTCTTCCCAAGAGGAGTTGGTGGTAATGGTGAAAGTCCAGCCCAAAGGAAGATGCTCTCCTGGAGGGGACGACTCCTGTGAAAACCAGTTGAAGAGGTAATGGACAAGATCCAAATGGAAGCTCCAAAACGGAAGCGCCAATTGCTCAGCAGAATGAATGGCTACTGTACTGTGAATGGAGGAGAAGCTCTACCAGAATCCTCTTGAATTTGCAACTATGGCTACAGAAGCAGAGACCAATAAGATCAGCCAACAGATTGGCAATCACAAGTATTAATACCCCTCAGCCACCTATCTTTGCATGTCCACATGGATACACCTGTCACTCTGGTGGGACCTGACTGAAGAGTATGTGAATGCATCAAGCTGCTGTGTGGACTTGCTGTTACACTGTAAGATTCACAATTGATCACCACGGCTGAAACCTTCCAACTATCAATAACATGTGAACACCAAAGCCATGATGTGACAAATTACACCACACTGTTACAGTAAAGCGTGAGGCGCTGTTGTCATCAAGTTCTTTTGTTACTAAAGAAACATACTTAGACGCTCTCTTAACTAAATAACATCTACAGACACTAAAGGGATCACAATGCACTGTGTATGCCCGGCCCATCAGCAGGGGCTGCAGTCTGCACTCCAAAGAGGGCAGGGGCTTGAACTCGTCCTATCCATCAGCAAGCCCCACCAATCAGCAGCTAGGCCTGAGCCAAGGTGATGTACACTCAATGAAGAAGAGAAATGCAGGACCTAGAGGTCCTTGAGTCCCATCTTATGCCCAAGATTGCATCAAACTGTCCTTTTGGACCGCTTGGACCGTTTACTCCTCTTTGCTGCCGGGTTAGACGTGGCACCGCCATTGGTAGCTCCCACCTGACAAAAGCTTGTGATTGAGTTATATAAAGCTGAAGTATCTCGAACATCAGATGTACTGGATGAAGAGAAACAACAGCACAACCCACACCACATGGCTATTCTGCCTGAGATGCAAGGCGGCCTAGTCGACACATAGAGGCGAGATTGAAGTAGCTGCCAATCTACAATTCGGTTGTCTGACGAATATGCAAGCCGCAAGAACCATATCAACAATATAAACAATAGAAAGGCAAACAATCCCTTGTTTGCCTGATTATCCCCAGCCCTCACCCTGGCTGGCGCGACATCTGGAACAGCGAACTCATCATCACCATCCTCCTCGTCCTCTCCATCATCGCCACCCTCGTCCTCTACGTGTGCGCTCTGCTGCTGCTGCTGCTCTCTCAACAACCTCTCTCTATTTTCCTGCGCTCTCATTGCTGCAGCCTTGGATGCCTCCTCAGCAGCTTGCCTGGCTGTGGCCTTCTTTACTTGCTCGGCCTCTTTTAGTTGCCGGAACCTACAGCATGCCAAGGTGACGATTGTCAGCTCACACTACTTTGTATTGCAAATAGTACCGACTGCAGTGTTCAGCTCTTGTATATATCCATTTTTGCAGAAGTCAAAGGTGAGAAATGAACAGCACGTCTTTCATACCCAGACACAAGCAATAAACCACTCAGTAGCCTTTGGAAACTCTGAACACCTGTCTGGTTGGATAGCCAACAATATGACCTGGAACTTACCTCTCACCCCGTTGCCTCTCCTTCTCACTATCTGTTGCAATCTGGCCGGATCTGCGAGCTTGACCCACATCGATGATGTCCGCAACATCGGTCGTGAGGACATTGGCGGCTCCTCCCATCTTTCTCAAGTATACCTGTTGGGCTGTGCTAAGAAGGTTGTTGGTGAACCTGTACAAGCAACCACACAATGAGATTAGAGATGCAATAAGAACACATATGATATACACATCCTGCTGAGCATCTTAAAGTAATACATGCTGCTGTTGTGGCGCTACACAAATATTGGTATGGGTGTACAGCAAGTGCAATAAGCTGCTTTGGTAGGAGGCTCACCAGTACAGGCTAAGACCTGATGGCACTGACAGGGAGAAATAACCAATCATAAGTGGGAGGAACTTCAATATGGCCTGTGTATTTTTTTGGGCAGGGTCGTCACTCTGCACGATGCAAGAACAACAAATCTAGTCAAGCAGGACAAAAGATGGCTCTCATGTGGCCAGATCACAGCATGCAGTCTCACAAGCAGGTGGGGAGGTAACAGACACCATCAGCCTTATCATGTAAGACTCACCTGTGCAGTCTGCATCATCTGCATGCTGTAGTACTGCGATGCCACAAGGAGCACCGGAAGGACCAGATATGCAGCCGTGTCTTGCCACCCAAGCGGAGGGGCTCCATCCTACTCAGAGATCAGAACAGCCATCAGGATGTCATCTGCAGTCACTCTGTGCGTCTGGATAGCACTGCTTGCCAGTCTCGCTAAGAAAGTCTTGTAGGTGCAACTTTGCCTGGTTAAAAGTATGTTGCCTATGAGCACTTGCGTAAGGCAGCCAGACTGCAGCTGTATCTAAGCATGCATACTGATTTTGGACAAAGAAGGCCACAGGTGCTCACCACAAATGGGAAAAGCCATGAGATTCCAGTACCAGCTTGCCTTGCTGCAATGCTTGTCGGGCCAGCCAATGATGGAATCCAGAAGAAGCCTTCTGTCAAGACTCCCTGCCATGCACAAGAAACAATGCACAGGTGACCAGATGCCTTGTCAACACTCCCTGTCAAGGGCCAGACCAGGTCGCAAGTTGGACAGAAAAATGTTCACAAACATGCAGGGCAAAGCTTAGCGCAGCCCCTGCTTTGAGATTGTCCTTGTAGGGCTTGATCGTTTCAAATGCTAAACTCTGCCAGAATTTCCAATCTGCTCAACACAGTCGTCCAGTCCAAGCCAAACTTGCACGTACCTCATTAGCAACATTGCTCAAAGCTCGATAGAGTCCAATCCAGATTGGGAGAGTTGCAAGAGTTGGCAAGCAACCTGGAGCTCGTAAACAGTGAAAGTATCAGTGCCAAGCACTAAGGGCATCTGAAGTAAGAGTGTGACACATGACCTCTGAAGCCGTAATATTGCAGACAGAGAAGCTGCAGAGCCGCAGGCCATCGGTGTTACCTATCCTGGTTAAGTACTTCCTAGGCTTGCACAGTCAACCAGCCTGAACAGCATTGCACTTGTTCGCACTTGATCACACCCATTATGTGAACCACCTTGGACGGAAATGGGTGAACACAAGGGAGCTGTTTGCTGAAAGATGTATGCTGAAAGCCAACCTGCCAATGGATTTACGCCAGCCTGCTTGTACAAGCGTGCTGTCTCCAGCTGTATCCTTTCCTGCCACCAGCTCACAGAGGCAAAACTCTTCATCACCTAACTGCCACTAAAGAGCTTACATCTGACCAAAGGATTGATGGACTTCAGGCTGGGATATTGGCGCTGTTCAAAACTCCACCAGTAGATCAGCAACCAGAGTATCAGCATAGCCAGGATCAAGCACAAGCTCAACACCTGCCCTTATCTAGGGCACTCTGCAGAGGGCACCCAAGCCACATTAAGGAGACAGAGCCTGCACCGTCTGTTGAGGACAACAATACATACCTGCTCGCCTTTGTACCTGGCCTGGATGGCCTTGATCTTTGGCTGCAGGCTCTGCATTGCCAGGGTCGACTCAACCTGCAACTCCACACAAAGCCACATCAAGAGTACGGCCTTTCGTAAAAGGTTGCGATGTGACTCCCAGTAAAATAACTGTCTGTGCTATATCCTGCTGCAGTAGCCAACGATGGTGTGAGGGTTGTGAGCTTGTACGGGGCAACCCAAGGAGAAGACACAAAGCTAAGCATGCCGCTAAAGGCTTGCCACTGTCTGCAGAGTGTGGCATGCACAAGTGGGCTTTTGTGAAGCACTGCCACTGAGGGATAAGCAAGGCAAGCACACACTGTGAGAGAAAGAGACACTGTGAGGATGAGACAATTGGGATTCAGTATTGGGGGCAACAACCCTACACCAGACTGCTGCAAGCCAGGGTACCTGCTTCTTCGTCAGAGGATATGTTGCAGCCTTCACGAGGATGGTGAGGAGGATAATAGAGAAGCCATATGCATACGGAATATGCACAGCGGATATGCCACCCTCCAGCAGCTGCACAGCAGGGGAATGTGATGTTCACTTGATTGCCAGGTTGGTTGTAACGTGGCCTTACGACAGACAGGTGTTGCCACTTGAGGTAAGCAACATTTAATCTGGACTTAAACAAAGTTGCAACTGATGCTAATAGGAGCCATGCAGCACTACATGCTGCAGTGCAACTTGGGATAGCTTGACAGCAGAGTTGGCAGCTCTTACGCCTGTCCAAGACACATGATACAGAGGGCTACAAGAAGCGCCATGGCATCAATAACCACTACACTCACAGCCTCTTTCGATGGACTCTGTCAGGACAATCGCAGGACTTGGGGAGGTCTGCAGCCTATGCTGACCTTCAGAACCCACTCCAGAGAATCCGTGACACCAGACAGCCAGTCGCTCTGCTTCACAACGGCAGCGGCGGCATCGGTGGCTGAGGCGGCCGCGCCGCCTGCAGACGCCGCCGCAGCGGCGGCGGCATCTGCAGCGGACGAGGCAGCCCCAGCCGCTGCATCGACCACGCCGCCTGCTGCGTCGGCAGTGGCATCCGCTAGGACGAGAGCGCGGCTGACGACGCTCTCGAGCATTCGGCCATGAGTATCCAACAAGGCCCTGGCGACGGGCAGCCTGCTGGCGGAAGCGGCATGGCGCGCAGAGAGTGGCCGGCGAAGGAGGCCGCCGGTCCCACGGCCAAACGTGCGGAGGGAGCCGACGGAGGCGGCGGCGGGCCGCGCGCAGCGCAGGCTCGGCGGCGAGGAGAGGCAGCGCGATGGCGCGGCGGCGGCGGCGGAGGC
>WELB01000014.1:27911-46276 GCA_009602725.1 Spirogloea muscicola
CGCGGCTCAGCTGGTGCCGGCCGGCGCGGCCGACGGCTTCCCGGCCGGCGAGCAGCCCGACGCGCAGCCCGACGCCAAGCAGACGGCCGTGCAGGACGCCGCGGTCGCGGACGCGGACGGCAACGGCCACGACAAGGGCCCGGCCGACTCGCCTGGCATCCAGGACCGGAGCCGGAGTCGGAGCCGAGAGCGGAGCCGGAGCCGGAGCCGGAGCCGGGAGCGGAGCCACGAGCGGCGGGCGGGCGACGGGCACGCGGCCAGCGCCGACGGCGACGCCAAGGACCGGAGGGAGTCCCCTCGGCGGGCGCAGGAGCCCACCGCGGCCCTGGAGCACCCAGCGGGCGTGACGGACTTCGCCAGCCCTGCCGATCGGCACGGTTATGGGACCCATGCGGATGAAGCTGCCGATGCTGGGGACTACATTGCAGCAGGAGCTGCAGCTGATGCTGCGGCTGCGGCTGCAAACTTTGCCTCTGCTGAGAATCCCTATGGAGCGTATAGCCAGTATATCACCAAGTCATTGCCCAGCCAAGCTAGTTACTACATGGAGGCTCAGAATTGGCAGGTGCGATAGGAACCTTCTTTGATCAGAGGGACAGAAGGCCAAAATCAGTGGTTTTGCATAATGCAGAGGAGAAGGTTGTCTGCTAGAACATGCTTGGCCCTGATGCTGCAGGTCTTGCTCGCTTGCTCAGGTGACAGGCGACAGAGGTGCTGCTGCTGCTGCCTTTACTGAGCAAGCCTTCCCTGGGGTAAGTATCTCTTCTGTACTTGTTGGACTTGACAGAAACCTCTGTACTTGTCTTTGACTGCAAGTATGTCTTCACCCGCCTTTCACCAAGGTTGCCCTACCAAGCCTCAGTCCTGCAGGTCACTATCTGTTACTTGCTATTGTTGAGAATATAACATGTGAGGGAGCACTGTTGAGGAAGACGCTTGGCAAGCTGGGTCGTTTGTATTCAGCAGGGTCCTCAGCGAACATGAGACAATGTTCGATAAGCTGATGCTTGTCAATGAGTACCTATTGAGTGCAGCGGGAGGTTTGCAGAGACTTCCTTCAGGGCCGCTGTGCAAGAGGCACCGGTTGCAGGTCTGGCATTGAAGCTCCTCAATATGATCGTTCTGATCTCTAGCTACCCTTGACCTGGAAGAGTGCATTTGCATTGCAGACCATGGTCAGGGTGCTAAGTTTGCGTGAATACAGAAGTGTAGTTTTGCAAGCAGTGCTTGTCTGCTCCTATAACACGGATGTGACTTGCTGTCAAAAACCAAAACAATTCCTCTTGTTGCAGGTATCTCCACCAAGCTCCTGAGCGAGGATTTGTGGAGCCAGAGGTGCGAGGTTTTTCCTTGGTCACTTACACTTACAGATGGCGCACGTAGGTTCTTTGACTGTGCCGTTACGTAGGTCGTGGCTATAATCTATCATATGTGTACCTTTTGGGCCTCTCTGCTAGCTTGTCAGAGCAAAGCTTGAACTTTAAGGTGCCCTTCTGAGACGAAGTCCAAGGCAACAACAACTCATGAGGCGGAATTTGTTACGCGCTATGCAGCCCTGCCGAGACTTCCTCGTGGGGAGGTGTATGAGACCCTACTGCCGTTACTTACATGCGGGCGCACCTTTGTGTCGGGACTTCTTCAATGGCTTTTGTTCACGAGGCACAGAGTGCCGGTAAGCTTCCCATGCCTTTGCTAACAGCCTCCCTGATGAGGCCATTGCTAGTCAGCGTCAGCATTGTTTAGTTGGTCACGAACCGTGCAAAGATTTCTCCTGACATTGGTAAGTCTTACTTGTCAAGGCAAGCGCAACTTAGTACATGGTGTCACCATGGGGCTGTACATGTTGCTTGTCATGAAAGTCAAGTGGGTCCACTTGTAATTCTTTAAGTGGTCTGTCTTGCCATTGTGCATGCAGGCTCTCTCACGTTGAGCACATTCGACGGCCTAATTACTAGTTGTGTCCATGCACCAGCTACGTACATCAGATGCCTGCTCAGCTGCCCTGACAACCACCACCACTTGCAAAGGATGGACGACCACACGCAAGTAGCCGCGTTGAGGAACTACGAGATTTGTGTGCGCGCGCCTCAGGGACTCTGCTGTCTCAGAAGCCTCATAGGCCCCAAAAGCTCCAAAAGCTTGACAGCTTATGAAACCATCCATTGTTTCAAGAAAGTCATAAAATTCATGACCAGTAGGTGTCTTTGGTCTCAGTGTCTTCAAGCGGCTTGCTTGCATATTTGAAGTCATTGCGGCGGCACAGCCTTGTGTGCAGCAATGAGCAAGCGCTTGCATAGAAATAGCTATTTGCTTTGTCATGAACATCGTTTGTGCACAGCACGCAAGCTGAGCCTTGTGAAAGCCCGCAGTGCTTGCTTAATGGTCCCAGGCTTGTGGGTACTGGGTTTCCCCGGTTGGGCTGTCTGTGACGAACCTCAGTGACAGGCGTAAGCCGAGCTTTTGTGATCCTGTGTTGAGAGGTGTCAACTTCCACAGTGCAAAAAGAAGACTTGCCCGTCAAATATGGTGCATGCACAGGAGAATGGTTGTGTGGAGTTGCAGCAAGCTGTTGGGGTTCTGGATTGGCTGCTGCCATGCCTTGATATTGCGCCCATATGGCCTCCTACTTGGCTGAGCGCCAAATATGCTGAGCACGAGGGGTGCACAAGCACTGGTTATCTCATTGCCACACATCGACTGACCAGAAGAGCTTCGTCTATTGCACTACACTGGCGCCAAGACAGATGTCATGGCTTGGCATGGCGCCCTTAGCTGGTACTAATGTCTGGGTCATGGCTGTGGACGATTTGAGACCGGCTGCATCTGGTTGATCACACAATACGGCCATTGCTCGAGTGTACTCGGTGGGACACTGCAATATTTAGGGATGATTCGGCACTCTGCATGCAGCAGCTGCTCATAGGACAGCGGCGGCCTGATGCTACGCCGCCGCAGGTGCGGTCCTGAATGCAGCAGCATGTCAGTGCGAACCGGCGCCGTAGGTGGCAGTGGAATCATGCGCTGCGGCGGCGTCTGGGCACCAGAAAGCTGGTCGAGCCTTAGCTGGTGGTACAAGGGCTTGTCAAGTTGCCGTCCGGAATTCGGGCATCAATTAGCGGCCTCTATGTGCTGACTCGTGGTTAGTGAGCGGGTCAGCTTAGCAGCAGGTGATGTACATCTTCCAATGAGCTTGCCTTCGTACTTGGCCACCCAGGCCCTCCACCATGCAGTATATACTTTTTATCACTCAAGATATGCTCAATCCGCTGAAAGACATGACCATGACTTGACTAAGATGGCGGCCGCGACGGCGGCCGCTGCGCCGCATGGCGCCCCGGTAGCCGCGAGNTGCGGCGCGCCGTGCCGGAGCCGCCGCCGCGCCTGGCCGTCGCAGCTGGCGCCGGAGCGAGACCGCCGAAGCGGCGCCGCCGCCATTGCCATTGTGGGAGCTGCGGGGCTTGACGAGGACGAGGAGCGGGAGGAGCGGGGCATGGCCTTCCGCACCGGCGCCGCCTTCTTCCGCCGCGAGAGCGCGCTCGGCCGCGACCTCGGCGTGCTCGCAGGTCAGCGGATCGACTCCGGGCTCTGACAGCTGACGAGGGCTTGTCGATGGCCGTCCGGATTTCGAGCATCAGTCAGCGACCTCTACGTGCTAACTCGTGGTTACTGAGCGGATTCATTTAGCACCTCTACGTCCTAACTCGTGGTTGCTGAGCGGGTTAGCTTAGCAGCAGGCGGTGTACACCTGTCGATGTGCTCGCATTTGTGCTTGGCCACTCAGACCCTCCATCACTGGATACAGAATCCATTACCTTCATCAGCTGCAGCAGCCACAGATGAAGCAGCAGTTCTGAAAATAAGTACTCCTAAAACGAAATGTATTGCCTGACGAGTGTGAGCCCCCGAGCCCTGCCATTGTTTCTCAGCTCCCAAGCTGCACCGGAAGTTATCGTGGCGACCACCGAGTGCTGGTTGGTCGGGCTTGGGTGATGCAGATTTTGCATACTCGGCTGCTCAAGTGCTCTTAATGTCCTTCAGGCTCTGCTGCCACAGTTATAGCTCTATACACAGCATCGATACAAGAAACAGTTTAGCAAATGGCTGGGAAATTTGAGGCAAAGCTAGGTCGGATATGAAGCTTTAAGTATGGGCCTTGCAAATGTTCACAGCATTGCTTTCAAGAATGACAGTCAGGCCATTATATGTACCCACCTTGTAATCTATCCCCAAACATAATTCCTGAGTGCGCCGAACTTTGGAGTTGGCGTATGCCTCGAATACATTTTAATACAAATTTTGAACCACGAATGTGCTGCCAAGGACAGGAATACTAGTAATGTGAAGGATGCTCGGCACTTGTTCTTGTTCTGTTCGGCAGCACTCTATCGTCATGCTGGGGATCATGCTGGGGCTCACTTGTATGTAATGCTCGATGCAGCTGCTCTGTACAAGCAGGAGAAGGGGGCACTCCGGGTGTTGGACGTCATGAGCGCCAGCGGCGTGCGGAGCGCCCGCTACCTCCAGCAGGCCGGCGCCGACTTCGTCTGGGCTAACGACGCCGACCTGAGCACGCATGACACGCTTGAGCAGAACTTGTCGAGGCACTCGGAATGCAGCGCTGATAGCACCTTCCGCACAGGCAGCCGCTCTGAATCCAGGTCGCAAGCGCAAGCGTGCGCCGACGAGCCAGCATCAGTATGTGCAAACGGGTCATTAATCAAGATGGAGGACAGTGCTGCACAGTCGACCTCTGGACGCTCGACCTCGGGCTCTGTCCAAGACAAGGGCCACTTGCAAGGGGCTCAGCGGACGGACTGGTCGCACGCTTTTGCGGCCTGGTGCGGAGGAGAGGCCAGCTCCGGCAGTGCCCGCTGGCAAGTGACGCACGAGGACGCCAACAAGATACTCTTCTCATGCTACCAAGCAAAGGACTACTACGACCTCGTGGATGTGGACTCATTCGGTAGCGATTCTGTGTTTCTGGGCTCTGCCCTCATGGCCGTCCGGCACGGCGGCTTGGTATATGCTACCTCCACTGACGGCTTCTCTAGCGGCGGCCACCGGCCCTTTCGGTAATAGCAACATGATTTCTTCCTTGCATGACTGAATTTTCTGACACGGTACTATTTGCAGTAAATTCATGATCTGTATTGGCTATCCTTTGGCACAGCTCCCTTCTGACTGAGCTCCTTCCTGTTCACCTGGAATGTTCATGGCTCAGGGCGCTAGGAGCTTACGGTTCCTACATACGGCCCCTGCCGTATGCAAACGAACTCGGCCTCCGGATGCTCACTGGCGGCATGGTGCGCGAGGCGGCGCTGCGGAGCCTGCGGGCAGAGCCGCTCTTCAGCTACTACTCACACCATGGCCCGGTGTTCCGGGTAATGCTGAGGGTGACTCCGTGCAGGGTGTGGCAATCGGAGTGAGTGAGTCACACGACCCTGTGCAGACGTGCACCTCGTGGCCAGCCTTGTTGGGTCCAGGTCCTCTTTTATCCTCTTTTGGCTTCATATAATTCTTGAGAAACTCGCTCGCTCTCTCTGAGTGCCTGCCATGTCGGCTTTGATACATCCGCACTGATTGTGGGCTTGTTCTTGCTCTTCCACTTAGCTGATCCTTTCAGGTCATTGTTAGGCAGTCAGCTCGCACGATGTCAGAAGACTGTCTTGAAGTTCTTGCCTTTATTCCGGAAGCTCTTTGTTTGCAGCTGACGAGATCACTCTCTGTTCATCACAGGGACTATGGCTTCATCGGGCACTGTCATGCTTGTGGTGGATCCCAGGTCATTTCCTGGGAGCTGCTAGGTCGAGCTCAGTGTGAGGAATGCGCCAAGGACAGCTGCAAGGTCAGGAGAGACAGATTGAGTCTCTCATTGGTTGCAAGACAACACTGCTGCTGCTGCTTCCTTCCTCTGTCAGAGATGTCAGTCAGAAACACAGCTAATCCTGATGATACAAATTTGTCATGCTTGGGGCAATACCGAGGACTTACTATGCACAGAATGTGTATGATCCTGATTGGAATTAAGTTGTCTCAGATTTGCACTCTGCCTGCTCCACCTCACATTTTGTCAGACATTCTGTGTAGTCACTGAGTTGCATACGTCACTGTCCAGGCTCGGCCATTGGTCATATGTGGCCCAATGTGGACGGGCCCTCTGCACAGCCAGCCGTTTGTGGGTTCAATGCTGAGCCTAGCACAAGCATGGGGCTGGCATGATGCTCTCCCACTTGAGGTGACTTTGCCAGAGGACCTGCGCTTGACAATCTTGTGCAGGCTAGAGGTGTTCAAAGCCTCAAGCATGCCATTGGTGGGGGAGGTCTTTCAGGTGGGAGCCGCTGGGCAGGCGACTCGCTCCAGCAGGAGCACCAATTGGGATCTCAGGGGCCTGCTGAGGTTGATGGCCGACGAAAGCGACCCCCGTTTGGCGCCCGGATACCTCAAGCTAGACGAGGTCATCAGCTCAGACTGGTCACCGAATGCCACTTTTTGCACGAGCTCTGACTTCTGAGATGCTTGGATCGATTTTTTGCAGCTCTTAGCAAATGTATCTTGGCATGTTGCTACAGACAGGAAGCTGGGTGCCAAGGAAGTACTGATGTATGGGATTGTTGACGTGATGTCCTGCATACACAGGTCTCCCGAATGGGTAAGGTGCCAACACCCAGCTGCAGGAGCTTGATGGATGTGCTTGTGAAGGTACACTCATGAGCTTTCATTGAGGTCAACTGAGGCTGCAGCAGTCCAGATTGGAATACTCTGAAAGTTTTGAACACAGAAGACTTCTTAGGTTTCCCAAGGTTGCTTGAAAGTCTCATGTCTCGTTCAATGGATTCTGCAAGGACTTCAGGCATGTAGTAATTTGTTTGTGCCCAACCGAACAGCTGCTTATGGAATAAATAGACTGTCGTCAATTTGCAGAATGGGTTCGCCGCCAGCCGCTCGCACGTCGAAGCCAATGCAATCAAGTCGGATTCTTCGATGGCGACCTGCATCGGTCTTTCAAGACAGCTGGCACAACAGACATGACTGCCGTTGAAGCCAGTCAGATGGATAGTCGTGGGACCTCCAATCAGATCATGACGTTAGCAGTGTCAATTTGCCAGAGGCTTGTACAAGCAGGGAGCAAGTTGCACGTGGACGGCATGATCATGGGTGCAGCTCTCCGAATTGCTCAGGGCGGCCAGATTTTCAGACGGCTCCCAAGCTGCTGAATTTTGATCTTCTGCTTGGGGTACTCGGCTAGGTTTGTCCACATTGAAGGCGCCTAACAAGAGCCCGTTATTTGTTAGTATTGAAGAGGACACAGGATGAGAGCATGAAGGGCTGCAAGGGGACTACTGAAAAGCAAAGGTGACTCCCAAAGTCCACTACCACTCTTGTGCACCTCTGTTTTAGGTGACTGACAAGTCGACACCCTTTCAGCATCCAAGGACTCCAATCTTCTCCGAGGATTATTGGCATAGCAGCTTATCGATGAGACTCTTTGCTTGCAACTGACCTCATGTGCACATTGCTCTCGAGTTATGTCATCATATTTTGCTGGGAAGCCCCACATTGTTCCTTTTTGAATTTCTTACCATTGATTCCCTCGGGATTGAGGTGTAGATTGCACTGTAGATCGAGGGGAAGCCCTTGAAGGACTTCTTAGCCAGGTTACATTTTCAATCCCTATATTCGTGCGTCTACCCCCTGGGCAAACACTGGTTTCATTCAGTGCAAAGTCCACAGCCAGCCCACAACGTGTATGAAAGCAATTATGTCATGATCTTTGTCAGACATGAAATGCAGCATGTTCAGGTGGACTGAAAGTGCTTGAGGAGGACTGAAGCAGAATCGGCAATCAGAGATGCTGGTGGGGTTGCCTCCGTCTCTTTGATACAACCGTGATGATGTGTCTATTAAGGGGTCCTCTTTTTGCACCATTCTGGAAGCCTTTGCAGACTTTCTCAAATGACATAAAATGGAGGGAAGGTCAGTTAGGCTGGTGGTGGCAAAGCCCCAAACAGAAATGTCCCTACCAGAGCCAAAGATATGTACTTTCAGAGAAGAACATCTCCGGAAAGATCAAAAAAGAAAAACCTTTATTGTTGAAGAAGGCACGCCAGCTTCAGTGCAGGGAGGCTTTCATGGAGCACCAGGTTACTCTTGCCAGTGCTATGTCTTTGACCTGCCTGTGCAGTCACTGCTCACCGCTGTCAAGCTGCAAGCCAAGGACCACAAGACCGACAGCGGTGACGAGGGCGAGGAAGGAGAGGCCGCTGCCTAGCACATCCAGTGCGCCGGTCAGCTGGCCAGGATCGCCTCCGCCACCACCCACACCGGCCTTCAGCTGCCAGACGAGCGCTGAGATCACGGCGCTTGCCGCGGCACCGCCCAGCGCTGAGCCCCTCGTCAGGTCCAGCTGGAGGTCGCCGAACTGGTCACCCATCCCAAAGGCAAGACACAGTACAGGTGAGGATACCCACCTTGTGTCTGTTTACTTCAGCAGCTCACATATCATGTTGCAGATTCTCAACATTGAATCAAGCTGACTCGCTCGCCTGCCTTCATGCTGCGGGCTGCTGTGAAGATAGGCACATGACATTAAAAGAGCGTGGAGTTGCCTTCCTCATGTCAGCATGGCGATCACCTTGAGCACGCGGGGTGACGAGGGGGCCGGCGGTGGCGGGGGCTCGGTGCAGCCCGCCGCGACCTCACGACCGGCAGCCTGGAATGCCTTGGCCAGCGCCGCCACCTCGCCGGCGCCGTAGGAGCCCATGAGGCTGAACTTCTGTCCAGCCGCCGTCAGCCGCCGCCCAAGGGCTGCATTCACAATTGCAACGCAGGAAGAGGGGGCCGCAGCCATGTCAGGTGGAAGCAGCAAGACTGTTAAGGTGAGTACTCAAGAGGAAGCAGCAGAGATTGCAGAGTTGCACGATGAGCATGTCCAGGAGTGCATGCCTCCTACCTGCTCGTTGGCTGCTGCCCTCTGGCAGAGCGGCAGCAGATGCCGCCAGCTCCGCTGCGGCTGCGGCGGCCGCTGCTGTGGTTGCTGACTCCAGGGCGCCACCAAGGCGCTTGAGGGCACTGGCTGCCTCCCCGCCAACCTTCATGGGAGAGGTTCCCGACTCAGCCACGAGCGAGAACTTCCATGACAGACAGCGTGGTGGAAGGCTGTGCAAGCGGCAGCCAACATGACAATCTCGCGCTTCTGCATTGCTTAGTCGGATTACGGCGTGGTGCCTGACCAACGCCTCCAGCGAGTGGGGATCACGTTGGGGTCAGCTCACCTCACGCTCGACGGGCCCATTGGAGAGCGCGAAGCCCGCGTCCCGGAGCTGGGCACGCCCACGCGAGCAGATTGGAGGCATTGCACGTCAAAGGCGAGAACGAGCGACTGGGTCCCGCAAGCTAAGGAGGGGCCTGTTGGGGCAGCCGGCATTCAGCGCTGCCAGCGCCAACCGGCCCGGCGTGACTGGCAGCGCAGCGACCGCAGTGCTGAAGCTTATTACGTATGTGAAAGTTTCTTTTCATAATAAATCGTGTCGGTCTGAGCGCGAAGGAGGCGCGCACGTCGACTTGGAGGTCGGCGGGCAGCGCGCCGAGGAAGTCGCCGTCCAGGCTCTCGAAGCCCTTCTGCAGCGGCCGCGGGGCGGCCACAGCGGCACCGAGGGTCCCCATGAGCGGCCTCTCAGCGGCCGCTATGGCTGCATTGCCTTGCAGGTGCCTCGTTTCCAGCTGCAAGTCGCTCCGACTCGCGGCTGCTGACTCGGGGTTACCAAGCTCCCATTTATTGAGTCTCTTGCTGTGTAAGTTTGGCGCCTTTGGCCCTTTGGGCCTCGTTGATTATTCCTGGGCTGGCCGTTCATAGTTCCTGCCGCCGTTGGCAGAGCTGCACGTCTAGCGAGAGCCGCGCATGGCGGCGGTGGAGGAGGGAAGGAGGAGGGGGGCGAAGCAGGGAGGCGCTGGGAGAGGAGGGGCGGCGCACCGCGAGGTCGCGCAGGCTCCCGAGCGCCGCACCACTGCGCCCGCCGCCGCCGTCGCCGCCGCCGCCGCCGCATGCGCAGGCGTCTCAGTCAGCGCTGCCTGCCATGCCACCGCTGCTCTCAAAGGACGCGGGAGAGAAGTAATCAAGCCGGAGGCGGGCGCCGCACCTCGATGCCACGGGCCGCTGGTCGCCGGCGGCGCGCGGCGNTCCCACCGCCGAGGCGGCAATGCGGGCCGTCGCCGCCATGGCGGCGACGGCGAGGGCGGCGGCGGCGGCAGCAGCAGCGGCGGCGACGGCGGCGGGAGCTGGTCGAGGGCGGCGGGGTGAAGCTGATGTGGCACCACGATATCTGTACTCGGACACGTGTCTCCGTGGAGAGCCCTGGGGTTCTGTTCACACTGCCTTCCGGCGTGGCTGAGGACCGCAGCCGGCGCCGTGCGATCGCCGTCCCCCTTCCGCATCGGACGGCATGAGGGTGCCCCGTCCTTTCCCACGTCTCCTTCGAGGGCCGTGAAGAAGTGCTCGCCCATTGAGTAGAGGGCTGGCAAAGCCAGCCCAGAAAGAATGGACAATGTCCAATGCCCAAACGATTAAGGTGCCGAAAAAGGAACTACGTGAGAAAGGATGAACTCATTCTTCGAGAGGCTATTGGCCAGCCCAGAAAAACAATGGAAAAGGAAAAAGGACAAAATGAGTTCCAAGAGGGACCAGAAAAGCGGTAAGGCACACGGCGACTCAATTGGCCACATTCTTGAGATTTTAAGTGGGAATTTTTGGGACGGACGGGAGAGACTTAGGTGGGAACTTTTGGGTCGGACGGGAGAGACGCTGAGCGCTGGAGGTGATTGTACTCTGTTCTCGTACTCTGTTCATTCTTTTTCGGGCTGGTTGTTCCAGCCCCTATTCTCAATGGGCGAGCACTTTCTTCTGATTGTTGACTGCGGATGACGATGTTGGTGGCAGCAGCTGTGTCACCAAATTTGGGAAAGGGATTTGCCGACCGAAGAAGAAGCTCGCCTATAGAGAAGAGGGGCTGGCAAAGCCAAACCCAAAAGAAGGACCAAAGCCAAAGAAAGAGGTGCCGAAAAACACTACAAAGAAGGGAAGGCGGGGGTGGAGCGGTCCGGGTCAGAGCCACCCCACCACAGCCCATGTCCAGGTACCACACGCCCGCCGGGGAGCGCCGCGCCGGTACGGGGACAGGGCACGGCAAGGCCCCATCCGCGAAAAGCATGGGCCGGGCAGCCGGCACCGCGGCTTCCTCCCCCCGGTACACTTTCCCAGGCGGCCCCCCCACCCCCCCCCGCCCGAGTCACTCACCGTCAGAACCCAGCCTCGGTGACACCACTTCGCCCGCCGCCTCCAGCGCCGCCGCCGCCGCCGCCGCCGCCGCCGCGACGTCGGCCTCGGCGACGGCGGCCCTTCGCAGCTCCCCGAGCGCCCGCTCCCGCAGGAGTCCGGGCGGGCGGCCACGTCGGAGGCCCCGAGGATATCGGTCGCCCGTCGGGACGCGGCCTCGCACGCCTTCTAGGACACGCGCTTAGCCATCGTCAGGATGCAGAGCCTGGCGAGGCTGCTGCAGGCGAGGGGCCAGGCGGCCTCCGGCGCCGTCCTCCGGCGTATGCGCGTCGCCGTTGCCGGCAGCAACCCGTCCCTGGACGCCTTCTCACGCGGCCGCACGCTGGCCGGGGAGCCCGCCAAGGAGCAGATTCAGGAGCACGGCTTCGAGAGCACCACAATTGCGGACATCATCGGCCAGAAGTCCTCCGAGGAGGACGGCTCGTGGCTCTGGTGCACCACGGAGGACACTGTCTACGATGCCGTCAAATCTGTAATTCGGCTCTCCTCCTCCGTGAATTGCTGTCAGAGCACGAGCACTGCTGCGCTCTTAATTCGCAACAGCAGCTTCGCAATCAAACAATCTTTCCTCTGTCCTTGGGAAGGTACTAGAAAGTGACTGCATAGCTTGCAAGCATGCATTGCACTACCTAGAGTGTTGAGCCGTTCTGGACTCTCCGTGATAGGAGTCAGTCTCCTCATTCCAGATGACTTCGCATAATGTGGGCGCCCTGGTGGTTGTAAAGTCAGACTCACATGGAACAGTTGCTGGCATTTTCACAGAGAGAGGTGCATTGCCTAGTCTACTCTGAGCTGATTAAGTTGCTTCAATGCCCTGCATTTCCTGGCCTGAAGTATCTCGTCTGCCAGCACAGCAGCAAGCTTGTGTATTTAGAGTGGCAGGCGGAGCACGTGAACTTGATGTCAAGCATGTTACTTGCTATTTAGGCCTACTACTTTTATAATGCAAGGCAAATTGTGCTTTAAGCATTGCCATCCTTGGAGCTTGTACTGGCCTGCATCGTCCTAATGTACTTCACTTACCATACATCCTGATCTTGACAGATTATTTGAGGAAGATTATTGTGCAAGGTCGGACTTCAAAGACGACCAAAGTGGGTGACATCATGACTGAAGAGGTATGCAATTCTCTGGCTGACCTCTGCATTGGTGAGCGATCAGCTTGCATCACCCTGCAGACTTCATGTCAGCCAGGGCATATGAGATTCTCAACTCGAGTTAGGCTTCTGCAATCATGGTATTCGGTACTCTGCACCTTGAGTAAATCCACATTCGATCTACGTTGACGGTGGTGATACTATGCGCATACTATCAAGTACAGTGCCAAGGTGCTGCATCAGGTCTTAGAAGCAATAGAGATGACCTTCCTCACTTGCTCGTGTAACATCGCAGAACAAGCTTATCACAGTGACACCGCAGACCAAGGTACTGAAGGCTATGGAGCTCATGACTGGTGAGCCAACGCTCTAACAATGTGAAAGCATGGTGTCATGCCGAGCTTCTTGGAATCGGGCTTAACTTGTGGGTCAAAGAGTAACTTGGAGATTGTAAATGTATCTAAGAGATCTGCCCTGTGCTGTCTATCAGGGGTGGTTGCCTGGTCAATGGCTTGAAGCTTCTTACATTGACCCAGGCTTTGGAGAAGGGTCCAACCACAAACCCAGCCTTTGATTGTAACAAACTCGTCATGTATATGCAGACAATCGTATCAGGCACATCCCTGTCTGCGAGGGCAAGAAGATGCTGGGAATGGTGTCCATTGGTGATGTGGTCCGTGCAGTTGTCCATGAGCATCGCGAGGAGGTCAACCGTCTGAGCGAGTACATCAGTGGAGGTTATTAAGAAACGGGGTCATTCTGCTCTGGCATCCATTTTATCTCATGGCGCACATTGGTTGAGACGCTTTAGGGCTTGCCAACGCATACTGAAGTACTACATCTACCCTGCAAAGTAGTCAATTGCAGCATCTTAGTTGTACATCAAGTCATTGTGTCAGATGGAGCAAGTCCACATCGCACTGCGTTTCAGTGGGACTTGTATATCATCTGCAATATGTAAAGTCACGCTGTTAATCTAGCCACCAGAAATGCAAATGATATGCAATATCAATTTGATGGCTATTTAGGACTAACCTGTACTTTGACCCGTGCCTACAAGACACGAATCCCAAGCCTCCAACATGTGCTGCAAGTTATTGCCATCTGTGGGACGGGAACACGTGACAGGCACTAGTCAGCTGTCAGATTGTTAAGAAGGACCAGAGTGGGCTTTATCACAATGATGTCGATGCAGACTTGCTGACAGACTTGCTGGCAGCAGACTGTGAAGCAAGACTGGCCTCGACGTTGCCAACGGGGAGTCTGTAGGTGTCCCAACTGGCTGGTGCTAGTGGTGGCCACTCACGTCATGGAGGCAATGGCCTACTCATGCTGTGCATGTCATCTGCAGTCTGGACAGCTCAATCGGATAAAGATGCACCGAGCACAAATGTGATCAGAAGATGGCAGTGGGGCGAGGAGTGGGGGTGGTGATGCTCATCTAGCGCAGCAAGGGGCTGCCTTTGCGGCGATTTTATTTGTACCCTCTATACTTCCAACAGCCTAAGGTGGACAGACTGACCAAGGAGGATTCGCTCGAGCAGCAGAATAGTGGCTGGGTATCACCAAGTCAGAACAGACGAGATGCTGCTGTACTAAGGTCAGTAACCAGGTCTGCCAGGCTGACCTCGGTGTCAGACATGAATGACACAATTACGTATGGAGAGTGAAGGATAAATTTCTGTTGCCGAGTGGAAGTAACTATGAAGGAACAATCTTCAGATATGAAGGACAAGAAGGGCGGGGGAGCAAAAGCACAAAACAGCACTTCCAGAGCACGTGCTCCGGTCTTCATTAAAGGGTCGCTGCGGCGCGCAGGAGGCTCCAATGGCAAGTCTCTTATCCATTTTGTGTTAGGTTGGCCTCTCCCAACTACCGCCTCCGCTTTGGATGAACCTTTCCAAATGCTAATCACATGCAGGTGCTGACTAGGGGTTACTGAGTGGCCATCTGTTCAAGTGGTTGCCTTGGCACGCACTGGGGAGGGCTGAAGGCGTGGAGGAGCGTGGGAATGCAGACCACCTCACCGATTACAACTTTGTTGCTCTAGCCTCAATGTCCATAGGGCATGTGAGACTTGATGGCTAGACTTGCTCCAGAGGCTTACGCAGCAAGCAATTACCCAACCTCAATGACAACAGAGCGAGCAGCCCGCCGGTCATGCCACCTGGTTTCAAGTTCAGGTACAGCAAATGCGCCTTGCGCTTGTGCTAAAGAACCGTTCCCAGGCATTTGCCGTGCATTTGCGGGCAGGCTGTGCCCGCTTTGTGCTTTGACCATCTCCTTGCCTGCTGCCAGCTACTAGCTGCAATTTACTTGGACTTGCGGGTTCTTACTAGGCGTTCTTTGGCTACCATTCGTGTTTAGTAACTTGATGGAGGTGGATTGTGCTCTCCAGCAGATTTTGCTCACTCGAGGATACCAGTGCCTCCCTCAGCCAACTTGTTACCCCGTTACCAAGACATTTGTAAGGCTGAATTAGCCTCTCTTTCAATGTCATGCGCACCTCCCGCCTTTCCCCCAGCTGAAGAAAGAAAGAAGAAGAAGCTCTTCCAATAAAGGCAAATGCTTTGAGAGGCCAGTCTAAAGCAATGAACAAGGTCTGTAAGTGCCGGATGGTGCAGAGAGATACAAAACTTCTCTCCATTGCTTCTGCAGATGGACACAATGATGAACGGTTACCCGCTTTGGATCTTGTACACTCTTCATGGCGTGTGGCCTCTTACTGACACTGTGCCCTCCTGGAAGACATATGCAGAAGTACCAAGGAGCCTGACTAAGGCCCTTGCATGAAGCAGCAGCAGCTGCAGTATGTCTGGCCCATGAATGCATGTGACAGCATATCTGACCACGTACTGCCTAATAAAGACATGCAAACTCAGGGGTTGGGGTGCAGTGTGCAGCTGTCCTTGCAGATGGTTTCTCAGAATGTGAACCTGGCTATCACCACAACTCTACTCAGACACAAAGGTTCTGACTTGAAGCGCTTGGCTTTGCGCAGGATCTCCTGTGCGTCTGACACAGGTTTCCTCATTCTTGTGCATGTAGCCACTTAGCGCAAGACAGAGGGCTGAAGCCGTATATACTGTACACTGACAGAGTTCAAATTGCACAGGAACTGCATACAAGCCCAGCCATTGCTGCGCAGGCATAAGGGGCAATCCGCCACTCTTTTGTCGAAACGCCTTGCAAGGTCTGCAGCTACCTGCTAGACCCATATTATCATTGACCTATAACCCCCAATCCTAGTTCAGACCCCAATCATGCTTCCAGGCAGCTGATCTGATGTACAACATCCACACAACCTAAAAGTAAAGTCTACGTCGAAGTGGTTGCTGCAACTGGCGGTGCTTGGCAGGACCAAAATTGGCTCTTGTATTGGTATTCGACGAGAGACTGCCAGGACATCAGCGGGAGAGATTGAGGGGGTTGTGAAAGGTGCCAGAGAGTGCGCGGGGAAGGGAGGTGGGCACGTCCAAATACTTGGAGCGGACGCCGAGACGGCGCAGCGTGAGCTTGAGCTGCTGCATTGTTACATGCCGTGTGATATATGCGTCCACGCCTGCGCTGATGCCTTTGTCCATGTTTGTGTCCATGCCCGCAAGGTCCCACCTGACATTTGAACGTCCAACGTCCACAGGAATCAATAACTGCAGGTTTTGTACTTCCATTGACCAGCTTAGACATTTGATAAGTTTACAGTGACAGGCAGACATTGCGGGCAGACTCTGCAAGAAACCTGGGCTGCCACAGTTTCGTAATGCATGCGCACCGGTTCATGTTTGTGACGGCTACAATGAGCACATGGTCTGAGAGGCCATCAGCATCCTTGGGCATCAGCTCCTTCTCCAGCCGCCGAATCTCCAGCACGGCCTCGAATCCATCGCTGCTGGCAGCCTGGGAAGCCACACGTTTGAAGAAACAATTAATGAGCTACTTCTCATCAAGGCCACACCTCTAATGACGACTGTTGTACTGAAAATCTCTCCTAATTCTTTGGATAGATGCTACTATATGTATAAGCAGCAGCTCAAATGTTGCAACGGAACATGAAGCAATACAATTCAGGGCAAAGTTGGCAAAAGACAAGGGCAAGTATCAGATGATACGTTTGTCGCTTGTGGCTACCTGGAGCTCAAGGAGCACAACGTTGAAACGCACGCCGCCTGGAGGCTCCAGTAGGCTCTGCTGAAAGCGCCATGCTGCTTCCTTGGCTGTGCTCACCGTCGCGACGCCCAGCCCACACCGCTCCAGCTGCGTTGTCAGCAGCCGTCGGCTGCTGGCAAACGAGTCCATCACCAGGGCCATGGAAGCCGGGCTGCTGCCCGCCTCCTGCCCCTCGTCGATCCTATCCAGTGACGACGTCGAGCCGCCTGCATGGCCATGGAACACAATGGCTGCAGAAGACTGCTGGCAGGATTTGTACATCCTTCTCCTGAGTCATAGCGGACTACATAGCAGAGTAATGCAGTCGCAGCACTGCATCAGTGCAGGCACAGCCACTGACCTTGGGACGACGTCAAGCTCCCCAGCGAGAGCTGTGCTGACAGGCGCGGCGACGGAGAGAAGGAGGCCGATGGCGTCGGCGAGGACGTTGGCCGCAGGACGTGCTCAACGGCGGTGGGGGCTGGCCAGGTCGGCGTGCCGGGCTCTGTGAGCGAGGACGGGCTCGTAGTGCCGCTGCTGATCTTGTCAATCTCCTCCTCACCATCATCTGCATTTGATGGCAGGCTCATCAGCGGAAGCCGCAGCAGCACCGGCGGTACTGCCACTGTCCACAGAGACTGTGCGTTGCAGCGCTTTGGCATCCATGGCCGCCTCACCTTCGCACTGCTCGCGAAGGATGCTGTCGGGGGCCCAGTCCGGCTCGATGGTGAGCCTCGTAACGGCAGCAGCGCCACTGGCGGTGGGCTCAGTGGGGACCGCCGGGAGAGGGACGAGGACACACATGGCGCCGCGGCCGGGCTGCGGGCTGGCGAAGAGCAGCACGCGCAGGGAGCTGCTGTCGCGCGTCCTGAGCAGCAGCTCCTCACCGTCGACCTCCGCACCGGCCAGCACGCTGCGCAGCATGTCGTTGCAGCTCCTGGGAATACAAAGGCCACCCAAATCAGGACCGCACTGACCGAAGCGGAGCATGCCACTAACTGCTTTATATTTTGAAGGTATACAGGTGTATACAGGGATATACAGGCTTGACTGGTGCAGTGGCGGTTATGTATAAAGGCCACACCTGTGGAGGAGGCTGAGCGGCGAAGCGAGCACGATGGCAGGGAAGGCCACCGCGGCGAGCGCGTCGGCCTCGGGCCAGCCGCTGAGGGCGGCCAGGCGGCGGTTCCACATCGTGCAGGCGAGGCCGGGCCCAACAGCGAACGCCGGCAGCGGCAGCTCGTCGCTGAGGACCATCGAATTGCCGCACTCCCTGCTGGCGACGACCGACGGCCAGGACTCTGCCGCGGGCACAGTCATGGCCGGCCTCGCTGGCCCAGCGAGCTCCAGGACGAACTCCAGCGCCGCCTGCCGGTTGCCGCCGCCGCCGCCGCTGCCACCGTGGCCGCCGTCGCCGCCGCCGCCGCCGAAGCAGCCGCCATGACCATTGTCAATCGGCGATAGAGCCGGCTTGAGGGCGTTGCCTGGGAATGCGGGAATGCCGTCTTCAGCCATGATGGAGCCGCCGCCGTGGTGGAAGCTCGAGCCGTACGCGCAGCCGAAGCTGCTATGGACGCCGCCGCCACAGCACCCGCCGGCAGCACCGAGGCCGGCGAAGAGCGGCGCCGGCGCCGCCACCATGGCCTTGCTGTAGTGCGCGTCGAGGAACATCTCGGCAACGGCCGTGACGGCGCCGAAGGCGGCGGCGGCGGCGGGGCGGCACTGGTGGAGCTCGGAAGGCGGCGGCGACGGTGGGGGTGCCGCCGCCAGCAGCCGAGCCCAGGCCGGCGACG
>WELB01000014.1:47466-84989 GCA_009602725.1 Spirogloea muscicola
CTGTTGAGCTGGGCTATTCGTTAGTGCCGTATTAGGACTAACTGAATGCCCAGGACCCAGAGTCTCACCATCACTCGGTTGGGGCTCAGGCCGTGAAGAAGCTTGAGGCTCAGGCGATGAGGACGCGGTGCTCTTGAATGGAGCGCCGCGCTCCTTCCTCGCCTTCTTGCCCACGGCAAAGACAGCCTTCTTGCCCATGGCGGTGATGGCGGCAGGGTCCGGCAGGAAGCAGGCCGGCAGCAGCTCAAGGCAGGTGGCGTGGGCGCTGGCAAGCAAGGAGGAGCGGTGGGCAAAAGGAGGACGGTGGCTCCTGTTAGAGTGAGCAAGCTTGAGCTCACTCGACCCCCTTTTGCCTACATAGAAAGAATGCAGAATCACATGGGCACACTGGGTCCCGGCGGGTCTGCCCACCGGGGGCCCAAGGAGGGCCGGCTGCAGAGCCGGCCCGAGGTGTCCGTTAAGCTAGTCGGGCAGGGGCCTGCTGCAGAGCTGGCCCTAGGTGTCCGTTAAGCTGATGTGTCCACAGGTGTGAGGCACATACTCTCACGTGTGATCTGTCTACGTGTCACCCTGATGATGCGGGCAAGCCACCTCTGGAAGCGACAGGTGCTTCCCTAAGTGGGACACTTAAAATAGTATGGAGAATAACGAAAGGAGCTAATGCCTATATTCTAACAGACAGCACTGTCAGAGTAAGGAAGCCACGCTTCCTTACGAGTCAACGAGTCAAATTGTGGTGCTGCCTCCACTGGTAGGGTGGAGAAGGACAACAATACCAGCACAGATTCCTATTCTTCAGTGTACCAGGACATACTAGTAATCGTCAGTCTACTTTCTTCATCTTTGTTACATCAGATCAAGGAATGACGATGTCCAGGTTGACCCTGCTATGGTGGAGAACTAACTTAGCTGTGCAGCTTTTGACTGAGGACATCATGGACAAGAGGGAGCTGGAACGCACGCTGAGGGGAGGGCAGGTAATTCAGCGACCATGCATATAACCAAGCCAGACGCAGCGGTGACCAGCTCTACTCTGCAGGAGCTTGAGGTGAAAAGGATACATGTGCTGATATAAGCTGATTGCAGGGACATACAATGACCATACTTCCGAATGTGTGGTCATGCTCACAGGCACCAGCAAGTACCAAGGATCCAGCCTTTGAAAACGCAAGAGAGTGACAGGTCATTATCCGGGGGGGTGTAAATTTCTTACACTTGATTCAAAAGAAGTTTGCCTAACGGGGCAGGCATCTCATGCACACCTAATCTTGTGGATGCGTTCTTCACTTTCCTTATTGGCAGCCAACTTACGTAGAAACATTGGGAAGGAAAACAATGTACCAGCCACAAAGAATGTTGGACAACAAACCCGAGCACATTGAAACTTTTGTGACTGAGGTTGAGCACTACTAGTAATGAGCCATTTAGGCAGATTGACCATGTCAGTGACACGTCATTGGACCATTGGGCTTGATTCCAACGCAGAAGAGGTAAGATAATCGACAAAGCTGTTGAGAAGTACACTCACTGACATGGCATTCTCCGCAGGCAAGTAGGGCATTGGGCGTCGCTCAAGGACTTCCTTTTTGCAAAAGGGTTCAAGATTGTACTCCGAGTTGGTCCCAGAAGGCATTGTGGTGCTCCTGGACAAAGAAACAGCTTCTCCAAAGTATGGTGATGATGTGGGAAGCCATCCCAAAAATGGAATCAACAAGGTCAAAGGGCCTGAAGGCCTTTCCCATGGCCTCAGAAGTCTTCAAGCCTCATCTTCCTTGCACGCTTCATCTTCTATATACCTGCTTATTCAGCTTGATATTCCGCTGAAGCAATTTCTCCTTCCTTCGTAGTCAACCTGGCTCTGACTGCCACATACTTCTCATCATCTCCCATGAGAGATTCCAGCCATGCAGGCGTTGCTTCCTCAGTCCCAGCAACTCCTGAGAGCTTTTCAGAGAATTCTTCAACGCTGTTCACAAGTTTAAAATGCCTTGCAATTTTCACGGCATTTTTTTTATGGAGGCACAAGACCTGAACGTAGAGGCTGAATTTCATTGGAAGTTCAATCTCCTCAGCGTCCACCGCTAGTGCACGCATGTTATATTGAAGTTTACGTATGCGTTCCATGGCAGAACTGAATTGTTCTTTGCTCAAAGTCTTTGCCCACGCGGGCAATGCCTTTTCCCACCATGTTGGTGGTAGTCCTCCGCGGAGCCAGTAAGTGAGCCAATAAGCGTCAGGATCCATACCTGCACAAGTTACACCTCAACTTCGGCAGTAAGTAGGAGACACGCGAAGTGTACACCCTATTCGATTGAATGACAGAAACGGAGCCTCAGACACAGAGAAGTGTCCCTCCGGAGAGAGTCGGGCACAAGTATTTTGAGTAGGTTTGTCCAGGTCAAGGCCCAACGATGACTCAACCAACGGGCAAGAGACTTGATGAAGGTTTCAGTAAGCAAAGGGCAAGGTCCAGGGACACGGTGGCCTAATCACAACTTGAATCTCTGTCAGTGCTAGTCACAAGAAGCAAGCAACAAAACGTCGCAGGCCAGCAAAGAAATGCTGACGATGTATGTGACAGCCTCTGAGCAGCTCGAGCTAATGCCAGATTTAAAGATTGACACACTCGGTCATGATCATCGTTGCTTACTGATGTCTCCTGATCTTCCACGACCGGCTGCGGTGCTCCTCGGGCTCCCCAGCTGCGGCGCTGACTTAGCTCGGCGGCCACGCCTTCATGGCGCCGCACAGGACGAGCGATTGATGCCTGTTCATGAGGCTTAGGGCTGTGGCTGCGGCGGCGGTGACGCCAGGGCAGCTAGAGCGAGAGCCCTGGACGCAAGTCAGATAAGGTGGCAGCAGGGAAAGCAGCAGTGGCGGGAAAGTTTCAAGCCTTTCTACATTCCTTGGGGCTTTAAAAGCCCATTGCCTTCTGGGAAAGAGCAGTTTCTTTCAGGTACGAAAGGAGACGCCCGTTCTCTTTTCTTTTTTTTCCTCTTTTTTCCACTCTCCTCGCCGTCCCCCTAGGCGCTCCTGCCTTCGTGACGGAGCAGCTGCAGGTGCGGCTGCAGGAGCACGTCCGGCCGGCGGACCGCCTCCACACGGTGCAAGACATGTAGCTGGCGACCGCTATGCTAACACGTTGCATCGCGCAGCGGCCACACTACCTGGCCCGCACCGACCCTCCCTCACCGGCGGTGAAGGCCGCGTACGCGGCCTTCGACTCCGGCATCTTGGCGTCCGCGGCCACCCTCGTGCAGCACCTCGCGGTCCTCACCACACCAGCTGCGCAGCTGCAGGCCAGCCTGCCGACCAGTCGTGGCGGCTTAGGATGCCGCTCAGTTGCCCGCGTCTGTGAGGCGGCCTTCATGGGAAGCTGGGCTCAGGTTGCAGCCCCCATGTGTCAGAGGTTCCTCGTGCACGGCCAGCGCGCCCTGGAGCGGGCGGCAGCTGAAGTGGAGATTGGCCAGTTGCCCTTCCATGTTGCCCTCCGCTCTGCCCGCGACGGGCTCCTGGCGGTCCACCCCAACATGTCGGAGCAGATCGTCCCATTCACCCACCTCGCCCACACCCCTGACCTGCGTGCCCAGGCACGCCTCACGGCGCTGGTGGACAAAGCGGCCTCTGACCAGGTAGTGGAGCTTCTCCCTCCGTCTGACCTTCGCCGGCTCCTCTCAGCTTCTTCCCCCGCGGGCGGCGGCGTGGGTTTCGGCGCTCCCACTATACGCGGCGCTCACCATGCCGGATGAAGTCTTCAGGACGGCGGTCCACCTACTCTTGGGCCTCGTCCCTCCCTGCCTCGTGGGCGTCACTCAGTGCGAGTGCGGTGCCCGTCACGCCGACCCTGCGGAGCTGGCTGCGCATATGCTCCGTTGCGCGCAGGGGGGCAAGCGGACCGCTTCCCTCGATCTCCTGCGAGATGGTATGCAGGGGGTTCTCACCAGCCCCTATCCTCGATGGGCGAGCACTTTCTCCTTTTATGGAGGCGGGCTTCAAGGTCGCCCTGGAGAACTCCTCAGTGATGCCCATCCAGCTGGGCGCGGACGGCCGGCCCCATACACGGCGCGCCGACCTGGTTGCCATCCCGCCCGGCGGTGGTCCCTGCATCATCGCCGCTGTGGTGACAACTGACTGCTTCGACTCCGCCACTCCCACCAGATCGGCGTCGTTTGCAGGGCACGCGATCGGCCAGGCGGCCCTCGGGCTTCCGCTTCCGCTTCCGCTTCCACACACATTGCTGGCGACGCAGTGGGAGGTGCTGAGCAGAGAAAGCTCCGACACTACTCTGACTACCCCCGCAGCGACCACCTTCTCCCGGCCACAATCGACACTTTCGGCTGCTTGGGTCCTCGCTTCCATACCCTACTTGAGAACATAGCGAGTCTGGGATATGCACAACGCGAGGATATGCTTCCAGCCCAGATGGGTATGCCGGCTGCCTACCTGTCGTTTTTGCGACGTCGAGTGTCTGCAGCGAGCTCAGGCTCATGCGTTGCATCAGAAAGCTGGTCGAGCCTTGGCTGGTAGTTCGAGAACTTGTCGATTGCCATCCGGAATTCGAGCATCAGTTAGCGACCTCTGTGTGCTGACTCGTGGTTACTGAGCGGGTCGGCTTAGCAGCAGGTGACGTGCATTTGTCAATGTGCTTGCCTTTGTACTTGGCCACACATGGCCTCCCCATCTCTTAGTACACGTTCCCTTAGGAAGGAGCGAAAGTACGCCGACCACCCAGTTGGTGATGCATTTGCGGCCCTGGCGATTGATGTGCACGGGGCCTTTGGCAGCCGCTGGCTGGATCTCCTCCAGCCGCTTGCCCGTCAGGCCATTGATCGTCGGCCTGGTCTGCCAGGAGCGCTGCCCGGTTTCAACGCCGCCGATTCATCAGCACAAGTCTTCCGCACGCGCCTGGCGGTATCGTTTCAACGCTCCCTTGCTCACGCCGTCCACACGCGAGCAGGCCGTGCTATGGCCGCCGCCTCTGGGTCTCGGCGGAGTGCCTCGTTCCCTGCAGCCAGCTATCCCGACCTGATGTTGCTCACTCGCGGGTACTGAGCTTCCTTTGCATCGTAGTGTGCTTTTTGCTGTGGTCTGTAGTGTAGTCCCATTTCGGCACCTCTTTCTTTCGCTTTGGATATTGTCCATTCTTTTTGGGCTGGCTTTGCCAGCCCCTCTTCTCAATGGGCGAGCACTTTAGGCGGCAGCCATGCACGGCCAGCACGAAGATGCAGGGACATGCCAGGGCACGCCGCAGGGAAGTGGAAAGCCGTGTTAGATACACGTCTGCCGTTCGGGTATCAGTTAGCGACTTCCAAGTGCTGACTCGTGGTTACTGAGCGGGTCAATTTAAAGAAAATGATTTACATTTGTTGAATAGTAGCATGTCTTTGGGTCGTCTGGGCCCAATTGATCCAGAAGAAATAGCTCCAAATTGAGAGCTAGGCTATGGTTGATCGCCCTCCCGCCAATGGCCAGTATGGCCTTAGACAGTCAAAAACCGTCACTCCCTACCATGTTCACCACTGCTCTGACGGCCTGACGGTATCCACAATCAGTTTCTCGTCTTTCTTTCTCTTTGTTGCTCCCTTTGCATGATTAATGTGTTGGCTCGTTGTGCGCCTAATGAGCACTGCACGCCCTAAAGACCTCTCTTTGTGCACACATTGGACGACCTATAAGATGGCCGGATTGGCAGGGGCAACTCCTCCTCGTGGTGAGCAGCCCTTTTGAGCAAGCACATTTTTGCTTTTTGGGCCTCTGGATCACTGCTTGTGCTCTTCTCGAGCTAGGAGTTGCTAGAGCACCCATGCCTTCTGGGATATGGCATGCAGGGCATAATCCTTGACTGCGCCCGGTCCTTTGCTTGAAACTTCCTTCAAACCAGACGATAGTTGATGCGCCCTCAGATATCCATGACAGCAGCCACCTCAGCAACCTTGCCAGATCTCGGCACAAATAAGCCACCAACGAGATGTGGCACGACAGGAAAAAAAGCACAGCTCTTTCCATTGAAAGGATATGGCTGTGAGAAGCGAGCCCAAATGAATGAAGGTCAGAAAGGGCCGGACGACAGAGCCCAGAGGGCTTGAGAGGCTCTTGAGCGAGGATGAGGGCCTCCCCATACTCGGACTCAATCTCTCAATCTTGTTGCTGTTTGAAAGCCTCCGCCCCCCTTGCATGGCCTTCCCAGCTTCTCTTGCGTCGCTGCGAGCTTGCGCTTGTTAATCTGCTGGTCCTAACACGGTGGGCTCACGATTCACTCCGAGCCTTAAGATCTCCTGTCTCGCTCTGCACCTCTTGCACATCACAACACACGATAACACCTGCCAAGGGGGCCCTGGTCACTGGCCAGCCCAAAAGAGAGTCAGATCAGTGACGCACTTGCCAGACTGCCTAGAAGACCCCATCCCCTCAGGCGGCTGGTTGGGCTGGTTGATACGGCCCCGGGTCTCAGCCTTTGAAAGAGCGTCATTGGGCTGGCCGTTCCCAGCCCCTATCCTCACTTCTTTCATTACACCGCGGCTTGCCCTTGTTACAAGGTGGCCATTGAACTTCCTGAATCCATGAAAACGCCAGCAGGAGCATTGACAGTAGATGACCGGCACATCTCTCGGGCTGTTTGGCTCAACACCTACTTCTGCCAGGCTTATTGCCACAGGCAGTATTCTGACGCCCGCTGAGCAATGCTGGGGTGCTGGTCTCTGTCTGTCACTGTCCGTGGGACTTACGAGGCCAGGGGGTGAGGGGGTGAGAAGGAAATGCATGGCGCATGCAACATAAGCGTTGCCCAGGAGTCGCACCACCAGGGTCTCATATGTCACCCTCAACTGTGCCTTGCTATTGACAAGGTCGCTTGCCAACAAGGCACCCCACTATGTAGCCCTGCTCAAGCTTGCGGCCAATAGGACAAAGCCCTTGTGATGCTGGGTAGTATGACCTCCTATCCCCTGATCAAATAGCAAGTCGGCATCTGATAGTAATCCATAGAGGCAACGAAGAACAAACCTGACAAAGAAGCAGCTCAATAGATGCTGTTTGCCTGTGCGCACGTTGTGCAGCAGGCTGCATAAGTACTTTCCCAGCCTGCTGCAACAGTGTCCCGGTGAAAAGCTTTACAGCTGATACAGTGGGCAAACAAGGCACGGCCTAATATAGGACATAGTCATACCAGAGCAGAGTTGCAATAATGGCGAGGGCAGACAATGGCGACTGAGCTAGGAGGGCCCACAGAAGTTTCCTGATTTACATTCATGATGGGTGTTGAACTTGCTGCTCATGTCCATTGCAGAGAGTCTCTAGTGTAGCTGGCTGAGCAGCAGCACTTGCACACATGGGCTTGCATGTGGCCCTCCTGCCTCTCACTGGAGCCGCCGGCGCTTCTTTGTCAGCTCACTAAAAAAGTTGTGGATGTCTGAGCCCTGCACAACGCGCCCATCCTCACAGAATGGCGCCTGCAATTGTCACAGATCCAAAGACAGGCTCTTAGAGGCTGTGACTTTGGTCTCATCACCTGAGCGGCAGGTAGCAGCCGATAGCTGCGCTGAGCATATGGTGTCGGTTTTGGCAACCCACCAGGAAGCTCTTGAGATTTGCAGCCATATCCTGCATGCCGCGGGCAAGCTCAATCTGCTGCACATGAGGCAGCTTCTTGATGAAGGCATCCTGTGCGGTTGCGAGGCGACGCCGTCGTGTCTCTGCAGTAGCTCTGGACGCCTCCTCATAGTGCTGTAGAGTATCTGTGTCATCCAGCAGGAAAGTCACGCTGCGGTCTTCATACATCCTGCAAGCGCAGCAGAGCAGTTGCAGCCGGCACAAAGATAGTCAGGAGATGCCCACGCAACATCTCTGTCAATCAAGTGCAAGATTCGTGTGCAGCAAGCCAGCCATAGTTGACCTTGTCGACGGGCCGGCAGACAGCAGGCTGTGGAGGGCGAGTCACCTGCTGCAGGCCTTGCACTTGCACAGCCGCGAGCGCCAACCGGCGGCCAGGAAGAGGGCGCGGCTGGGTGCCGGACTCGCCGACAGCCGCTTCTGGCAGAGCTCAGCAGAGGCCGAGACTAGACTTGAAGGTGGTGCCGCGTCCTGCAAGCTGGCATCCCCTGGGAGGGCCGCCGTGGCTCCGCCGGCCCCCGTGGCAAGACGGTGTGGGCAGCTCGGCTGCTTGCCAGGGTCTTCCACCAGCTTGCCTACGGACGGCAGCGCAGAATCAGCGCCGCCACAGCTTGAGCCACCTCTTGCTGGGTCCACGAGAACCGCCGCATAGCTCGCAAGGAAGCTGCAGCGTCCAGCAGCGCAGGCCTGACAGACGAGCTCAGAGAAACGCTCGTTCCCATCCTCGTCCGTCGGGAGCTGTCAGCAGCACCAGACACAACAATCCTCAGCTTTGCTGCTGAATAGATGGCAGCCGGACAACTGTGGCCCTTGGAGGTGTTGTAGTGCTGCAGACATTGATATCCATCACTTCTACTGGCGCTGACCTCCTCGTCCGATGCAAGGCCTAGGTGCTCCTCGTGGAACCAGTCCTCGCAGCAGCAGCATTGGATCATGTGCTCGGGCGGCGAGCCTGCCGGCCGCGCAGGGTCCGGATACGGCCGCGAGCACGTGCAGTAGACGGCGCGGTAGTTCTGGTTGTACGAGTTTGCGCTGTTGAGCGGCTCCTTGGCCGGCTGCAGCGTACAGGGCGCGCTGGCGCCGAACTTGACGTTGCCGCAGTCGCACCGGAAGCGCCGCCGCGTCCACAGCTCCACGACCTGCGCCGGCTTGACTGTGAGCAACGTCCGGTTGTTGAAGCACATAACATTGCGGCCCGTCGTTCCCTATCTTCGTCACAGGGCCGGACGGGGCTACAACAACCGTGACAAGCGAGGGGTCGGATTCGATCCTCTCTCTCTCAAGTCGAGGCGTAAGACTGCCGCGCAAAGCATGCACCCGGCTGTATTCAGCATGCACCTGGCTGGCTTTTACAGCCGCTCTTTCTGATGATAATATTCAGCAGCCGCATATTCTTTCGCTCTGAGTGGAGGGCGTTGCCGCGTCCCGGACCTCGTGCTGGTCGTGGCAGGCGAGCGAGCAGGCGGTGCAGAAGCCGGCGGGGTGGGCGCCGCCGCCGGGCGGCGTGCAGGTGAGGCAGGCAAAGACGGCCTGGCGCGCCACGTACCCCTGCTCGTACGTGCACCGCTCGCAGTCCCCGCCCCCCAGCACCGCGTCCGCCTCCTGCCTCCCACTCTTGAGGTCAGTGATCGACTCTCAGTCTCACCGAAAACCATGTCTAAGACAAGCCTCGCCAACTCCATATTCCAAGTCCTGCGTTCGCCCCGGCGCGGCAGGGCAGCGCCGCCGCCGCCGTCGCCGCCGCCGCCGCCGCTGTAGGCGACTCGGGCGCTCACCTCCTCCTGCGCCTCCAGGGACTCGACATAGTCGCGCAGCGTCACGGCGTCCTCCTCCGCCGCCGCCGCCACCGCCGCCGCCGCCGCCTTCTCCCCGCACCGCAGCCGCCGCCGCCGCCGCCGCCGCCGCAGCCGGCGCCGCGAGGCTGGGGCGGGAAGGCGATGGTTCAAAAAACATGGGAAAAGGAAACGGAAGCAATGAGAGCGCGGTGCTGTGCTCGCCACTCACATGCTGAAATGCCCCACTGGACCAGAAGTGGTGGGCATTCACAACCTCCTTCGCGATGCCCTGGCGGGCTTGATGCGAAAAGCGCTGCCAGATTGACTGGTGGCTGGGAAAGGCCAGCCCAAAGGAATGGACAAGGTCTGAAGGAGCCGGAGTGCGAACGACTAGCACTAAGACATCAACCAGGGAACGCTCAGTAACCTCTAGTCAGGAGATGCAACTCTGATGCGGTCGTGGAAGTCAACAATGTCATGCCTATCACCACGGCCGCCCAGGGACGTCATCGTCGCCGCACACTTGACATTGTGGGCGTGCAGCCTGGTGGAGGACCACGGGCCCTGGTCGACGTTATTGTTACGGAGGCATATCAAGGCCCAGCATCGACACACATCGCTGGGCACGCAGTGGGCGGTGCAGAACAAAGAAAACTGCTGCACTACTCCGATTACCCCCAATGCGATCAGCTCCTGCCAGCTTGTCCATTCTTTTTGGGCTGGCTTTGCCAGCCCCTCTTTCTTTATGGGCGAGCCTTCTTCTATTAGCGGCAATCGACATCTTTGGCTGTCTGGGTCCTTGTTTCCACACTCTCATTTAAAACATTGCCAGTCTAGGCTACACTCGACGTGCAGATGTGTTTCCGGCTGGGATGGGCTTGCCAGCTGCATACCTGTCGCTCTTGCGACGAAGAGTTTCGGCCTGTTTGCAGCGTGCTCAGGCTAGTGCCTTGCACCAGAAAGTTGGGCGAGCTCTAGTCGGTGGCAGAAGGGCTCCGTTTCTGGCATCTAGTATACATGCATCGATCAGTGACCTTTAAGTTATGACCCGTGGTTATTGAGCGGGTCAATCTGCTGTAGGTTATGTAGATCTTTAGATGTGCTTGCCTTTGTACTCGGCCATTTGGCCTACATTTGTTTCTAATACACGGAATTCTCGCCTGCCACATCGGAGTCAACAAGAGAATGGGGCTCTTTTTCCAAAGAAAGTGATTTTGTCACGAGTAAATTGGGGCTACACCTATCAATTCTTATGCTAATGGGGGGCAAAAGGCACCAAAGCGGAAGCCGGCTGAAGGGATGATCAAGAAAAGCAGCTACAATTCAAGGAGCTCCTCCTATGAAGGGGGCGAGAGCTGCAAAGAAGGATGAGAGGAGTTTGTGCAATTGTCCCTAATGTGAGTACTGTGACCATATACACATATGCTTTCCGTTGCAAAAGGAGGGGTATGTGTTGCACATGCTAAGAGAAGCTGATGCGGTGGCTGTGAAAGGCCAGCCCATATTGAGTTGCCCAAGTCTGAGGAAGAAAGGAGCGGAGATCCATAGCAAGCGCAAATTACCTCGCAAAAGCAAGTGGCTGCTTCGGATGGCCACTCAGTAGCCCCTACTCAACAGTAGCAAAGTCGGATGGACTGGCTGCAATGTCTGAAAGGCTCTGACTCTCTCCTGCAGGTGACGTTCCCGTTACCAAGCAAGGAGCTATGGATGTAGTCGTCTCTCAGGCAAGGCAAGTTCCGTGGCAAAACTTGGTGCATGCATCACCGGGAGGCAACTCTCTTCCACTCAGACATGACCCATATTATTGTGCTTTCACATTGACTGAAATACTTGCTTAGTGTTGGTAAGTGAGAGAGGAGGGAGCTTCAGGGCTCGCTTTGAGATTAATGTATGTCCTATGTGACCTTGGCGTTTATGCCACTCCATGCGCAGCTCCAGTCTATTATGGATGCCGAGGCTGTGTAACGTCACGATAAGCCGATAAGCCTACGCCGCCTTTCACGAGGGCCTTGAAGTGTCCTTAGCGGGGGTGGCAGCGGACCCGGCCGCCAGGGCAGGCGCTCCAGCGTTCTCCAGAAGCCCTTTCTTTGGGCCGAGCAAAGCTCCGGCTGGGGTTGCGCCCCGGTGCCGGCTCTGGCTCTGCAGCAAATCCACATGACACTCTTCAGCAACATCTCCACTCGATCGTGGCATGCCTCTAGCTACATAGAGGAACAATAAAGTAGCTGCAGTACTGTTGCATTCTCTGAGCTGCAATCACAGCACCAATACTGTAAGGGCCTGCTTAGATTCAAGTGTACAATGTGAGGTACACAGCACAACCAACCTGAAGTTGCCGCTGGGCCATGGCCGCTCTCATAGTGGCAGCACTGTGGCTGGAGGCGGAGGGCGGCTTCAACGGCATGGAGCCCCCGGCTTCGGTGGGCGGCTGCTGCTGGCCGTTCATGATGGTGTGGGCGGCGGCGCCAGCCATGGTGGCATTGCCAGCAGCTGTCGACAGCACTGGAAGCGGCCTGGAGCTGCTGCCGCGCGTCAGGTTGTAGAGGCCCGGGGAGACCGGCGAAAGGGAGCTCTGCTTCCAAACAGGCGGCGAGGCAGCGGAGCTGCCGCCACTGACAGTTGCGGCAACACCCGCGGCGGCGTTGGAGGTGGCAGCAGCCGCGGCTGCCGCCGCCGCTGCTGCATTGCTTGCCCAGCCCACCATTGATGTCCCCGCCGTTCCCTGTGCCGCCGTCGCTGCGACGCCATTGGAAGCACCGCCTCCGAACTGCGGCGCCGGCTGCATGGCGGCAGGTGGCGCAGTGGTTGCCTTGGCACGCTGCTGCTGCTGCTGCTGGTGCATGGCAAGGTGCCGCACCTGCATTTGCTGCTGGAGCTTGCGCTGTTGCAGCACCTTCTGCTGCTGCTGCTGCTGCTGCTGCTGTGTGTGCGAGGGCTGCGCCTGTTGCGCCTGGCTGGCCACTGTGCTCTGTGATGGCATGCTGGGAGCAGCAGCGAGGCCCTTATTGGCCTGCTGCTGGCCACCTGCTCCGCCAGCCCTCTGCTGCTGCAGCAGATGCGTGGCGGCGCCAGCGGAAGTCGGCCCTTGCTGCGGCAGGCTCATGGGCGCTGACATGCCCATGAGCGCAGCGGACTGTGCCATGAGGCTCCCTTGGCCACTGGCAATGGCTGAAGAGGGCGGCATGGCGCCCAGGCGCACACTGCCGCCGCCGCCGCCGCCGCCACCGCCGCTGCTCATCGTGCCCTTGTTCGCACTGCCTACTCCGCCCTTGAGCGCTGCCGCTGCCGACTGCTGCTGCTGCTGCTGCTGCTGCAGTGCCTTCTGCTGCTGCTGCTGCTGTAAAGGCATTGCCTGCAGCTGCTGATGCTGCTGCTGCTGCTGCTGCTGCTGCTGATGTGGTGCTGCCAACAGCTGCTGCTGCGGCTGCTGTTGCTGCTGCTGAGCTGCGAGCAGCAGCTGCTGTTGCTGCTGCTGCTTTTGCTGCTGCTGCAGGCGGTCCTTAGCAAGCCGGGATGCGTTGGCCATGTACTGTTGCTGCGCTGGTGTCAGGCCCTGCATTACGCCACCAGTTGCTCCCAACAGCGCCGAAGCAGTCGCAGGCTGCCCGCCCACGGAGCCCGCCACAGCACCTGCAGAGCTGCCCGTGATCTGCTGCAGCGCCTGTGCCGCTTGCAGGCTCCCCTGCGCTGCCTGCTGCTGCAGGTTGGCAATCAGCAGGTTCCGCTGGTGCACCTGCAGCCTTCCCGACTGAAACAGCACAGCAGGGGCAGGGGCTCAGTCTGGCTGACATAAGCAACTGTGCTCAGTGCTTCGAGCTCAGGCATGCTAGTAGAAAACCCGTCAGCCTCACCCAAACAAGTTCTTATTTATCGACTCGAACCTAAGTGGATATACCAAAGAAGTAGTGATGCAGGCGAGCATACAGCAATGTGAGGCTCTTGCAGTGGAAGCCTTTCACCAAGATCTGGCAGCAAGCCCCTAATGCGGCAACGACAAACACCAGACAGTGCTTTCTAGTCTACAACAGGACTCCTACACCAGACCCAGTATGTAGACTGTCTGAGGTTCATGAGTCCATCCCACAGGTCTAGCAATACACGGCCTTTGAGGGAAGCTCCAGGAGGAAGCTGTTGTAATCCTCACAAGGCGCCAAAGCTCATTAACAGATCAAAGCCTCAACTCAGAGTCCAAATTTCAAGGCATGGGCCCCACCTGAGCCAGTGCAACAATCTCGGCGGCTGAGGCCTTCCGCCGCATCCCGCCAGGCAGCGGGAGCGTGATCCCTGCGGATGCCTCTGGCGCTAGCATATTCGGGAAGGACGGCACTCCGCGAGGGGACCCGCCCATGCCCATTGTGTCCGCGCCGCCGCTTGGCAGGCCCATGCTTGCCACCAGCTGCTGCTGCTGCTGCTGATGCTGCTGCTGCTGCTGCTGTGGCTGCGGCGGCGGCAGTGTCGCTGTCGCTGCCAGCTGCTGCTGTTGCTGCTGTGTTTGCTGCTGCTGATGCTGCTGCTGCTGCTGCACAGCAGCAGCCCTTGCATACCGCAGCTGCTGTGCTGCATCTGCAGGGTTGCTAACTCGCAGCTGACTTGCCATTGGGTTCCTGCACCATACATTACAGAATATGAAGCTCAGGGACTGACTGTGCATGTCATTGGCCGTACACTGCTGTGACAGTTGGTTCTGATGTACACCACACACAGAGACTCTATGAAGCCAATCAAATTGTAACCAGATGAGGTGATATGTAGACATCTGCATGAATGATTTCTTGAGTGAACTAATAGAAGCAAGGTGAGCAATGGCTCATTTGTGCAGAGACAAAACATCAGCCCGCTCACAATACAGCAAGGTCAAGGGACCTTGAGTGCAACACACCTTCCGACGGTGGACGTGGGCATGGGCACGGCCAGAGCGTGTGCTGCGAGCTGGGTTGGTGTGGCAGCTGTTCCCATATGGGGCGGCAATCGGGGCCGCTGCGCATACTGGGAGCCAAAGTCTAGCCTTGGCGGCTGGGTGGGCAGCCCCCCCGCCAAGCCTGGCGCCGCCTGCGAGTAGAGAGGCACCGCAGCAACCTCCCCTGACGTGACCGCTTCCTCGAGCAGCTCCAGGGGCCTGCCACTCTCCCAATGTGGCAGCAGTTAAGACATGGTGAGAACCACTATGAGAATGAAGGTCTTTTATCGTCCATAGTCCCTACTCCTTGATAGGTTTAAGAAGAGTCTGCAATGATCAGCAAACGGCCTACCCAAGTCTTGCCAGTCTTAGAGACAAAATTTCGCTTTGTGTCAGGGGGACCCAAACATAGATTGGATTGACAGCATCCTTAGATCTTCACAGGACCAGGATGCGTACATTGGCAGAGCCATCCCACTGTTGCTGCTTGTGATTGCCTGGCTGACGACGTGGCTGTGGGAGATGTGGCATGAGCACAGGTCCTTTGGCCTCTGAGCCTCCTCCTGAGATTGGCCACTTTTAGAGTCAGTGAGTGAACCATGGACAGACTCCAATTCAAGCAGGAAGCTTTCCATTTCTGGTATCTGCAAAGCTCAGGTCTGTAGACATAGAAGAAAACTTGGTTTCAGGCTGTCCTACAAGAGGAACTTATCAGTCAACAGACACTAGGGCCACATGTGATAGAATATATCACAACAAACCTTAAGTCCAATACTTTCACCGGCCCCCACATTGACTGCTTGCGGCAGTGGGTGGGCAAGCCGCTTCACCTGAGCCTTCCTCTTGATGCGTCGCAGATGCTCCAGGCGCACAATTTCACTCAGGTGCTCCTTGAGGGTGTCCTCCTCCTGCGGGTGCAACCTCTGCAGAAGAGCTCTTGCACTTCCCTGGAGCAACCAGCGCTGGAAATTAGAGTCAAATGTCATGCAAAGAAACCCTCAAGCGTCTCTCCTCTGTACACATCAACAGCAATGAATAAATCTCGCATGAACTTGCTTGGCACTTATATACCAGCAATCTAGCAACTCCGGCGTCAATTGTGAGAAAGCTATGCCATATATCCACGTGACTTCAATCAGGTGCAAGAAGAGCAAAACATTCGACAAGAATTCAGCTTCGGTGGAATTCCCAAGGCCCCAACCTTGAGCTCAACCCTTGGGCGCCCCTGACTCAGCTGCTAAGTATAGCATGATGGAGTGCTTTTCTCAATATCCTGATTGATTAGTTGCACTGTGATTAATTTTCAGTGCATCCGTCTGAAAAGGATGAAGGGCAAGCTGGACCTTGGGAAGGCCAGGGAATGCTCCACCCCGCTGGTCATCAGAAGCTTCGTCTCCCTCTCCCCCTTCCAGCTTGTCTATCAAAGCCTTGTGACGGTCTCGGCACTGCTTCGGCTTCCGATAGACGCCCTGCAGATCATCACGTCATTCCAAAGTGACTCAGGGATACCTGGCAAGGTCACTCTCGCCTTCCTATATGGCTGATGCAAGTGTGCTATGAGCAGCTAGTCTAGATCAATGGCAGGGTATGCTCAGCTGACAATGACCATCCTTTGGGTGCTCCAGATTGTATAGTACAAACCTTGAGCTGCGTGATACTTCCGAGGACGTCGCTTACAAGATCCCAATTTAAGCCAAGGTCGTGAACCATGGCAAGGAGGCTCTGTCACACCTCGAGTAGACTTGGTCAGCCAGCAGTGCCCCTTTCTCTTCAACCTGATAATACAGAATGGAGAGTCTCTGCTCTACTTGAAACATGGTAACCCTGATGGAACAACTGCACTCCCCAAAGCAGCAAGGTTGCACGATAACCCCCTTTGTAAAATGCTGGACAGAAGTAAACAGACTTGCTGATGCAATCTCACCTTGTCTTCCTCGCCTGACCATGGCAATGATCCAGCAGCAGCCGAAGATTGCGTCTGCAACAACAAGCACAGGAGCCCCCAAGCATGCGCGGCTAACTTTCAGACGAAGCAATGGGGAAGCTGGAAGGCTGCTTGTCATGATAGAAGTAGGCATTTACAGCTCTGAGGTCACAATAATCCCATATCAACACTTGCCAGAGCTCAATTGCACAATAGGAGGATCTGACGCTGATGGATTACGGACCTTCTTCTTGTGCTTCTCGCCCTTGCGGCCGCCCTTCTCCTTGCTGAGCTTGGCACCGGCCTTGTCAAGAGGCAGATGCTCGTCGCCCTCCGCAAGCCGCGCCCTCAATAGATCCTCTGAACCGCCTACCTCCTTATTGTGATGCTTGCCTTGCTTCTTATGCGTTGGCGCAATTGTGGGCGAAACGAACACTGCACTCTTTTCTCCGGCTGCAAAATAGAGGACCCAGAACATTCTTAGAAGGCCGCGCATGCTAGAGCACGCTCAAATTTGAGGACAGAGCCTCCAGGTCAAAACCATTTGCACTGCACCTGACAAGTAGAAGCCATCCAAGGAGTGCTTGTGCTCCTTGTCTCCTTTCCGCTTCATCTGCACAGGAGATCGGCAACACCAGGGAAGCCTTACTTCTTCGATTCCACTTCAAATAGGGTACAGCCTCTCATGCAATTGCATGAAGCAGTATTCTTGTTATGACTTGCGCAGAGAATAAGTTAACATCTTAGTTTCAAACTCCTCAACAAGCTAACTGTCAGCAAGGGCAGAGTGTGACTTCCAACCCCAACTCCTAACATTTCATCTCGTATATTCAACCTGACTTTTAGTCATCAATATAAGCGACTGCACAAGACGATCCACGTTACTAGGATCTATGCAGGTGCCTTACCTTCTCCATTTGCCCGTGCAGGTCCATCACCGGCTCCATATCTCCAACCTGCAGGGTACTATTGCCTTCAACTTAGCAGTGGTGTTCAGTTGACAACAAGGACTGCTCATCATTGTCCAACTTCGAAGGTGATTGTATCTCCAACTTCAAGGGTGATCATATTCTCAAATTCATTCATGCCGCGCACTTGACCGGAAGCCAATTAAACCGGATGCTTCTCATCGAGCATCATGCATGCAGGAACATAAAAGAAGGTTGGACCAGCGCTGCCACTGGCAACACAACCGACAATGAAATCAACAGATCACAGATACTCCTGATCTGCACACCTTGGAGACAGTGCGTCGAAGGTTAGTGATGATCGGGGACTCGGCGGCAGCATCGGACGACGTGGAGCTCCTGCCGCCGGCAGTGGACCCGCTGTTGATGGCCCGCAGCTTCTGCTTCTTGGCGTGCTTGCTTTTGGAAGCAACGTCGCCACCGCCGAGGTTGGAGACCATTGTGGGCATGCGCTTGGCAATGCCAGCGCCGTCCCCGGGCTTGGAGCCTGGAGGGCCGGCCATGGCACCCGGGGCCTGGCCGATGGACGGGGGCTTGATGGGTAGGAGGGAGGCCGGGGAGGAAGCCTGCAGGTGGCCGTCGGCGGGACGCTGCATGGCCTGCGACGCCCGTGGAACGCGCGGCGCGCTCGTGCGCTGCTTCTTCGTGAACGACCCCATGCCCATGGAGACGGGCGGCGCCGCCGCCGCGGCCGTCGGCTCCTGAGCCGCCGCGGCTGGCAGCGGCTGGCTGGACTTGTTGGCGGCGGGCACGGGCTCCCTCCCGCCAGCGCCATAGCTGGCGCCGCCGCTCTTCACGACCACCTTGAGTGGCGGCCCGTCGCGGATCTTGCGCTTCTTCTTGGGGGGCACCGTGCCGCTGCTGGGCGAGCCGTCCAGGTGGTGGTCCACTGGCAGCCTGCCGTTGCTGTGGCCCTCCAGGAGGACGTCCATGTGGGCTGCGTCCACCGCCGCCTCCACCTGGAGCTGCACCTCCTCCTCTGACACCGCCTTGGCGTGCTCCTTGGCTTTCTGTGCAAAGTCCTGGCAACGGATTCCCAGCCAACCCACAGAGCTTTCAGTCGTACGACAAAAGCTCCAGTTCCTAATAACGAACAAGGAGTTAACAGCAACAATACATTCTACTCTATAATTACTGTGAGATAGTCACTGGCTCAGACTTGGCTACTCTGACCTGACAGCTTAAGCACACACACTTGCATCGAGGCCTGCCTAAACCCACAACAACTGCAACCAGTGTCGTCCTCACATACCAACAAGCGCAACACTACCAAATGTTAACAGACGCTAAGCAAAGCACTGCACGTAATTCAAAGTTTGCAGCGTGCTTAGTAAGAGGGACATCTCTATTTGACTCACGGCTTCACTTGCTGCCCACTGCCGCTCCAGGGCATCTCTATATGCAGCCACAGCGCCAGGCGGCACCAAGAAGTACAACGGTTCCTGGGGCAAGGAGCACGCACATGCTCTATGAGAGCAGCCAGCTACGTAAGCAACGTATGTGTTTCGTGCTTGATCCCCTTTGAGCGCTTGCAATCAGCATCAATTTGCATACTTCGTATGGAGCTGAATAATTAGCATGCCAGAGTGAAACCTAACCCCAAATCCCAACACACTTCTTTTCTTACACACTTTACACATTTTATAACCCGACCCTAGCGTCAACGTGTTTCATGTAAGAGGTGAACGGTTTGACAGGGGAGGTGCCACCTCCAACACAGGCACAAGATGAGTCTACTTGCTCAATTATGTCCATACCTCCGTGAATTGCTCCCACAGGTCCTCCTCAAGGGGCGGCGGCTCCCGGTGCCGCACAGGCGTTGCCGGGCCAACTTCATGCCAGCTTTTCGCCTCATCATCTTCTCTCGCACGTAGCAGGCAAAGAGCATACTTCTTCACCTGCATTCCCTTCTTCTTTTGAGGATCATTGACGATCGGCACCTCCATGGACGACAGGGAGCTTGACTCGCCCTTCTTGGCCTCGGCCGCTTCTTTCGTGGGGACTGCGTCGCTTGCCTGTCAGAGTAGCATTTGCCTCCTTGTAAGTACATCATTGCAGCATTGGTAATTGAGCAGAGCAACAAGCCGCTGCATTTAGTAAAAGAGGGGAAAAAGATGCGAAGTATTTGACCAATAACTAGCTGATTCACAGGTACATGATAAACTTATATCAAATAATGCAGAAAATCAATGCTTGATACAAACCACCTACAAACCTGTCCCTCTGGTACTACTCTTCAACAGAAAGAGTCTGGACTTTGACATGCAGGACTAGCGATTCGAGGTTGAGGCTTGCATTTTCTGCCTTGACGAGAAGCTTCGCATGTGCCTAGATTGCTATGAGGACCATCGGCGAGGCCACTCACTGTGAGAGTTTTGGAGTCACTGGCACTGTTTGCAGCCTCTGCCATTGTCGCTGCCTCCTTTGTATCCTGCCCGGGCTCTTGGCCTACAATCGATGGCTCTGCAAGCTCGGCATCACCACCTCGCTCCTTGTCCTCACGCTGAGCCCTGCCTTGCGGCAGACAACTGACCTGTGCATCGGCAACGGCCTCCACCTGCCGGTGCTCCTCTTGTGCACTGGGTGTCGCACGCGCGGCCTGCCAGAAGCCCTGCACAAGGCCTGCCAGCCTCGCGGCAGCGCACCGCTGCTGCTGCTCCAGCTCGCGCTGGCGGAACTCCTCCGGGCGCCGCGCCTGCGCGACCCACCGGCTCACCTGCGCGGCGGCCGCTCTCTTCCACAGCCTCTCCTGGAAATAAACAAGCAATAACAGGAAATGGCGTCAATTCTAATCATGATTCCAAGGCGACGCTTCATGCGCTAAAGAGCTAATAGATGGTGCCAAGATCATCCAAGCTAGATCATGCATGTTCAAGTCCCATCAGCTTTACTATCACAGCGCAGGTGGCTCAGCTATGGCAAGCTGGGCTGCCTTCCAAGGATATTGGGCTGCGCCAGCTTAGCCCATAAGATAGAGGTCCTAGACCACTGGCCAGACACTGATGGCACCTGCGCAAAGTCGTTGGCAAGCCATGCCATCTCCTCGAGGACATAGTCCCACTGGCACTTCCGCCGAGGGGTCTCTGGTGCCGGCCGCCGGCGCGCCCAGTCCTGCCGCTGACGCTGGGCAGCCTGCAGCAGCGCAGTGCAGATTCTGTCAGCCTCTCTATGATCACGCCTATAACGACTGCTCCTCAGGTCAACATGGAGCTGCCCACAGCATGAGTGGCGGCTGGCCGTTGCTTTGCCATGCAGAAGCGACAATCTATCGAGATCAGGCTGGCGGACCTTGATGGCCTCAGCCTCCTCGAGGATGAAGTCCTCGCGGGCCTTGCGGGCAGCGCTCGCCAGCTCCGTGCGGCGCCGCTCAGCCTCTGCCTGCGCGGCGGGGTCCTTCTCCTTCTCCCACGGCAGCACCACCTTGCCAGAGGCGGTCGCTGCACTGTTGCTGCCGCTGCGACCGCCCCCCTCGCTGCCGCTCGCCCGCGGCGGCGGCGTGTGGCCGGCTGTGATTGTTCCCAGCGCGCCGTGCTTAGCTGTCGCCTGCAGCGGGTGCCGCGCACCGCCGCCGTCGTCTCCGCCTGCGCCATCCTGGCCAGGCAGCGCCGCCTCGCCGTCCTTCAACGCCTGCTTCCGCCCCTCATCGCCATCGTCGGGGAGTGGCTCCTGCTTCACCAGCACCTGGATTGGCACCAATGTGTCGAGCTGCGGCGCTGGCACCAGAGGCAGCAAGCTTGCTGCCACAAGCTTGCTGCCATTGCCAGGGCAGCCACCGCTGCCAGCTTGGTTGTCAGCCTCCGCAGCAGCGTCGCCCTTGCCCTGCGGCTGCTGCTTCAGTGGGCTCGCCGCCCCCACGTCCACAGGCACCGCCACAGCCTCTGCAGTCATCATCTGAGCGTGGTTCGCCGCTGCCGCCGCGCCGAATGACGAGTCCCCACCGCCCACCGACACGACCACCGACTTGGGCTCGTCGACGCCCACGCGCTCGACGAGCACGGTGACCTCGACCGCATCGCCGCTGCCCGACCGCTCCTGATTGCCGTCATCGCGTGAGACATCCGCCGACTCCTCGAGCTGCATTTGAGCAGCATCATCAACTGCTTGCAAGCAGGCTGGCGCAGTGGCGACGTTGTCCTGTGGAGCTTCGGCGGCAGAGCCCTCCTTGAGGTCATCAACACAACCGTCTTCCTTTGGGCGTGCCTCAGTAGCCTCCTCAGCGCCATCCGCCTCTGCAGTAGCCGGTGGCTCCTCCACGGCGGCAAGGCCATCGCTGGGGCCATCATCCAGCACGCTCCTGCCGGCGGCATCGACGGCCGTCGAAGCTGGAGCTGTTGCTGCACTGTCTCCTTCTCCAGCGGGCTTGGATGCCGATGGCGTTGCTGTTGATGCCGGCCCCTCGAGCACAGCATCTGGAGCAGCGATCAGTGGGGTGGAGGCTTTCAGAGCACCTCTGTCATCGTGACCATCGCGGCGTGGCGGTGCAGCGCTCGCCACCGCCAACGGGCTGCTGGCAGTGTCCCGCTCGCTGAGCACCAGTGGTTGGGCATGGGTCAGGGGCCATCATGCACGTACAGCGACGGCCATTGATATAAAGTGGCGCAGCTTGGGTGCACCACAGGTGAGACCAGGCGGGCAACTCGGCAAGGCTAGCAGGCAGGGACCAGTACCCTGCAGGCTTGAGGGGATGCGCGTCCAGAGGAGCTTCCGGCAGCGGCGTCGGCACAGCCACCGGCGACGGCTGTGGCGGCGGCGGCGACGATGGCGGCGGCAACGACAACGGCGGCGGCGGCAGCGACGACGGCGGCGGCGACATGGGAGGATCCGCGAGCGGCGACGGCGGGAAGAACTCGAGCAGGTCGCCGCCCTGCACACGGCGACCGGAGACACCGAGTGGTCGAGGCGGTCAGAGCGATCTCGCCGACGACGCGCACAGCACCCAGCGAGCCGTGAGACGTCACCGTGCGGTGGCGTCCCAAAGCTGAGGCGCAGCGCAAGAGCCGGGACTACTTGTTGCGAGATACATCTTGCAAATGATCACAACAATGACAACAGATAAGCCTCTTCCAAAGTGGCGTTGTTAATCACTACGCCATTTTTATTAGGCCTGGTGCCGTCAAATTGCACGAGCCCCCAATAGGCTCTAAGCACGGCTAGAGAGCGGCGGGCGCCAGCGCAAAGGCTCAGGCTCGGCGGGGCTCTGCTCGGACGGCCTCCTCACCTCCTCGAGGAACTTGAGCTCCCGCCGCTGCTCGTCCCGCGCGGCGATCCTGCGGCTGCGCCACAACGGCAAAAGGAGCGGAGCTTGCCCTCAGCACACAGACCGACACATGGTGTCTCTGGTGGCCAGTCGGTGCCTCGGACATGGGCCGAGGTGGCCCCCGCCGCCATGGCTGGCCAGCTGCGGCCTCAAACCCGAAGCTATGGAAATTGCGGCTACGGCGAGCCCATTGCCAAGCCGGGGCCTGCGGGCCAGGCGGCGGCCGTACAAGGCATGGAAAGGCTTGGCCCGGCAGCGCCGCCGCAGAAAAGGCCCCCGAAGACCGTCGCCCGTCATATGCGGCGCCGAGTGCGGCGAACGCCACACGCGGCAGCGAGCCGGGGCTTGATCCTAGATACCTGAGCTCGTGGCGGAGGGCCTCGAGGTCGACGGGGCGGCCTTGCGGCTTGGCCGGAGCCGCGCCGGCGGCGGCGGCGTCGGCCCCGACCATGGAGCCAGCTCGAAGCCGCCACGTGCTACCCCGCCGCGCTCCCCGCAGCCGCCGCCTCCGCCGCCGCCGCCGCCGCCGCCGCCGGCCCCGCCCTAAACCTAGGCCATCCTCAGGCACGCAGCGCCCGCCGCCGCATGCTCGGCGGCAGAGGTCGCCTGGCAGCTCCCGGTACCGCACGGCGCCACCGCCGGCTCCGCCGCGCGACGCGGCACGGATACGGCCGCGGAAGCCGCCGTGAGTGCCGCCGCGCGGCGCGCACTGCCCTCGTCGTCGAGCTCGGGCCGCACAACCCTAATTCACGACGGCGGGGAGGGAGCCTCGAGGCGGGCAAGGGGCCGGGGGAGGCCGTGGTGCGATTCGCATGCGCTCCCGTCAGAACGAAGCCATTACCGGCACCGCACCTTGATCACATTCGTGCGCGAATTCTCCCCGGGTCGGGCCAACCGCGGCCCGTGGCGCCGTAGTGCCCATGGCGAGCCGACGCCGTCGGAACAAAGGAACTTTGTGAAGGCTGCTGTTACTGCTGTTGCCACCAGCCCTGTTGTTGTATTCGTCGTCTTTGCTGTTGGTGGTGGTGGTATTTATACTCGTTGTTGTCGTCGTCGTCGTCGTTGTCGATGTTGCTGTTGTCGTTGTCCTCCTCCTCGTCATCGTAATGGCTCGTTGCGCTTGTCATCAGCATCTTTGACCATGTTCTGCCTTGTGGTGCCTTGTGGTGGTGTGTGATCCGTTTTGTGGTTGTCAAAAAGTCGGTCATTCTCTGTTGTGATTGATATCGTGTTGTTCCTGTTGCCAGGCCCTTAATTACTTGCTGGCCGCTATGCATCGCGCCTAAGCTCCTCATTGCAAGCCCTTTCGAAGACCAGGGCTAATTGCAGCAGAAGTGGCTCATTATGAAGAGCAGGTGCTAAATGACACCTAACTCCTAGACTCGCAGGTAATGCTGCCTATGAACACAAAGTCATCTTGCTCGCACTTGCCATACACACCTGTCATGCACACGCACAAAGCGCGCCCAGCTTTTGAGAGAGACTGAGCTGCACCTCTTGCAGACTGCCTACTCCAGCCAATGACGCCGATGTGGTTATGCTTTTCCCATCATTCAAGGTCACTTGAGCAATGATCTACTCAATTGATGCAGATTAAGGCTCGACATGTTGGAGCGCTTGGCTGCCTGACAACCTGAGCAACTCAGCTATAATGACAAAGCAGGCCTAGCATAACGCTCCTTGTCTTAATAATCACTAGAGCCAAGGGAGGATAATGATCATCTTGACATGCCTTCAAACGTGTCCTTGAACGTTTTTATCTGCCTGCAAGCAGGCCTCCAATCCACAATATGATCACCCGGTCTCGAGTGTGTCGCAGAGACGATTTGACCACTGGACACTGGCGACTGTATAAACGTACTTTTTGCTGTGAAAAGCTGGCCAGGGAAGTGGTGGTTGACATGCATGTTGCATTGACTTCTTATCAACCACAATCGCGTCATGTAGCACAAGAAGACAGTTCCTGGTATTGTTATTACTCTGACTTACAGCTCGTGACTACCCTTACATAATAACTGTCTTCTTAAGATGATAGATGCCGTGTATGGCTGTGCTGGATTTGAATGAATCTAAACATGAACACAGCACGCAATAAGATCCCAAGAGTACGGCACAACATGACGCTATGCGTCCTCACATGTCCTCACATCATCCTAGGGAGGTTCTTGCAGTGCAGAAGGATCATGTATCTCCCCTCCGGAAATCTACAAGTCTGGAAACTTTCAGATTTCTGTTTGACCCGCCATAATGTCATGTTTTCCTGCCGTTCTGAGACTCGTCATAGGCCTTCATAGCTGAATGTAGCCAATGAAAGCTGCAACTTAACTTTGAGCAGGCACACAGCAACAACTGCTCTGCTGCCACAGTGATAGCTAATCAAAGGCCAGGTTGGCTGGTTCGAATTGGAGGTTACAATTGCCGAATACGGCTGGAAAGCAGAGAATACAACACTAGGAAACTCTACATATTCACCCCACTTACGCTAAGCGGCAGCCACGAGTAACATGTCTGCCTTCAACTTAAAAATACAATTAAGAGCATCCTCCACCACCTGCAATTTGGCTCGACAATTAGGCTTCCTGTGGTGTTTGCAATCACCTATCACTTCCTCAAAAGCTGTGTAGCTCTGTAGGTAATATAACAGTGCATTGCCAATGTGCACAATATAAGCAAGCTTGAGCACTAAGCAACGTAAGTGTATGTCATTGCATTGCAGCATGCAGACAACCCTGAACAAGCGAAGTGCCATAGAGGACATGCAGTACTGAGAAGGTCTGTTCCCAATTGGGCTGGAAAGCTGTAAGTGAGTCATATTAGATTCAAGGATAATACCTTATCAGGTGTGGAGGCACCAGATGTAACACCAATTGTGATTGGCCCTTGAGGCAGCCAATTTGTTTTCTCCACTAACTCGCCATGCTGCATGACAAGGAATGCTTTCAGGGTTGGCAAGCTACGTGAGCAAGAACTGCTCTTTGGAGACGCTATAACAGTATCTCAACGTGAAACTAACAGCAGCTTGCATGACCGTTGTTCACTGCGCTAATCACTCGCTGCACAGAAAGTGCATGCATAGGAACAGGTTTTGTAAGAAGATAGTCTGCACAGGCATCAGAGGGCCCACCAAAAGCTTGTGGAGTATGACATTGCCAGGACCGATGCGCGCTTCGCTATCAATCCAGTAAGACGGAACGCCCGTCTCTTCAGCAATCTCCTGCAGGTGAGATGTGTTACTTGAATTGAAGCCACCAACAACTAGCATGAGGTCCACCTTGTCCTTAACGAGCTTGTACATAGCATCTTGCCGCTCCTGCAAAATGCACCAAAATAACCATCAATGAAAGCATTCGGCTGAAGCAATGAATGTTGGCTTCAAGACCACCAATGGCCAACAAAAGTCGAGCGGCCTATGCAGATGTCTACATGGTCCCTGCCTCTGGGCCCATAATGTCCATGAAGCTCAAGGCCATGTTCATTCTGCAATCCAGCATTCTTGCAACAGTTGCACAATCTGCAAAATGTATCAGCATGATACCTGCGTGGCATCGCAGATTGTATTAAACGACATGAAATGGTCGTTCACGGAGGTAGGTCCATGTTTATTCATCATTGTCCTTTCCAGAAGCTTCCCTGCAGCAACCGCAGGTACCAGGTGGTCATCTGACAGCTGCTTGACTACAGCATAGCTGCACTCGTCATCGGCAGATTGCAACCTGCATACATCTTCACGTGCACCCCAGCAATAGATTTGGCTTCATTGAGCTTTCGGGGTCCCTCAGGAAAGCTGACCATGACAGAAGGATTTGACAGTAGGAAGGGACCAAAGAGGAAGTGTACCTATCTCCTCTGTCTCGCCCTTCAGCATAGTAGTTTGATTGGCTATACCTACCCTCAGTAAATCTTGATCTGGGTCAAAGTTGTTGCTAATCGCATATTTAAACTTCTGATACAAACGGTAGCCAAACGACTGCATTCATCAGTCAACCATCTAGAGGTCAAGCACGTGGAACCCTCACTATGACCCATGCCGGCTAGGTTGTGAGCTGCAGACTGGACCTCATTTGCATTGCCGTTCATCGACAGCCACAGGAGGACATCTTACGTACCTCCAAAAAATCTGCCTTGGTGCCACTGCTCCCGTCAAGGTGGCCCTCAAGGATGTAATCACATACATAATTCGCCTGAACATAAGGGTACGTGCATGGGTGTTTGAGGACCTGCAGCAGTGAACCTGCTGACACTAGCCAGCCATGCAAATGTCCAGCCAAATCCCCACATTGCATCTGGTGCTGCAGGCCAGCCTTGAAACTGGTCGTGGCGAAGTGCTCAAAATTCACGCTGGTCGATGGGAACGCTGACCTCCTTCATATTCTTCACAACGATGTAACTCCCAGCAAAGGACGCAGTGGCCACAGTCTCTTCATGCGTGTACTTGCCATGAATAACAGATGTGTAAAGCTTCTTCTTGTGTTTGTGAACTGCATCCCAAACCTGCTTGTGGATTGATCACAAGGATGACAAACAATACTGTGTGAGAAGATTGCACAGAGCATAAGTGCGGAGAGCTTAGAGAATGGACATCGCTGATGACTGTATAGAAATTGCTGAAGCTGATGTTCCTGACGGTCAGGTTCTCAGGCACAATGATATTCGATGGTGGTCCCAACAGTTCTCTTCTTTGACTTCGTCAACGCAGACCCCAGATGCCTGCAGCTTGACCACCTAAGGTGAAGCCCACCACTTTGAGGTTGATCAGCTTCTTAGAAGTAGCTTGCCTTGGAAACCCAAGGGCACGTGGTGTCCACAATCTGGACCTTCTTGTCATCAAGAAGCTGCATCTCCTGCACTGCCGCCCCAAAAGCAGGCAGCACAACCACGTCGTTTGGCTGGACAACTTCGAAGTCCTTCTTGTCTTCTACCACAGGAATGAAGCCCACCTCCATGTCTCTCAGCCTCTGCACAGCGCCCGTTGGGTAAAATGGGCAGCTGCCCTGATGGAGGTAATGTAAAACTACATGCTGCATGGCGACATCGTGAGAAACTTGATTTTGGAAATGAGATATCATACATTGTTGACTGTTGGGTTGTGGATAATCTCATTCGTTATCCAGATCTTCTGCTCCGGGAACTGTTTCCGAGCTTCATAAGCCATCTGCACAGCACGCTCCACTCCCCAGCAGAATCCGTACGACTCTGCCAGCTTCACGGTCACGTCTCCCCACGTGAAAGTGAAGTTGTTCTCCCTGAGAAGCTTGATGATGTCGCCTGCCAGAAACCTCGGCAATGGTGAGTCTTCCAGTAGCTGGCAGAGATAAGATCAGCTTGAAGACAGGACGGCAACAGCTGCCCAGCTAATCACAGTGATACATACCAACTACTGCTCATAGCAGCTGATGCGTCTGGCAGTACAGTGCGTCGCGACGATCCCCTTACTCGTGTACTCGCTGCTCATCTTCTCGAGCATCTCCTTCTTGTGACCAAACCCCTTTCGGTTGTACGAGGCGCTCTGATTCAAGGATCTCCGGAAAGCCCGGCCGTCAAAGACCATCTCGCCGGAGCCGGCGCCGGCGTCGGCGGCTGCTCCCGCTACAGCCTCTTCCGCGCCATGCGATGGCGACGCCGCAACCTCCTCGCCGGCGCCGCATCGCGCTCCAGCAGGAGCGCATCGTGCGCGCCGGCCCCGGGAGCGTCCCTGAAGCCGGCAAGGAGCCGAGCCCGAGGACGACGCCGCAGCGTCCTTGCCGGACGCCACGCGCCGCCGCGCGGAGGCTTCGNCGGCGGCGGCGGCGGCGGCGGCGGCGGCGGCAGCGGCGGGCGACGCCATGGCTGCCTGCATGGGCGATGACCCTCGGCTTGTGGAGGACAAGAGCAGCCTGGGGGGCCAGTAGCGTTGGGGAGCTCGCAATCCTGACAGGTCAGCAAAAAATCAGTCCGACGTGTATTTCTCTAGGTGGTCCGATCTAATTCCTACGTGGCGAAGATCTTGATATCCAGGCCTACGTGCCGCAGGGGCCGTCTGCCCCAGGCAACTTTCCTGCGGCGCGCTCCAAATCCGTGCGGCAATTGAGCGCTGCTTCTAGTGGGCGCCGGCCGACAGACGGAGCCGTGAACGGGGGGGGTGGCTTCAGGCGCCCTCCCGATCAGAGCTGCGTTAGCGGGCCGGCATCGATTGAGGCCGTCGAGAGAAATAGCTCTTAATAAGATTATCGCAAGGCAATGGCTGTGAGAGGCCAGCCCGGAGGGAATGTACATTGCCTTGAGTTGGTAAGCTATTTCTTTAAGTAAAGTGTCAGAAACCCGGAAACTAAGTGGGCGAGGCCCAAAAGACGAAGTGGTACTCCCAATGAAATGCGTGTATATTAAGAGATGGGGAGGCCATGTGTGGCCAAGTACAAAGGCAAGCACATTGGACAAATGTACGTCACCTGCTGCTAAGCTGACCCGCTCAGTAACCACGAGTCAGCACATAGAGGTCGCTAGCTGACGCTCGAATACCGGACGGCAATTGACTAGCTCTTGTGCCAGCAGCTAAGGCTCGACCAGCTTTCTGATGCAGAGCATACGCCTGAGCTCGTTGCAGACAGGTTGACAATGGGGGCAATGGGGGCAAGGGCTGCGAAAAGAGAAAGAGCGGACAGATTGACTGGTGGCGCCGAAGTGGCCCTCCCACTGGGGCCAAAGAGGGCAGAGCTCGCCCACAGAGAAGAGGGGCTAGCAATGCCAGCTCGAAAAGAATCGACAACTATTAAAGCCAAAGAAAGAAGAATGAGTGTATTTTAAGAGATGGAGGGCCATGTCCAAAGGCAAGCACATTGACAAAAGTATGTCACCTGCTGCTAGGCTGACCCGTTCAGTAACCACGAGTCAGCACATAGAGGTCGCTAACTAATGTCCGAATACGGGACGGCAGTCGACAAGCTCTTGAGCTACCAGCTCAGGCTCGACCAGCTTTCTGATGCAACGCATGAGCCTGAGCTCGCTGCAGACAAGCTGACACTCGACGTCGCAAGAATGACAAGTAGACTGCCGGCATGCCCATCTGAGCTGGAAGCATGTCTTCACGTCGAGCATATCCCAAGCTTGCAATATTCTCCAGCAAGGTGTGGAAGCGAGGGGGAAGGAGGCAATCCGCCGAGACCCAGAGTCGGCAGCCAGAGCACGTCCTGCTCTCGTATGGACGGCGTGGGCAAGGGAGCGTGGGAACAACAGCAACAAGTAGGCTGCCGGCATGTTTATCTGCGTTAGAAGCATATCCTCCCTTCGAGCGCATCCCAAGCTTGCGATATTCTGCAGTAAGGTGTGGAAGCGAGGGCCCATGCTGCCAAAAGTGTCGATTGCCGCCGGTAGGAGGTGATCGCTGCGGGGCTAGTCAGAGTAGTGTCGGAGCTTTCTCTGCTCAGCACCTCCCACTGCGTGGCCAGCAGTGTGCGTCGAAGCGGAAGTCTTGTATGCCCCCGTGACCACCACGTCGATCAAGGCTCTAGGGCCACCGTCAGGTTGTACACCCACAGTGTCCAGGGTGCGACAGTGATGACGTCCCTGGGAGTCCGTGGTGATGGGCATTAAATTGCTTACTTCCACAATGGCGCGGTAGCCGGCGTCGTGCATTGGGCCTGCCAGGGCGTCCCGTAGGAGATTATGGACGCCCACCACCTCAGGGCCTGTGGGACACCGTAGCATGTGGGTGGCAAGGTCTCCGCCCACCGCACGGAAGCCGCACTCACACTGAGTTACTCCAATCAGGCAGGTCAGGGGCAGGCCTAGGCACAGCTGGAGAAGCGTCCGGAATGCTTCGGGGCTGATTCTGAAAGCGTTGTGGGTTGCGCGTGTTGTGAGCCAATCCGTTGCCCCAGGTGTTGCGAGCGATGTGAGGCGTGCCAGACTCCTTGGATTGGTCATGATGATCTGATATTTGGCATCCTCCTCAATGTCTTGCGGCGATCATCCTCAACTGCAGCCACGAGTCTGGCCTGTGCCCCTTTGTCTGATGCTTGAGCAAGCGCCGAGAAGGGAGTGAAGAGGGGTTGCAGGGAAAGAAAGAGGTGACAACAAAGGACTACACTACAAAACATAATAACGCACTAGGGAAGCTCAGTACCCGCGCGTGAGCAACATCAGGTCAGAGTAGCTCGTTACAGGGAAGGCTGTGAATGAGTGTGTATTATGAAATGGAGGGCCATGTGTGGCCAAGTACAAGGGTAAGCACACTGACATATGTACGTCACTTGTTGCTAAGCTGACCGGCTTGGTAAGCACGAGTCAGCACATAGAGGTCGCTCACTGATGCCCGAATACCGGACGGCAATCGACAAGCTCTTGAGCTACCAGCTGAGGCGCGACCAGCTTTCTGATGCAACGCATGAGCCTGAGCTCGCTGCAGACAAGCTGACACTCGACGTTGCAAGAATGACAAGTTGACTGCCGGCATGCCCATCTGAGCTGGAAGCATGTCCTCACGTCGAGCATATCCCAAGCTTGCAATATTCTCCAGCAAGGTGTGGAAGCGAGGGGAAAGTGCTCGCCCAATGAGAATAGGGGCTGGAAAAGCCAGCCCAAAAAAGAATGTACAGAGTACAGAAAGGAGGCAATCCACCGAGACCCAGAGGCGGCAGCCAGAGCTCCTCCTGCTGTCGTGTGGACGGCGTGGGCAAGGGAGCGTGGGAACGACACCGCCAGGCGCATGCGAAAGAGGGCGAGCGAACCGGCGGCGTTGAAGCCGGGCAGCGCCCCTGACGGAACCGACCGCCTGTAAATGGCCAGACGGGCAAGCCGTTGAAGGAGATCCAGCCAGCGGCTTCCGAAAAAGTGCTCGCCCATTGAGGATAGGGGCTGGGAAAGCCAGACCAAAAAAGAACACAGTACGAGACGGGGGCCAGGGCAAACTCCGTGTATAAGAAACAGATGTAGGCCAAAGTACAAAGGCAAGCACATCTAAAGATCTACGTACAGCAGATTGACCCGCTCAACAACCACGGGTCAAAATATAAAGGCCACTAATCGATGCATGAATACTAGAAGGGCCAGGGGAAGCGCTAAGCAAAATAGCACACAAAGAAACAAAGCAGCTACAAATTACTCAGTAACCCCTGCTAAGAAAGCGGCAGATCAGAGATGCTAGGCTCCTGGAAGTGGGGTCCCCTAGCTAGAGCCAGAGGCTTATTTCCTCTTTCCACGGGCCAAAAGCCCCGTGGACGTCGATCGCCAGGGCCGCGAACTCGTCACCAACCGGGTGGTCGGCATATTTTAGCTCGTTACCGCGGGCCGCCAGGCCGACCGCATGCCCTACAAACGACGCCGACCTGTTGGGATTGGCGGAGTCGAAGCAGTCAGCTGTCACCACGTCGGCGATGATGCGGGAACCGCCGCCGGGAGCACAAGGCTGTGAGAAGAAAGTGCTCGCCCATTGAGAATAGGGGCTCGAAAGAAAGAAGAATGAGCTCGCCCATAGAAGAGAGGAGCTGGCAGAAGCCAGCCCAAAAGAAGAATGAACAGAGTACGAGAAGGGGGCCAGGAGAAGCCAGGTATTCGGGCATCAGTCGCTCACTGATGCCCGAATACCGGGCGGCAATCGACAAGCCTCAAGAAGAATGTCAAAACACATGCCTAGCCCAGGATTCGTGTTGCACGAAGTCATTTCTTGTGCAACAGAGTAAAGAATTCCTACATATCTAATATGCCGTTTGGATAACGTCTCTTATAGGTATTCATCCTTCACATACTTGCTAGTACCAGCCACGTGATCCTGGCTCCGCTAGAGGGGCTTGCCTACAGCCGACAAGTGCAATACTGCTCCGCCTCTTCAACTCCACCCGCGTTTCCGAACCATACACCCTGCTTATTTCCTCATCGCATGTGGTGCTCTATGCAACATTTCTTGTGGGTCTAGCTTCAATGCGAGGATAGTGAGTTTGTTAGTTGTTGATTGCTAAGCTTCAGAAACTCTAAGTAGTCAGCAGTGATGTCCACTTACTAAGCTCTTCATATTGAGCTGTATGCGCACTTTCTTTACACAGTATGCATTGTCATTCTTGTGGTCGGTCAGCAGATTTGAATGCAGTTCACAAACATAAGACGAAGCTGTACACAGCTGTCATTCATGGCAAATCTCACACGAGGAGACGGTTGCTGCTGCATTATTTGCTGGAACATACATCGTGGTGAAGAACATGAAGGAGGTCCGTGTTCCATTGACCTGCGTGAAGTACTAGCATTTTGCCACGTTCAACTTGCAGGGCCACAGCACGAGATGCAGTGTTGGGACCTGGCTAATCATCTGCATGACCGGCTAATACTAGCAGTTTCACTGCTGCAGGTCCTGAGAGAGGACCTGCAGCAGTGAAACTGCTAGTATTAGCCAGGTCCCAGCAGATGATTAGCCAGGTCCCAACACTTCACGCAGGCCAGCCAGCCTTTTAAATTGAACGTGGCAAAGTGCTGGTACTTCACATAGGTCAATGGAATACGACCTTATGTTCTTCACCACAATGTATTTCCCAGCAAATAACGCAGCAGCTCTACAGTCTCCTCGTGTGAGTGCTTGCTATGAATGACAGATGTGTACAGCTTCGTCTTAGGTTTGTGAACTGCATCCAAATCTGCTGACCGACCACAAGAATGACAATGCATAGTGTGTAAAGAAAGTGCGCATACAGCTCAATATGAAGAGCGGGTTGGCGACGATATCCTCCCCGGAGGACTACGCTGCCGCAGGTGAATAGCGAGGAGCGCGGCGCCGACGATGCCGATCTCGAGTGGTGCAACCTCGAACGGTGCGACGCAGCTGGCGGCGGAAGCCGGCATCGGAGGGGGCGGAGCGTCGATCAGGCGCGAGGCCGCGGGGATGGATGTGCAACTGCCGCAGATGGGGGCCGGGGGGCTGGACGCCGATCAGCTGAGCTGGGAGGAAAATGCGTGTATATTAAGAGATGGGGAGGCCATGTGTGGCCAAGTACAAAGGCAAGCACATTGGACAAATGTACGTCACCTGCTGCTAAGCTGACCCGCTCAGTAACCACGAGTCAGCACATAGAGGTCGCTAGCTGACGGGAGGGAGGAGGGGGGGGGCGCCGGGGGCACTGGTCAGGCGCGGGGCCGCGGGGATGATCCATGTGCAACTGCCGCGGAGGGACGGGGCGGGCGGATATGAGGAATTTGAAAATGCCGACGAGTAATGCCATCACCTCGGCGTGAAAATGCCACAGGAACGACGCCAGTGGCCACATCGGGAGCTGTTTGTACAACTCACAATGTGAAGGCATGGCGCCTTTTTCCTGCTCCCTCGCGGAACTCTCGAGGCCGCCCTGGCCTGCCACGTGGCCTAGAGGGGGGACCATCGCGCGTGGGCGCCCCCGGCCCGGAAGGCGCCAGATTCTTCTTGATACACGGAAAACTTATTGCGAGGGGATCTGCTAGTGAGCGCACCATCACCTCTTGGCAGCAAATTGAGATCCGAATGCCACAGGAAAGCTCGGCCAATCTTAAGGTAGCAGCTGGAATAGGCCAGGCCAACAAATCACATGGACAAGGTGCCTATTCGCGGAAGACCGCCTAAACCACACTATTCAACAGACTACAGCGGAGGGGCAGGACGCAGCCAGTGGTGAAATCAGGAAGAAGGGCTCACCCATTCAGGAGCTTTCATCATGCATGGCATCGCGGAAGCGGTCGTGGGCCGCCGTCCGCTCGCCGCCGTGAGCGCAGCGCAGGACGTGGGCGGCTAGCTCCCCAGACTCGGCCCCTCGCTCGCCGCATGCACATTGTCGCACGCCCTGGAGACAAGGAGGCGGCAAGCCCAGGAGCCTGTGGACTGCAGTACGGAAGACCTCATCGGGAAGCGTGAGGGCGTCGGTGAGGGGGAGGGCCTGAAGCCACGCCGCTGCTCCCGGGGACGAGGCAGAGAGGAGTCTCGCGCGCCCGCGCTGGTCGGCCTCAGGGAGCTGCAGTACGACGGTGGTGTAGGCGGCTTTGTCGACGACGGCCGCGAAGCGCGCTTGGACGCGCAGGTCAGCGGTGTGCGCGAGGTGCGCAAACGAGACCGCCTGGCCTGCCATGTCGGGGTGTGCCGCGAGCAGCTCCTGGTGGGCGGTGCTAAGCGCCACTTGGAACGGCAGCGCGCCCTTGTCCACCTCCACCACCGCCTGCTCCAGTGCACGCCGGCCATGGACCAAGAAGCGCTGCGCCACGGAGGCGGCAGTCTGTGCCCAGCTGCCGAGGTATGCCGCCCGGCATGAGCGGACGAGCGGGCGCAGGTCGAGGCCGCCGTGGCTGATGGGTAGCGCCGCCTGGTGGAGAGCTGCTGACGACGGGACGAAGCCCGGGTGGCTGACCAGGGCCGCCAAGCTCGCCCCCATGCCCGCGTCGAACGCCTCGTACGCTGCCAATGCCCCTGGGGACGGCGGGGTGGCCCGCGTCAGGTACTGGGGCCGCTGCCCTATGGCCTTGGTCAGCATGGCCAAGGACAGCTGCATATCCTCCAGCTCGGGGAGCCGGGCCGCGGGCAGAAGGTGCTCCTCGAGGCGGGCTCGCAGCTGCCCCTTCACGAAGGCCGGCGTGCCGATGGGGACGCCCAAGAGGGTGAAGCCATCCGCCGGAGTCCGGCATCCGGGGGGCAGCGCCAGGGTGGGTGGAATAACGCCAGGGGACCAAGCCGCGCACTTCGCCGCCCGAATGGACAGGCCGAGGGAAGCCAGCTGCTGCTCGAAGATACCGAAGGCCGCCGCCACGTCCTCCGGAGGGCCGACTATTGTGGTGTCGTCCGCGAAGGTTGGGAGAAGGACTCCCGGGTGGGCCGCTGCGGTTGCCTGCAGAGCCCGGTTGTGCGCGAGCGCAAAGAAGAAGCCGGCAAGGGGGTCCCCTTGCCGCGTGCCCGTGCGGGACTGCAGGACCTCCACCTGTTCACCCCCTGTCCGCCAGAGGAGGTCGCTGGGCTGACCATACCCCAAGCGGAAAAGGGTACCAGGGAGGGGAAGGAGGCCCGGAGCTCCTCCGCAATGCTGGCGCGCTTCACGGTGTTGAAGGCATTCGCCACGTCGACGGCCAGCACCAGCCACCCCGGGTGCTGGTCCAAGGTCGCACGGACCTCGTGAACGACGGCCTCGCCTCCACTCCGCAGCCCCGCGCCGTACTGGTGTGGCGCCAAGTGCACCTGCGCCGGCCCCGCATGCTGCTGCCAGAGTACGCGGCTCACCAGGCGGTACAGGACCTCCCCAATGGCAATGGGCCTGACCCCCCCGCTCGGCTTGTCGAGGGCGAGCAGCGTGCTGGTGCACAGGACGCCACGGATGCCGGCCGGCACGTTGTCCCTGGCCAGGTGCTGCTTTTCTTTGCTCCCTCGGGGCACTCTCGAGGCTGCCCGAGTCTGTCACGTGGCAGGGCGGGGGGACCACCGCGCGTGGGCTGCTCAGCAGCAGTCGTCCTTTGTTGATTCTTTTTTGGGCTGGCTTTCCAGCCCCTATTCTCAATGGGCGAGCACTTTCTTCAGCAGGGGTCATTTTTAGCTGCTCTGTTTCATTGTGTGGTTGTCTTTCTTAGCGCTTCCCCTGGCGCCCTTCTCGTACTTTGTTGACTCTTCTTTAGCAGGGGTTACAGAGTGATCCGTAGATGCTTTGTATTTATGTGTGCTTGTTATTCTTAGCGCTTCCCCTGGCCCCCTACTCGTAATATGTTGATTCTTTTTTGGGCTGGCTTTTCCAGCCCCTATCCTCCATGGGCGCGCCCTTTCTCTCCCCCAGCAGGGCGAGCAGCCCGGCTTCAACGTCGCCGGGTCCCTCGCTCAAGTCTTCCGCATGCGTTGGCCGTCTCGTTACAGCGGTCCTTTGCCTTCGCGGTTCACTTGCGCACAGGCCGAGCTTTGGCGGCGGCCTCCCGCTTCCGTCAGGGCGACGTCTTTCCGCCAGCTAGCTACTCAGCCTTGCATCTCCTGACTAGAGGTTACTAAGCGTTCCCTGGCTGATGTCTTAGTCCTAGTCGTTCGCACTCAGGCTCCCTCAGACCTTGTCCATACCTTTGGGCTGGCCTTTCCCAGCCACCAGTCAATCTGGCCGCGCTTCTTCGAAGTGTGTGTTGATTTCTCCGCGCGTGGGGCCCCCCGGCCCGAGAAGGCGCCAAGCACACAATCTGTGACTAGCCAGACTTCTTGCGAGTGGGCGCTCCGTCATTCTGGCAAGCCAGTGCAGATTGACATCCGAAGTTACACAGGACGCCGCCAGTGGAGAAAGTACGAGCTCTTTGTACAGCTCTTTGTACTCCTTGTCCCCCGTTACCAGGACGTTTGTAAGGCTGGAATTGGCCTCTCTTTCAATCTCATGCGCGCCTTCCTTTTTCTGTACAGATTTTGAAAGTGCACCGCGAGCGCCTTTTTCCTGCATCCCTCGGGGCACTCTTGAGGCCGCCCGGGCCTCCCTCGTGGGGGCCCGACCCGAGCGTGGGACCGTCCGAGCCGGGTGGCCAGCGGGCCTCCCCTCCGGCTGCAGGCGGCCGCGCGCCCCTACTAACGTGATTCGTGGCTGCTTTGTTTCTTTGTGTGCTTGTTCTTCTTAGCGCTTCCCCTGGCCCCCTTCTCGTACTCTGCTCATTCTTTTTTGGGCTGGCTTTTCCAGCCCCTCTCCTCAATGGGCGAGCACTTTCTTCTACTAACGTCACACGGTTACCTTATTGTAACAGATCGGGTTGACCGATAATCAGTAGCTAGCGGTTAGCAGATGTTGGCATTGTCTGATATATCTCATCTGCTAACCGCTAGCTACTGATTATCGGTCAACCCGATCTGTTTAGACTTGTTGGCATTGTCTGATATATCTCAAGTCCCGGGAACCGGACGCGTCACACACCCTACGGGGTACCCTGTTCCGCCCTGGGTCTGGCCCATTGCACTATTCAGAGCGGCCACGGGCGGGTCTGACGGCGCAGCCACCATCTGCTCGCCGCTTCGCCCACCACCTTCCCGACGTGCCGCCGTTAGACCTGCTGCCACTGCCGGGGCGCTGCAAAAACGGCCTCCTTAAGCGACACCATCCGATACCGCCGCCGTCGCCGTCGCCGTCGCCGTCGCCGCCGCCGCCGCCGCCGGCGCCGGCTGGCGCCTCGGCCGGCGCGG
>WELB01000014.1:85027-111279 GCA_009602725.1 Spirogloea muscicola
CGCCGCGCTGCGTGCTGCGCTGGCGGCGGCCGGCGGTGATGCCGGCGCCGCCGCCGAGGCCCTTCTCCTCCAGGGCAAGCCCCGCCGCCGCTGCCGCCGCTGATCGGCGTCCAATCTCTGATCAGGCTCAGAGCCAGGGCTTACTTTTCTAGGCCCAGCGTCAAGTGCCTTCAACCCTAAGCCTGTAACCCCAAAACCCTAAATTCTAAACCCTGTACCTGCTTCCTTGCGAGCGCGGCCTCTGCCGACGCGGTCGCCGCCATTACCAATGCGGCGGCAGCCATGGCGTCCCTACGACCAAGCCCTCGGCATTGGACCAGCTTTGCTTTGCAATTCTATAGATGAACCTTGACTGTAGTCTTTACGGCTATTCTGTCATGCATTACCTGACGGCCTGCAGTCTCCGGATGCTGGTGCCGCGCAGGCGAGGCGGAGGCTGCACTGCCGCGCCCGACGGCGTCGGCGGCGGCGGCGCCGGCGGCGCCGGCCAGGCCCCGCGGCTGGCACGCCTTCACTACGCAGCAGGGCTGGGAGGCCGTCGCCGCACCGCTGGCGGAGAGCCCAACAATTGCATTCCCTGCTCTCGGCACCGAGGCAGCCCCTGCCGCAAGCCGGTCGCGGTCGCCGTCGCTGCCGTACCGCAACCTCATCCCCGCGCGGCCGCCGCAAGAAGCTCGGCCGCAGCCCATCACCGCGCCGGCTGCTGCTGCTGCCGGCTCAGCTTCTGTCGCTGGCAATGCTGTGGTGGGGTCCGAGCACCAGGCCCGGGTCCTCGGCGATCTGGGCACCCACTTCGCGTGGGCCCCCCCGGACTTGCTCGCTGAGGTCCTGGCGGTCGTGGACGGCGACGAGGAGGCGGCCGCCGTCTGGCTCCACAGCATGTCAGGCGACACGAGCGCTGCTGCTCCAGAGGGCAGGCCGTGCGAGGTGCACCGGGGTCCCTCCTCCAGCGAGGAGGACGAGGACGTCTACCTCAAGTACCGCGGGCAGGCGCTTCGCGTGTCCAGGTCCTGAGCCTGCTCTCTGCCTTGACAACGCGATGCCCTGGCTTGTGCAAATGCATAGGTGTTAGTCTTATGAGCCCGTTCTCCTGCAAACCTCCTGATATCGACGCCGTGAGCTGGGCTTGCCGCTAAACAGCACCACTTTTCTAAGCTGTGTCAGTCACGCAATTTTATTATGCCAATCTGTCTGGCTAGCTTGCAGCAGCCTCGTAGCTGTTCCCCTCTTACTCAGTCTACAGGCAATTGTCCACGACGCTGCTCTGATGCTTGAGACGGTGCCATGATACATCTGCAGGGCCAGAGCGCGTCATGTTCGCTCGGCGATCAGCGCATTCTCCATGGGGGACCACCACAGGGCTCGACAGCTTGCCAAGTTGGCGCTGAAGGAACGCCACCTGGCAGAGCAGCTAAACGGGGAGGCCGCACAGAAGATCCTGCAAGCAAGGAACACCAGCAGGTCAAGCAATCTGCTGCTTTGCTTAGGTGAAGTAGCACAGAAGTTGGATGGGACACCAGTGGGAATGGTGGACTGCAAACAGGCACTGAATGTGTTGTAGAGCTCAGCTTCTAGGCCGCGTTTGGGTTCTTTTGATTGGGTTTGGGGCCAATTGAATGGGTTTTTGCCTTGGCATGCTCCCCCTCTGCTAGGGACGCACCCTCTACCCCTTGCGTAGTGCTTGAACAGGCGCCGCAAGAGGCGAGCTGCATCCAGCAGTTGAAGTGCTGAGAGATAGAGCATGTTGTCACCATCCAGAGCTGGCGGCGACTGGGAGCTGGACCTCCATGGACTTCATGCTCAAGAAGCTGTTCAGGCTCTTAGGTGAGCCTGGTCGAGGATGCATATGCTGAATGTGTATACTTGAGATGAGGCTTTTCAGCCAGCATGGAAACAAGAGCCGTTGCTTCTGCTCAAAAGGCCACGTGATGGCGGTCCATTGATGTCAATTGTAATCCTAGTGGAACAACATGACCTAAGTCTGAGTCAGGCAGCGTTCTTGCCCAGCTGGAAGGCGGCTTGGCTACCTCTTCGTCTGCACTGTCTGGAGGTAGCCGTCCTGTGCCGCAGCCCGCTGTTGGTACACACAGCCTGCTGACTGATGGCACAGCAGGCCTACCAGTGGTCACAATCAACACTCGATTAAGCAACGAGCTCATTGTCATAACAGGTACTCGATGCACTTCCACCCATGTGCTACGGCAATCGCATGTGAAGTTGCTCCCCTTGATGGTCTTGTCACGCCGGATGTTATTGCTGGTCCTGTGATCATTGCTGGTCCTGCGAAGGATCCCTTGAAGACATCAGCAGCCGAAGCATTGCTCCTCATCATGCAGGTGTTGGCCAGCATGGTCGAGGAGGAGCCAGCCTGCCCTCAGCCGTCAGCAATTTTCTCAATGAGAATAAGTTCGTAAATCAGTGTTGATGTTGCCCTGCGTATGTTGCTTGATCTTTCACTAGATATGTGATACTCTGAAGGAGGTCAGCAAAGTGGATGTTTCTGAGAACTTGCAGTGATCAGGTCTCTGGATCTCACAGGTGTGAATGTGATCTCTCTATGTACTTAGGTACATCTTTCGTGTACCACGAGCTGGTGCCTTGGCTGTGCGACTCAAGAAGAAGGTCACAACACACGCCTAGCTCAGGATGCGTGTTACACAAGGAGATTCTTTGTGCAACGGAGGCTTTCGTACTCATACATATTCAATACGCCATTTTTATGTCTCTCTTAGGTGTTCATCCATCACATACTTTCCTAGGACCAGCCACTTGAACCTGGCCCCGTTAGAGGCGCTTGCGTACTGCCGATAATTTCTTGTGGGTATGGCCGCAGTGCGTGGATTAGTGAGTTATGTAGGTATTCAAAGTCTATCGTCAGAAATTCGCCACTATGTAAAACTTTGTGTACTGTTAAAGGTTGTATGGAGTGCACTGGCCCCATATCTTCGCCATGCGGGTCATACATGATGAGCAGCTTCAGTTCTTAGATAATTAGCTGGTGGACATCTTCGACTGCACTACATCTCCTTAGAATTCATGCTACAACACCATCATTCGGAGGCTTGGCTAGCTTGCAGCCTCCTGCAACAGTCATGTTTGAGTAAGTAGATATACACGTGTATGGAACCGTGTCGGATTCGGCCCTCCAATGGTACTGCCCTCTTGATGAAAGCACATACGTAGCTACACAGACTTCCTCAAATCCTCCTCAATCTTGCCCGCCTTTTTCGGGCTGGCCTTACCAGCGATTGCCCCCTTGGAAGAGCTGGAAGAGCTTTTTTCTTCCTCTCCTGTAGCCTTATTCGTTGCCTTCTCCTGCCTTTGGCAGCAAGCGGTCTGGCCTGCCTTCATGCGCACTGCGTGCCTTAAGCCTCCTACTCTTGTTGTGCAAATCGAAGTAGCTCATCCAATGGAGGCGAGGCTGTGAAGGCAAGCCCACGAGAAGGGCGGCGCTTCTAAAGCAGCTCATTGGAGTGAGCCCACATAGTTTACGTCGTCTTGGGGAGACGGACTGGCCCGTCCCAAGAACGGCATAGGCGAGGCAAGCCCACGTGAAGAGAAGAAACAGCTCTTCCAGTGCTCATTGTAAGGCAATGGCAGTGAGAGGGAAGCCCAAAGGAGTGTACAAGGTCTGAAGAAGCAGCAATAACCAAACGGCTACGAGGGCTGTGAAAGAAATGGCTCTCCCAATGAGAGAAGGCGCGCGGGGCGCATGAAATGAAAGGGAGGCCAATTCAAGCCAATACATTGTTCAGGCAGAGTCTAGGGCAAACTAATCAAGGCTACATAATACGGAGACCTAAACTAAGGTGCCTAAGGTGACATTAGTATCCACGGGTAAGCACAAACAAATCTGACAAGCTAACTTGGGGAGCTGGAGCGCCGCCACGGAAGCTGGAGGCCTGACTTAAAGCGCGCCCTGCACGTCGATGAAGAGCCAATGCTTGCGAGCGCTGCAAACTAAGCGAGAACTGCATTTGAAGAAGCAGCAACAACCAAACGGCTACGAGGGCTGTGAAAGAAGTGAAAGAAGTGGCTCTCCCAGTAGCGGCAGGGGCTGTGAAAAGCTTAGCCCTATGGATGGTAATATCGGGACCGTCTCAGCCCAAGGACTGACCGCACAGGAGAAAGGGCTCGCCCATTGAGGATAGGGGCTGGACAAGCCAGCCCAAGAAAGACTAAACGAAGTACGAGAAGGGGGCTAGGGAAGCGCTAAGAAAGACAAGCACACAAAGAAACAAAGCTGCTACGAAATCACTCAGTACCCCCTGCTAAGCAGGCGCAGGTCAGAGAAGCTAGGCTCCTGGAAGTGGGTCCCCTGACCAGAGCCAGAGGCAGGGGAGGAAAAGGAGGGAGAGAAAGTGCTCGCTCAGCGAGAATAGGGGCTGGAAAAGCCAGCCCAAGAAAGAATGAACGAAGTACGAGAAGGGGGCCAGGGGAAGCGCAAAGAATAACAAGCACACAGAAACAAAAGTAGCTACGGATCACTCAGTAACCCCTGCTAAGCAACCTCAGGTCAGATACGCTAGGCTCCTGGAAGTGGGTCCCCTGGCCAGAGCCAGAAGGAAGGGCCCCCCAGCCACACGGCCAGCTCGAGGACGCCCGGTGGCGCTACTGCCGAGCCGGAGATCTCGCGAAATCCAACGAATCAGCAGCCGCCAAGCGGCGCGCGGGCCGCGCACCCACGGCGGTGGGGTCGAGCCGACCGGTGCGCCACTGCCCCGGTAAGGGCATTCATGTGAAAAGGGGAGCAATCAAATCCAAGGGAGATTGGGTCACGGAAGTGGAGTGGCGCCGGGGCTGAGGGGAAGCGTCGGGAAAGGGGGGAGGGGGCCCATCTGGACGCATCGCGGCCGTCGGCTGGCGCCCGCCCAATCCGAGGTATGGTAGATTCTTGCGGCCCCCCCTGGATAAGTGGCGTCCNCGCCCGAAGGCGTGTGAACAGAACCCCGCCGCTCTTCTCGAGGACACGTGTCCGATTACAGGCTTGGCTGCCACATCAGCTTTTCCCCGCACCCCCTCGACCAGCCCCCGCCGCCGCCGCCGCCGCAGCCGCCGCAGCCGCTGCGGCCGCGGCGAGGAGCCTCGGGTCAAAGGCGGAGCACTGCCCGGCCACGGACTTAGCGGCCGCAGCGACTCGATCCGTCGCCGGTTCGCAAGGCGCTGCCGCCACGTGGTCGACGAGAGTAGAGCTCCCGGACGCCAGCCATGGCGGGGGCCCTGGCGCAAGCGGCGGCCGTCGCGGGCGACTGTCTGGCGGGGACGGCGGTCGCCTCGCCGCTGCGAGGATGCAAGAAGTCGCGGCGCGCCGCCACCGGGCGCCTGGCGGTCGCATCGACGGCAGCGGCCTCGCTCAAGTCCTTCTCGGGCATGCGGCGGGTCAGCGCCGTGGACAGCCTCGGCCGCCAGCCGTCGCAGGACCTGAGGTCGGTCGTAGCCGCGTCGGTAGCTGCGGCTGGCCACAGCAGCGGCAGCACGAAGGGCCAGACGGTGGCCATGTTCGAGAGGTTCACTGAGAAGGCCATCAAAGTCATCATGCTCGCGCAAGAGGAGGCTCGCCGCCTTGGCCACAACTTTGTTGGCACTGAGCAGGTCAGGCTGTGGGCTTCTCCTCTCAGATGACTATGACTACATTGAAACGGGATAGCACTTCTTGTTCTGAGTTTAGCTTGTTTGGACATCAATCTGTGGGTCACCTGTGGAGTCACCAAAAGGGCAGATCGTTGAATGCGACGAGTGAACTATTGCGATATAGCTGTTATTGACATTCTGGCTTGCGCTTGGACGCCTCAACTGCAGATTCTCCTGGGCCTCATTGGCGAGGGCACTGGGATTGCCGCGAAGGTACTCAAGTCCATGGGGGTGAATCTGAAGGAAGCTCGTGTGGAGGTTGAGAAGATCATTGGGCGTGGTTCTGGCTTTGTTGCTGTTGAGATCCCCTTCACGCCCCGTGCCAAGCGTGTGCTTGAGCTCTCCTTGGAGGAAGCTCGCCAGCTAGGTTAGTCACTGACCATAGCTTGTGAGCCGTATAATTGCCTTCTGCAATATACCATACTAAGATGAAGCTATGACTTCTGTGTCCTGGAGGCTCCGTCTGGACAGGCTGTACTCGCACTAGCATGACCTCAAACTGTGTTTTCTGCATGGATCAGGTCACAACTACATTGGTACTGAGCACCTGTTGCTGGGACTCCTTCGTGAGGGCGAAGGAGTGGCAGCTAGGGTCTTAGAAAATCTAGGGGCTGACCCAAGCAACATCCGCACTCAGGTTGGGCTTTCAACCTTGTCAGCAGAAACATTTATTAGTGCTGTCAGAGTCTGCGCTGTTGTTTGCTACAGTCTAATCCACTGCTCCAAACTTCAGCTTCACCACCATGCCCACTTAGCTTACTACAGCAAGTTTTCACGTGGAAAAAGCTGGATTGTGTTTATTGACACAGATCGACCTTGCTGAGGATAGCTTTTGGATGTGTATGTTACAGGTCATAAGGATGGTGGGTGAGAGCACTGAGGCTGTGGGCGCTGGGGTTGGAGGTGGAAGTAGCAGCAACAAGATGCCAACTCTTGAGGAGTATGGCACAAATCTTACCAAGCTTGCTGAGGAGGTAAGCGTTTTGTAGCAGATGCTCTTGTAAGCTGCCATTCTTGGTAGCACTGAAAGTTCTGTAAGCTTGAGTTTGTATGATTGCGGTCAAGAGCAGGGCCAAGCGTGTCTTGCTGGTGGGTTTTCGGACATCATTGTTGCAGCTGGAGCTTTCCTCACTCGCAGTTTGTGCTCCGACGATCTCATTGACGATCTCATTGAATGTGTTTTGTTTTCTTCCAGGGTAAGTTGGACCCTGTGGTGGGAAGACAGGCTCAGATTGAGCGCGTCACTCAGATCCTTGGAAGGAGGACAAAGAATAACCCCTGCCTGATTGGGGAGCCTGGCGTTGGCAAAACTGCCATCGCTGAGGGGCTGGCGCAGCGCATTGCAACTGGAGACGTCCCAGAGACCATTGAGGGCAAGAAGGTATGCTTCTGTCGTTCTAATAGGCTGCAGTATGTTGCATACCGGCTCCGCCCACCCCCCCCCCCCCCCGGGGGGTTCTTGACACGTTCTCATGTAGTAATCCATGTATTTCATTGAAGGGTCTTAACTTATTTGAAGGAAGTGGTAATTCGTAAACTGTCTCTCGGTTGCCATATTGTTTACAGATGTGGAAGCTTGCAGGCTTTCTTCTGTCTTCCCCAGCTTAACACACATGTGTCCTATGGCAGGTGATTACCCTTGACATGGGCCTTCTGGTGGCGGGCACCAAGTACCGTGGCGAGTTTGAGGAGAGGCTGAAGAAGTTGATGGAGGAGATCAAGCAGGCTGATGACATCATTCTTGTCATCGATGAGGTGCACACTTTGATTGGAGCCGGTGCAGCGGAGGGAGCCATTGACGCTGCTAACATTCTGAAGCCTGCTCTCGCCAGAGGCGAGCTTCAGGTATGATGCTCCTCTTGACTTACTATGGATCTTGTCTTTGCAAGCATTCATTGGTACTCTGGATCTTGTTCTTGCAAGCATTACTTGGTAAAGGTATCTGAGATAAATTTCAGGCATGCAATTCTGGCACTCTAGTTCCTACTAGAAACCAATATGTCAGATTATTAATATTCATGAGTCTTAGTTACGCTTGCTGACGTCTTTGAATTACGATTGCCATTCAGTGCATTGGAGCAACCACGATTGATGAGTACCGCAAGCACATTGAGAAGGACCCTGCCTTGGAGCGCCGATTCCAGCCTGTCCAGGTTCCTGAGCCCTCTGTGGATGAGACTATCCAGATCCTGAAAGGACTCCGGGAGCGTTACGAGATTCACCACAAGCTTCGCTACACTGATGAAGCCCTCATTGCTGCTGCTCAACTGTCATACCAATATATTAGGTATGCTGGGAGGGTAACATCCCTTGTCATCTTTGAGTGGGGCATATTTAGTCATTCTCATCACTGTAAGCTACTTATTACAGCAACTCTGTCTAGCAGGATACTTGTTTGCTTTCATTTAGATGCACCATAAGAGCAAGGAATTTGTGTTTGCTTTCATTTGGATGCGTCATAAGAGCAAAACATCAGACGCATATAAATCTAGAGGGCGAAGACAGCAACTCCGGTTGCACATGTGCTTACAGGCATCATCTCATTGATGTTGTGTCAGTGACCGCTTTTTGCCTGATAAGGCAATTGACTTGATTGATGAGGCTGGTTCTCGTGTGCGTCTTCGCCATGCACAGGTGTGCACAGCTCGTGTGCCTTACTGAACCTCCACAGTACGCTCTGCATGCATGGATAACATCGTTGGCTTGTATCATCTCTGCAAGCTCGATAATGTACTGTGAGATCTCATCTGAATATTCTTGTTGAGTCTGCCGCAGCTGCCTGAAGAGGCCCGGGAGCTGGATAAGGAGCTTCGCACCATCACCAAGGAGAAGAACGAAGCAGTCAGGGGCCAAGACTTTGAGAAGGTACTTATCATCTGACCTTAGTAGGCACGCTAAGTACCTTGTATACAGGCGTGCTGTGTTTTAACATGTTTTTGCGTGTGCGGGCGAGACAGTGAGGTTGTGTGGAGTTTGCATGTCTTTCGTGCTCTCCAGTGTGCTGTATCCGCTGTGTTCTTGCCAACTGCCACTTTGCCAGGCATTGTGCTTTAACTACTACTGTATGGGACAGATTGGACAAGGATGGAGCCTGGCTAGCTTATTTCTCAGCAACCTGGTGCTGATTGGTATATTTCACAAACTGACGTATTGTTGTAGGCTGGAGAGCTTCGTGACCGTGAGATGGAGCTAAAAGCTCAGATCTCAGCCATCACAGAAAAGGGCAAGGAGAAGATGAAGGCAGAGACTGAGAGTGGAGAGACTGGCCCACTTGTCACCGAGTCAGACATTCAGCAGATTGTGTCTGCCTGGACTGGTATCCCTGTGGAGAAGGTCAGCTCTTTGTACCTGCACAAAGCCTCCATTCTCCATTCTCCATTCTCCATTCTCAACTCCTTCCTTTACTGTACATGTCGCCACAATCTTTGTAAGTGTAACTTATCATGCTAACCTGTCTGTTACCTCCATGTTGAGTGCATCTGAGAATGATGTGCAACCCGCTGGATTTTCCTTGCAGGTTTCCACTGATGAGTCCGATAGGCTCCTTAAGATGGAGGGCACACTCCACCAACGCGTCATTGGACAAGACGAGGCCGTGAAGGCTATCTCTCGCGCCATCCGTCGTGCGCGGGTTGGGTTGAAGAACCCCAACCGGCCCATTGCGTCCTTCATCTTTTCTGGCCCTACTGGTGTTGGGAAGTCAGAGCTTGCCAAGGCCCTCGCTTCTTACTACTTTGGTTCCGAGGAGGTACACTTTGCCACTTTCTGCTTAGTTTGTCCTGAGTTGAAAGCAAGTGCTCACGTACACAAGCTCTCCTGGTGCTTCTCCGCTTGAGCTTCACTTTGGAGGATATCAATGCCACACTTGTTTTGCAGGCTATGGTGCGTCTCGACATGTCGGAGTTCATGGAGAGGCACACGGTCTCCAAGCTCATTGGGAGCCCGCCTGGATATGTTGGATACAGTGAGGGCGGCCAGCTGACGGAGGCAGTTCGTAGGCGTCCGTACACTGTGGTTCTCTTTGACGAGATTGAGAAGGCCCATCCAGATGTCTTCAACATGATGCTTCAGGTACTCCCCTATCCAGAGTTTGTTGTATTGATGCCGATAAGCTCCTCCTTGTTAGACTGCACTATGTTTGTCTTTTCCTCCTCATGGTTGGCGCTTTGTCTTAATGCCAATAAGCTCACATTTATCCATACTGCAAGATGTTGTTTCTTCTTCCTCATGGTTGATGTGTGGCTGTCTGCCAACAGATTCTTGAGGATGGGCGTCTGACTGACAGCAAGGGCAGGACTGTGGACTTCAAGAACACCTTGCTTATTATGACCTCGAACGTCGGCTCCTCTGTGATTGAGAAGGGCGGTGGTGGCATTGGATTCCAGGTGCGATTGACAGGAATGACAAGGATATGCATTCAGCTTATCTGTGCTTTCGTGGATACTTGCTATTGACCTCCTAGAGATTGTCAGGCAAGGTGCAGGAGGCATGTTACAAATAATGTATTCGACCAATTCAGCTGGAAAACTTAATGCATTTCTCACGGGATTATATTGGAATGGGTCGCAGCTTGACTATGGCGAGAAGGACAGCAGCTACAACCGCATCAAGAGCCTTGTGAACGAGGAGCTGAAGCAGTACTTCAGGCCAGAGTTCCTCAATAGATTGGACGAGATTATTGTCTTCAGGCAGCTGACGAAGATGGAGGTCAAAGAGATTGCAGACATCATGTTGAAGGAGGTGTTTGAGCGCCTGCACAAGAAGGAGATTGACCTCCAGGTACTACTTCACTTTGATAGAGTGAGAGTGAGTGAGAGCAGGACATCTTCTCTTCCTGCACTTGTCATGTCATTCTTAAAAAAAATTGAGGCACTTAACTAGGTAAAGGTCCCAAACTGACTACTGCCCATGTCCTCTTTCTGAAGGTCACTGAAAGGTTCAGGGACCGGGTTGTGGATGAGGGTTATAGTCCTTCTTATGGAGCTCGCCCACTGCGAAGAGCAATCATGAGACTTCTTGAGGATAGGTGAGATGTGCAGGGCTTAAATTGGAAGTTGTTGCTCATATCCTTGTGTATTGCTGAGTCATAAAGTACATAGGATGGCAGGCTGTTCTGCCAGTCTCAGCATGAGTGTGCTCTTAAATAAATAAGATGCTGATGTGGGTTTGCTGGTCACTTGGGCTGAGCAGCATGGCTGAACGGATGCTATCTGGCGAGATCAAGGAGGGCGATAGTGCCATCATTGATGTGGACGCTGACGGCAACGTGACCGTCCTCAATGGCAACACTGGGACCAATACATCAACGCTCATTGAGGCCCCAGCAGGCATCTCATGATTTATTGCACATATAGACTCTTAGGAGTGCTACTGGCTGTGAACGGCCATAGCCTGTATTGCAGCTATGCTCTGGCTGCATCTAGTGCCATCATTGATCAAACCACTGAAAGTGCACGCTAGTACTTGAGAAGGGAAGCAGATAACCTGGACTAGGTCCTAGGTGACATTGCAAGATTGGAGAAAGCCAGAGTTGCAGACATCTGACGATGGCACTCTTGAACTTACTAATCTCGATGAAGGATCTTGTGGTTGTGGATCGTATCCGCTTGGTGCGGTCAACAACAGCCTCAGATTGTACCTGTGAACAGCTCTCCAATTGGCCAGTCCTAGCAATTGAAAACATGATTAACTAACTACACACAAATTCCTCTGAGGTGCAAGCACGACCATTACGCGGATCAAGAAGACATTGATGTAATGCTATTCTTAACCGCCAAGGCAGTTGCTAGGCGTTTTATGTAGTCCGCTTGATATCATCAAACCTGAGGGCAAGCTTACGTTGAAGAGAGGTGGTAGTGGAGGCAACTAGTGGGTGAATGTCATATCCTTTGTATCAGGGGGGAGGTCTATGACTGAAGTGCTCCGGCATGACTTGTCAGCCAGGGGTTTGGTAGATAAGCCTTGGACCCTGATCTAAAACCCTGATATGGTTTTGCGGCACCAGCTGTCTAAACCCGGGACGCCTGCAGCTTCGGCCGCGGCTCCCCACGTGATCGGAGCCTCCAGCTGCGCGCCTTTGACCGTGGATGCTCACCATCAACGGTCTCGCGTTGTTAGCGTCGGCGCGCCGCTTAGCGCCGCTCTCAGCCGTCGATCGGCTCGCGAGTGAGATTGACATGGGGGCCCCTCCCTGACGGTGCCGACCGCCGCTAAGTCAGACATAAGTCCGTAGATTAGATCCAGGAGGCACTTCGAGGGACAGACTATAATATATGTCTGGGCGGCGTAGTAAAATGGACTCCCGCCGGGGGGGCCCGGTTCGCTGGCGCTAACGGGGCGCCCGCTGCCGGGCGCTGTCATCAGGCGCAGGCAGGTAAACCGCCCCCCCCCCGCCTCGGCGAGCCAAGGCTCCCAATCAAGGGGCCCCGCTTCACAACGGGGCTGTTACCGGATAGTGCACGCCCTCATAATATATATTCCATTTTCCGACGCTTCTGGGGNCCACATTGCGGGGGCCGCTCCCAAAGTCCCCGCCTTTGCCGGCACGTCTCGCCGCCGGGGCTAACGAGCCCAACTGCCGCCGCCGCCGCCGCCGCCGCCGCCGCCGCAGCGAGCGCCTGTGCGCAGGCCTAACGGTCGTTGCGCGCCTGGGCGGGCTGGCGGCGCCAGAGGCGCAGCTGTGCCGCCGGGGAGCAATTCGACTCCCATCGCCTGCAGCAGCAGCTGCTGCAGGCGCTATGGTTGACAGGCGGCGAGAGCACGAAGACCTCGGGCGCAAGATATTCGTGGGAGGCCTATCTCCCACCGTCGAGTCGGGTGCGGCGCCCGCCTGCTGCATAGAGACTCATCATTTGCATGCTCCTGAGCTGTTGCCACCTGGACTATTCGATTGCGCATATATCTTGGCAGCTGCGACCTCGAAGGATCGTATTACAAGCTGAGCATACGAGACAGCCTCGATAGAGGCAGCTCCAGAACTATGTGTGGCTTCATGCACTAATTGCGCGATTGTGGCTGGCCTGCAGAGGATCTACGCGAGTTCTTTCAAGCACACTTTGGTCCAGTCGTGGACGCTGTGGTCATAGAGAGCCAGACAGGGAACCAAATAATGTCCCGTGGTTTCGGCTTCGTCACCTTTAAGCACGAGAGCTCTGTCCAAGCAGCAGTCCAAGCTCACTTTGTCAACCTCTTTGGGAAAAAGGTAGGCTTGCCATGGCAGACACGCGCACTCAGCTCTTGGACGCCTTCTTGGAGTCCGATCAAGCATCGTGAAGCTTTGAGTGAAGTGTTAATTGCTGTAGTTCATATGAATCATCGTGCCTCCACTTCATGTCATTCGTCTTGTGAGCCCTCTTCAATGCATATTGCGACGATGTCCACAGCAATAACCAGCGAGCTCTCAATCTCACGACCAGGTCGAAGTAAAGAGCGCCGTTCCCAGGCCTGTGCTGCTGGCGGAAGCAGCAGCAGCAGCTGAGGAGGTGAACAGGGCCGACCAGAAGAAGCCGTGGTCTGCTGATCTGCAGACCACAGACGAGAACAGGAGTATGCATGACGAGCAGCACAGGGCTATCACTTACCAGCTGCCCTCACAGCACAGTCGATATGCAGCAGGAGTGCCTTACACACCAGATGCTTCTGTGCCAGCTGGCCTGCCAGCCGTGCAACCGGCATGGCTGAAGAAGCTGCGGCAGTGGATGCCGAGGTTTATTGCTCAGGCGTCCAGCAGATTGGCTGAAGGAGAGTGGTATCCGCTGTCGTCACTGAAAGGCGACTTCAGAGCTACGTGCGGCCTTGAATTGGACCATACTAGCCTCGGTTTTCAGAAGCTCAGTGACTTTGTGCGAGCACTGCCTGATGTTTGTAGGATGAAGATCGTGCCAGTTGGCCGAGGCCCTGCTACCCATATGGTTCTGCTGCCGCCTGGTAAGTGCATGTGTGATCTGTCAACATCATGCAATTCTACAACGTCATCTGATCCAAATGCAGACCTTGTACATGTCCATCGATTTGTCAGTATGACGTGTACAGACACAGATTGCTTCTATTTCTGTCAGAAATTTGTATATCTGATTGAAGTGAGGTCAGGAAATCAGATGAGGATCGCGTCTTTCAAGTGTCTTGGTGAGAAGCCCAGACTGATAAGTTTCCTCTGCCTGTGCTACAGCCTCAGGCATGTCCACCCTGCAAGGGTTGTCATCGGCCATTTTCAATAACCAGCACGCCGAAGCTGGGCGCTCTTACGCCGCAGCAGCAGCCCAGGGGCTGCAAGGATGTGAGACTCCTCTTAAGGGAGGTACACCTGGATCTTCGGACGAGCTAGGAAGCGAGGCAGCACTGGAGGAGCACATGGAGGACGTCGGCCGCCCTGCTGATTGGAAGCCAGGCGACAAGGATAAGGGAGATGAGCCTGACTTCTTGTCTGAGTTGATCTCTATCCTGCACCAACCAGGAGGCGGGAAAGCTCGAGCTGCACAAGAAGCCTCGTCGAATGCCGGCGCTAGCAGTTCCGCAAACCGGGAGGCCAGCCAGAGTGGGCCATTCTCAGGCCAACCTCATGGCGTGCCCGTGGCACCTCAAATGGGAAGGAGCGTCGGATCTGGCCTCAGGCCGCAGTCGGGTACTACAAGGACCCCGATAAGCCCCAGCTATACATATAGAATCTAGTCATATTGACCTTGCATCAGTATGAAGCAGAAGACCTTGCATCAGTATGAAGCAAAGGACAAATCATTGCCATGGCCAGATTATGTACAAACTACCACCAGATTCTGTACATAGGGCAATTTTCAGATTACTTGGGTGGTTGCTGCTCTGAATATGACCCAATTGACTGAGATTGCGCAGCCCGATCTGAGGCCTCACATCCATTTCAGTATAGTCTCTGGAATGACGGTCCGCAGAATACTCCTGGGATTCAAGCAGTTTGCCACCAAGTATATCAGAGACTGCAAAAGGCTTCTGGACAGGGTCCCTTCTTGCAAGAACAAGCCTGGCTCCAGGTAGTCTACTCAAGCCGAAAATCTACAGCAGACACCCCTGTGCATTTCATCCTTGATGTGTGTTCGCCACTGCAGCTGATTAAGCTTCATCTTTCATGAGTATTTGGACACGCAAGCGTTGGTTCTGCTATTTAGAAGTCAGAAGTTGGCATCTGACGTGCAAAGCTTACTGGCTGACTTCCTTGCATACTGCAGGAGAATCAGCCACCACTACAATTTTTACACGGGCCTCCACCTAACCATGCTTATGATGTCAACTCCTTCATTGCGCAAGCCCCACCTCCGCTCTCCTCAATGAGTCCCTCGCAAAGGGGCACCCCATTGCAGGTTTCGAAGTCCACCACCCATGACCAGCTTATGAAGTCCATGCCCAATATCAGCTAGGAGCCACATTGCTGGTGTTGCACAGAAAGATCACCCAGTGCATTCTCGTCCCATGGAGCCCAGCATGCGCTGCAGCACATTGTAAATGAGAAGGACAGCTGCCTCCACGGCTTTCTTCGGTGATTGAGCTGAGTAATCTTCTCCTGGTGAAAAATGTGTCCAGGTGATTGGCAACTCTGAGCTTGTGTGCACAGCGTGCTCTGGAAGAAGGGCTTTGTGGCAGGCCCTCCCTTGTGGTCACCGTACACTCTGCATGGTCTGCAAGGACATCCTTGAGGTAGTACAGCAACCCCACCTATCTGAAGATCACACTGCTGACTCTACCTAGCGAGCTCGGACTTTGCGGTTGCCTGCTTGTGGGGGATTGGGGGCTTTATATCCGACGGGTCTCAAGCCCTGCAGGCAGTGTGCTTCCTTGTCTTGCTGCATGCAGCAGCGCAACCCCAAACACGTGTTCTGCCTCGCCTGCCACATGCCCGTGGACCACTGGGACTTTTAGCCCGGCTGTGCAACACAAGAGACATGTGTGCAGCAGGTGTGCCTTGACAACCTGTACGGGCAAGCGGATGGCTGACAAGAAGCAGGCGTCCTCTGCCTGGAAGTCAAGTGAATTGCTCGCTGAGCGAGGTTGCAGCCCATGGCGATGAAGCTCGTTGGCAAAGCGATCAGGCGGCCTTGTAGATTTAGATACTGGCGTATGACCTTACAACTCCTGCTTGGCAGGTTCCCCAATCTTTATCAATTTATGCAGACCTTAGCTTCATATTTGTACCTTGTGGAGGAGGCAGGTGTGTACCTGCTAACACAGGCCATTGCAGAAGTTCAGCTTTCAGTCAGGGTCCGAGTTGCTTGTGGCACTTTAGGCACATCAGTGACTACTAGTAACTCTTATTAGAGCTGGCTGAGGACATCACCAGAGGCGAGCTTCGCTGCGGGCTGAGGGCTATGGCCTCCTCGGTGGCGCAAGGAGCTGACCACCCAGCTGGGCCAAAGAGCAGACGTCGGCCAGTCACAAGGACATCTGAGCCCGCCGCGGCCTCGCTGCCTCTGGGCCCAGCACAGAGGCGGCCACCTTTGACAACGGGTCTCCAAAGCTTGTGCTAGCAGTCATTTCTGAATGCTCGACCAGCCACAAGTCCCAACAGGCAGCAGGTTGCATATGGCCCCAGCTGCACAGCCACACACTTGATTGCATCACATCTGGCTGTTTGTGGTCATCTGAGTGTTTCGATTGAACCCGCACCATCTAATAAGGGCATCTTAATGAGGGCGGATGAAGCTCAACGCAGCGAGCTGATTTCAGCGCGGTGTGGAAGAGACATAGCTGGCAGCAGAATCCCTGGCTGCTGTGCCCCATTTCACAGCTGCAGGGGAGGTTGCGGCAGGGCAGCCGCAGCAGCAGCTCAATCAACTGGAGCACATTCATAGACTGTCGACTGTGGGCAAGCAGCGCACTGACGGGCTCGTGGGCCTCCAAGTCGAGCAAAGCAAACACATGATATGACAAGCAGTGGGAATCTCAGTCAAGGTGACCGCAAGCGCCAGCTCTTATGAGTTCACGAATTAAACCCCGAAGTGAGAGACGCTTCCAGGAGAGGGCGGTGGCTGAAAGAGGCCAGCCCAGACAGAAAGAATGAACAAAGTGCAAACCAAACCCCGGATGACTACGGTTGCTGGCGGCCCGTTAGAGCTCAAAGTACGCTCTGCGGCCATAGCTACCACACATGCAAGAGCCCTAGTCGACTGGCGCTGGGCTGCAAAGTTGCTCCAGGCCGACGACACTAGGCCGTCACTGTCATTATTTACAGCCATGATTTTTGACTATAGCAAGGCCGTGGCCTCAGCACAGTAGGTGCCCTTATTGAGCTTGGCGCCGCCGCAGAGTGAGCGCCGGAAAGGAATGTGCAGTCCGCAGAAATATAAGCCTTGGTCACCCTGATGCAGCAGGGGTAGGCGTCTGGCGTCCCAAAAGACGAGTGTTGAGTAGCTCAAGCGTGTCGGCGTGCGTGGGGTCGATGGCCAGCGCAGCGTGGCAGTCTCGGATGGCCAGCTCCTTGTCGCCCATGCACTCGTGGAATGCAGCACGCAGATGCAGCAGCTGCAGGTCGGCCTTGAACGTTATAGTGCGCGACAGCTCCGCCAGCGCCTCCGCCTCCTGTCGGCTGTCCATCAGCACTGCACAATCAACAAAAGCGTTGTCAGGGTATTGCTCCATTCGAGAGCCATATCACAGTGCTGTAGGTTTTATTGCTACCTCGTGCAAGAGTCTGAGTAAGAGCTTGAGGACTTTTACATATAAGCTACCTCATCTTCGACTATGAGAAAACCTTCTAAGCAGTCCTACACAATCTGCCAGAGAGGGCTCTCCTGGCTCTGAAGACGTCAATGGCGACAAGCTCATGCACAGCTCTCATCCAGCACCAGCAGCTTATCTATGACAACATAAAGTTGGTCGACAAGGTCACTGCTGAGGCTGAGCCCGTCCAACCTGCAGCGCGGTAGCGGTAAGGGTAGGTGCGGATGGGGTCGATGCAGCGCACATGCGCAAGGTCTGCAAGGATTGCCTCACGGCTCTCGCAGTACTCGGACCGCTTCTCGTACGCGCCTGCATTGCTCTTGGAGCGCTCAATCAGCCGCGTCATCTCTGCGCGCGCCGCCTGCTTATTCCCCTGCACCCAAGCCAATGATGGAGTCAACAACCAGTGGTTAACGGCTTGTTCAGGTGGTTAGCAATTGCACTACCACTGGCAACTTCTCACTTGTAAAAGTGTGAAACTGCTAACGTGCTGAATGTGGAGCTTGTGTTAAACTTGCTCAAGCGAGCGCCACGGACCTGCAGGGCATAGACGCGTGCCAGGCCCTGGTGAGCACGCGTGTGGCGGATCTTAAGAGCATTGATGTAGCAGTCAGCCGCCTGATGGTACTTGCCAATGTCCACATATACGCTCCCAAGGTTGTTCAGAGCCTGCGATTGCGCAAGACGCCGGCAGCAGGCCGCGTTAGTGGGCAGCATTACAAATACTTCTTGGTGCAGCTGGCGCTGCCATAACGAGCTTAGCACGCCATTAACCTCTCTCTATGTCCGCATAATAGGGAGATAGACAAGCACCCAAGTCACTAAACAGTTCGCTGTGCACATTGTTTCCACAAGCAGGGGTTACTCTTGAGCAACAATCCCAAGAATGTAGCAAGTTGTAGAAAGACTGACAGCTGGAAGTTGGTGGACAAGAGATAGGGAGAGAGGGAGGAAGGAGGGGCGGAGCGGAGGCTGGCGCGGCGCACCTGGCCCTTGCGGAGGGCGTCGGAGGGGCACTTGAGCGCCCACTGCAGGAGCTCGACGACCGACGCAGCGGCGGCGGGGTCAAGCGATGCATCGGCGAGCGCGTACGCCTTGAGGAAGTAAGCCTCGAACGAGCGGTGCAGCGCGATGGACGCCTGCGCCTTCCGCAGCGCCTCGGCGCGTCGCCCGCTGTCGTACAGGATCCACCCCTCATAAACGAGCCGCTCGTGCTCCGACGCGGCGTGCTGCCGTGCCAGCCGCAGGCTCCGCATCGCGCCCACTGGACAGTTGAGCCTATGCACCACCGCCCATCACAGTCGGTTAGCTTGCTTGCACGCACGCATGTTACGAAGACATGTGACATTACACGCATAGCACACAATCAGTGTCATCACCTCAAGATGCCGTGTTTAAGCTCGTATGGACATTGTTTTGGGTTAGGCTAACCCACATTGCAAGCTGGCAGCAGGGCGATTGCAGCAATTTGCAGCTGACACAGGCCGGTAAAGGCTTAAGGGTGTTGGTAAGATGGTGGTTAGTTGTGTACCGGAGCAGCAAGAGAGACTGGCGGAAGTAGGCAATGCCCTTGCAGGGGTCCTGCTCCAGCATCTGGTGCACGACCGCCAGCGACCCGATGTCGTCCACGCTCGACCAGCGCTCGTACAGCTGCGCGAGCGACATCGGCCCAAAGCAACAGGCGCAGGAGCCGACGTCAGGGCTGGCCCATCAATGCATTACCTGCGACACTAAAGAGAAGGCAATCTGGACAACAGCTAACACCAATCTTATGGAAGACCATTAGGTAATAATGGATAACTATTGTTGTGCAGCCACAAGAGGTAGTGGCAGCAAGCCGGGATGTGTTCGCACCTGGAGCCAGCAGTCGGCGAGCGACCAGCGCTCGACGCGGTGGTCGAGCAGGCGCAGGAGCTGCGCGGCGCCCACGCGGCCGTCGTACATGGCGTGCAGCGGGTCGAGCGTCAGCAGCGCCCGCACGTCGCGCGCGGCGCTCCCATAGTTGCGCGCCGCCAACGCAAAGTAGGCGCGCAGCTCCAGCAGATCCGGGGCCACCATGAACCCCAGCACGCGGTCCATCTCCTGAAGGCCGCGACAGCGAGGAAAGGGGTCAAGCTCCTGACTTCCACCATTACCAACGGCAGCGGAACCGTGCCGCGAGATGGCAGGAGGGATGTGGTTTGAGCTCACAGCCATGGCGGCCGGGACGTCGTGCACGTCCATGAGCAGCGCCGCACGCATTTTGTAGGGGTATTTGAGCGTGGGGTCGAGCTCCGAGGCCGCCTCCAAGTCCGCCATGCGCTCCGCCACGGCAGCGCCGCCGCCTGCGGCGGCGCTGGCGGCGAGCAGCAGCGCGCGCTCTTGGTGCATCCAGCCGGCAGGCCTGCAAAGCAGCGGCGGACATTGGCGAGACAGCTCAGGATGCCAGGCAGTAAGAGACAGTAACAGTCAGTAGTATTAGCAATAATCATCGCTCATAGCGGTGGCGGTGGCAATGGTGGCAGTCGTGGCAGCACCCATAGCGGGCCAGAAATAGGGGTACCTGAAGGTCACCCATAGCGAGCCATAAATAGGGGTACCTGAAGGTGGAGGCGATGAGGGAGTCGATCTCGGCGCGGGCAGCCTCGGCATCGCCGAGCGCGGCGGCGCAGCGCGCGACGCCAGCGCGCGAGTAGGCNAAGTCTTGTCTTGGTTCCAAGGACTTGAATACCTACGTGGAGAGGAAGTGTAAGGCCACCGCTTTGAGAATCAGGGAAGTGCTGGAAGGAGATGCTACACAGCCATGTTTGCAGCTGTCTGGCAAATGCTTTGCCCTGCCTTAGCTAGCTACAAGGCCACGAGCGTTGTCCCGCGTATGTAGCTGCAGTGTGTCCCCAGGCACGCTGGCTTGGGCAGATGAGTACTTCGCTCTTATTGTCATTTCCAGGTCTGTGAGAGCAAGATGTGCTGTCAACGCTTACATGGTCTTCGAAAAGTTGTGGGCAAGTTCCCCGGATCTTACCTGGTCTTAAGGCCGCTAGCCTCGTGCCGGACGTTACGTGCCGCCCTGGCACTACTGCTGTTGTCGTTCCATTCGATGTCGCCCGGCTCGTCCGGGTGTCCTCGCATGCTCCTGGCATGCTCGGGCCCCGACATGCTCGACGGCATGCGCGGGCTCGGCCATGCTTGGCGGCATGCTCGGCCTCAGCCTTGCTCGGCGGCATGGCGCCTGCCGGAGACAGGCCTTGGATCCCTCGTCAGGCGCTTCCTCGCGAGGGGGGCTTGTGCCAACCCCCATGTATCCCGCTGACTAGAGAAGCCTTCAAGGTCCGTCGGACCTTGTCCGATACTTTAGGGCTGGCCTTCCACAGCCGTAGCCCCCTTCTTGAGTAATCTGAAGGCAGGCTTCCCACAGGCCCTCGCTCCTTTTGGAACTTTCATTTGTGCTTTCAATCGAAAGAGCTGCCTCAGTTTCTCATTCCTCACAAGGAAAGGACGAATGAGAAGACAAGATGAGCAGCTCATGAAAGGGGGCGAGGGCTGTAAGTCATTGAAGAGGGGCAGAAAGAGCTGTAAAGCTTGAAGAGCACTCAGAAGTTCCTGCTCAGTGATCCTACGAAGCAGCTGCAAGTCTGAAAGATCAGTCTTGCGGAAGGAGTCGCTCCGCCTATAGGTTAAGGCGGCAGGCAGGGCACGACCAGCACAGATGCAAGGCAAGTGCCAGGCAATGCTGCAGGAGATGAGATACCATACCCAATTCATCCGGGCCGGAGAGCTTGCTTTGTCAAAGAGTTGGTTGCTCCCTGTGCCGAGACAGAGAAGACGAACTCCTTGAAGGGGCGACGTCTGTGAACGGCCAGCCCCCAAAAGCTTGGACAAATCCGGAAAGGCTTGCAGGGAGGTGATCTTTTATAAGGACTGTCCATTTCTATTCAAGGACGGTCCATTTTGCGGAGAGGAAAATGTTGTCATGTTTCCTCTAGTCATATTCTACGACAAATATCGCTCGTCCAGTGACATGCGCCCGATAAGCAGCCGCCCTGTCACAAGCCGTTGATGACAGTCAACCTATGTGTCGAAGTCACAGAGGTAAGCACATTCGCGTATGTGGGCCATTGCAGCAAGGCCGACCCTAAACCCGTCATTCCCTAAGGCCGTCTATCCCTTGTACTCCTCTTTGTATTGTGCTTCATCGATCTCCTTCAATGATGTGAGGATGCAGATGTCACTAATGCTTGCAGCAATATTTTACTGGTCCAGAGATTACTGGCACTTGTCACGTGGTGTATAAGCAGGTAGCAAGAAAATCCATATTGGCCAAAGATACCATATGCATGGGCACGTGCTGGTTACAAATTCGTGTTCTATGACCAGCAAAACAAATCCTTGACATTATGAGTCGTGGTTGCCACGACTCACAATGTCACGATGGACATGATAGAGGTCCACAGATCTATTAGGCGAAGCATGAGAGTAATTGTTGAACAGCCAAGGCGAGTCGAACAACTCTAAGCAACAGGTGGTGGAAGTCGTAGTAAGCGGAATTGTACACCCTAAGAACTTGGGACGAAAGTCTAGGCCGATCTCGCAAATGGCTGGGCAAGTAGAGAGTATGTCAACAAGAGAAGCAGTGATATCACATTCGGGCCAGCTCTGAATATGCAATGCCTGCAACTGTGAACAAGCACTGACCAAGTGGCGGGCGTGCACGTGCGGACAGGAGAGACTCCTCAGAGAGTCAAGCTTGACGCTGCTCCACGCTTTCAAAAGGTGAGGAGCATCTCTGGAAGCCGAAGGCGGATCTGGAGCCGAAGGGGGATCACCTGTATTTGTCTTTGAATGTGTATTTGAACCTGCATCTGCATCTGTACCTGTGACTGGACCCTGGTCAATTGATGTTGGCTAGTTGTTTCCAGCCCTCGCCCCCTTTCAAGAGCTGCTTCTTTCTATTTATCATCCGTCTTTTCCTGGAAGGAGATAGGAGATTGGAGCAGATCTTCCAAATGTCAGCACAAACGGAAGCTCCAATAGGAGTGAGGGCTTTGGAAAGCCTGCACACGACTGACTCTAAGCTTTTCTCAAGAAGGAGGCTACGGCTATGAAAGGCCAGCCATAAAGAATAGGACATTGTCCAACGGAGCTGGAAAGCTTGAAGACCACCATTCATACCTGCTCAGCGTTCTCTAGTCAGCGGGATGCATGGGGGTCGCCCAAAGGCTGAGCTCAAGTGGGTGGCAGAAGGGCTTGGGATTTGCCATCTGGTATGCAGGCATCGATCAGCGACCTTCATGTGTTGACCTGTGGTTACTGAACGGGTCAATACGTAGTGAGTGATGTACGTCATCAGATGTGCTTGCCTTTGTACTCGGCCAATATGGCCTTGGATTGTTTGATATGCACAAAAACTCCATGGGGGTCGCCCAAAGGCCCGCCCCGCGAGGAGCGTGCCTGACGAAGGCCACGGCCTGTCTCCAGCAGGCGCCCGAGCATGGCCGAGGCTGAACATGCCGCCAAGCATGGCCGAGGCTGAGCATGCCGCCAATCATGGCCGAGCCCGCGCATATCGTCGAGCATGTCGGCTCTGTACTGGGAGTATAGTACTGCTCTGTACATGAAGCTGTACACAAAAAGGAAAAGCGCTTCCAGATTGACTGGTGGTGGGTACAAAGCAGTCGGAGGTCGGGAGCAAGTGAAGCTCGAGTGGGCGAGCTTCTTCTTCTGAAGCTCTGAGAGAGGCGAGCCCTGTGCTGCCTGCTGCTGCACACCGCTGCTGGGCGGCTCGTTGCCGGCTCGCCGTGGAGACCGTGGCGGCGTCCCGCTTGAGGCAAGTCTAGCAGCGAATTGTTCATCCTTTCTTCTAGGCCTTGCCTCTCACAGCCATCGCCCTACACTGGAAGCGTCTCTCTGCCCAGGCGGTGGAGTCACTGCCTAGCGACGGCGCCACAGGGCAAGTCTTCCGCTGTGCTGGAGTGCTTCCTCGTCCTGGGCTTTTTGCGATTGCAATTGTTCCCGTAAAAATCGCTTTGGGGATCGTTCCCCCTTTGCGCAGCACCAATCATTCATTTACGTATTGCGCTTACCTGTGAAGTCTTGTCTTGGTTCCAAGGACTTGATTACCTACGTGGAGAGGAAATGTAAGGCCAACGCTTTGAGAATCAGGGAAGTGCTGGCAGTAGATGCTGCATGGCCATGTGTGCAGCTGTGTGCTAATGCTTTGCCCTGCCTTAGCTAGCTACAAGGCCACCAGCGTTGTCCCGCGTATGTAGCTGCGGTGTGATACCCAGGCACGCTGGCTCGGGCAGATGAGTACTTTGATCTTATTAGCATTTTCAAGTCTGTGAGCGCACAATGTGCTGTCAACGCTTACATGGTCTTCAATAAGTTGTGGGCAAGTTCCTCGGATTTTACCTGGTCTCAAGGCCGCTAGCCTCGTGCCGGACGGTACCTGCCGCCCTGGCACTAGTGCTGTTGTCGTTCCATTCGATGTCGCCCGGCTCGTGCGGGTGGCCTCGCATGCTCCTGGCATGCTCGGACCCAGACATGCTCGACGGCATGCGCGGGCTTGGCCATGCTTGGCGGCATGCTCGGCCTCAGCCTTGCTCGGCGGCATGGCGCCTGCCAGACACAGGCCGTGGATTCCTCGTCAGGCGCCTCCTCGCGGGGGGGCCGTGGGCCGACCCCCATGCATCCCGCTGACTAGAGAATGCTGAAGCAGGTGTGGATAGTTGTCTTCAAGCCTTCAAGGTCCGTTGGACCTTGTCCGATACTTTAGGGCTGGCCTTCCACAGCCGTAGCCCCCTTCTTACGTAATCTGAAGGTAGGGTTTTCACAGCCCTTGCCCCCGTTGGGAGTGCCACTTCTTCTTTTCACAGGCCCTCGCTCCTTTTGAAACTTTCGTTTGTGCTTTCAATCGAAAGAGCTGCCTCAGTTTCTCATTCCTCACAAGGAAAGGACGAATGAGAAGACAAGAAGAGCAGCTCATGAAAGGGGGCGAGGGCTGTAAGTCATTGAAGAGGGGCAGAAAGAGCTGTAAAACTTTAAGAGCACTCAGAAGTTCCTGCTCAGTGATCCTACGAAGCAGCTGCAAGTCTGAAAGATCAGTCTTGCGAAAGGAGTCGCTCCGCCTATAGGTTAAGGCGGCAGCCAGGGCACGACCAGCACAGATGCAAGGCATGTGCCAGGCAATGCTGCAGGAGATGAGATACCATACCCAATTCACCCGGGCCGGAGAGCTTGCTTTGTCAAAGAGTTGGTTGCTCCCTGTGCCGAGACAGAGAAGACGAACTCCTTGAAGGGGCGACGTCTGTGAACGGCCAGCCCCCAAAGGCTTGGACAAATCCGGAAAGGCTTGCAGGGAGGTGATCGTTTTTAAGGACTGTCCGTTTCTTTTCAAGGACGGTACATCTTGCGGAGAGGAAAATGTTGTCATGTTTCCTCTAGTCATATACTACGACAAATGTCGCTCGTCCTGTGACATGCGCCCGTTAAGCAGCCGCCCTGTCACAAGCCGTTGATGACAGTCAACCTATGTGTCGAAGTTACAGAGGAAGCACATTCGCGTATGTGGGCCATTGCAGCAAGGCCGACCCTAAACCCGTCATTCCCTAAGGCCGTCAATCCCTTGTACTCCTCTTTGTATTGTGCTTCATCGATCTCCTTCAATGATGTGAGGATGCAGATGTCACTAATGCTTGCAGCAATATTTTACTGGTCCAGAGATTACTGACACTTGTCACGTGGTGTATAAGCAGGTAGCAAGAAAGTCTATATTGGCCAAAGAAACAATATGCATGGGCACGTGCTGGTTACAAAGGCGTGTTCCATGACCAGCAAAACAAATCCTTGACATTATGAGTCGTTGTTGCCACGACCCACAATGTCACGATGGACATGATAGAGGTCCACAGATCTATTAGGCGAAGCATGAGAGTAATTGGTGAGCAGCCAAGGCGAGTCGAAAAACTCTAAGCAACAGGTGGTGTAAGTCGTAGTAAGCGGAATTGTACATCCTAAGAACTTGGGACGAAAGTCTAGGCCGATCTCGCAAATGGCTGGGCAGGTGGAGAGTATGTCAACAAGAGAAGCAGTGATATCACGTTCGGGCCAGCTCTGAATATGCAATGCCTGCAACTGTGAACAAGCACTGACCAAGTGGCGGGCGTGCACGTGCGGACAGGAGAGACTCCTGAGAGAGTCAAGCTTGACGCTGCTCCACGCTTTCAAAAGGTGAGGAGCATCTCTGGAAGCCGAAGGCGGATCTGGAGCCGAAGGGGGATCACCTGTATTTGTCTTTGAATGTGCATTTGAACCTGCATCTGCATTTGTACCTGTGTCTGGACCAGGTCTAGCAAATTCAAGCTGAAGCCCTACCAGGCAGCTAAGATTGCTGAGCATCTTTGCCAACATCTCGCTATCCATGAGGGAGGGACACTTAAGATCAAAGCAAGAGATGCTCAAGGACGTCAGACTTGGGCACCAATGTCCGAAGGACAGGAATTGAAGCTCCCCCACGTGCTCTGCACTCGGGAGGATCGAGCATTTTACGGAGCGCAAGAGTGGCAGCTTGTAGTGGTCAGGAACATCGCCCGCAACGAAGCTGACTTCATCTAGCTGGAGTGCCTGCAGACTTGGGGTGCACAGCAAGAGGAACCCCAGCAGGTGTGGCCACTTGATGGTCCAGCGCCTCAAGGTGAGCGTAGTGAGAAGTCTGATCTGGCCGCTGGGATTGGGTGACAAGTCCAAGACTTGGCCTCCTGGGTTGTTACCATGCTTTGGACATTCCAGGGAGAGATCGCGCAAACGCAAGAGGTGACTGTGGCAAGAGGTGATGAAGGCGCCTAACACATCTGCCTCTCCGATGTCCAGGGACAAAGATACTACCTCCAGGTGTGCCAGACCAGGCTGCTCTCGCAGCTCGCCACACAAGTGGTTGACCAGAATTGGTCACTGAGCATCCTGGT
>WELB01000014.1:123856-138794 GCA_009602725.1 Spirogloea muscicola
GGCGCCGCGGCCGAAGCTCGGGCCCCCGCCGGCGGCCGCCGCGCCCGCGCTCGAGCGCCTCGGCCTCTCGCTCCGCCCGCCGAGCGAGGGCCCGGGCCTCTTGGCGGCCTTCCCGGGCCTCACCGAGCTCCACATGACTCTGGACGGGGGCTGGAGCGGCCGCGCGGGAGAACCTCGCTGCCCTAAAGCACACGCCGCGCCTCCGGCGGCTGACCCTGCAGAGCTCCGGATGCTTGGCCGTCCGCAGCGTCACTGGGCTTACGGCGTTCGAGAGCCTGGCCCTGCACAGCATGAAGCTGAGAGGTGAGCGACAGCGCCAGCCCTCTGCGCCGCTCTGCTGACTGTGCGGCCGCTTCCTAATGTGCATTTGCATGAAGAGATTGCCATGGCAGCAGACTGGCAAAGCCTGGTGTTCACAGAAAAGCCTTGACTCCTGGCCTCCTGACGATGCAACACCACGTGCTGGCAGACGAGGACATGCGCATCATCTCGGTTGGCACGCCAAGTCTGCAGGCACTCCAGCGGTATGATGTCGACTAAGTGAGGGCATGGTGCCTCGCCACGACAAGCTGCCACTCCTGCGCTCCCTTGAATGCTCGCTCCTAGCAGTGACGCGGACGACAAGCTGCAGTTCCAATCCTTTGGACGATGGTGCCCAAGTCTTACGTCCTTGAGCATCCTTGGCTATGAGTTGTGCTCTCTCAGTAACAGCAACATGTTGGTGGAGATGCTCAGCAATTCCAGCTGCCTGGTTGGCCTTGAGCTCGATGGCTTTGTGATTTGGAGTTAGAATCTAGTGATGCACTTGAATCTTTTGGATTCGTGGAGCAGCCTTCAGCGTGACTCTGTCAGGAGTCTCTCCTGCCAGCACATGCACGCCCAACACGTGCATCACTTGGTCAGTGCTTGTTCACAATTGCAGGCACTGCACATGCAGAGATGCCCCGGAATTGAGTCGACTGTTTCTCTTGATGACATACTCACTACCTGCCCAAACATTTGCGAGATCGGCCTAGGTGGTCCTCAAACTCTCTCAGGGACTAGAGTCCCGCTTATCAAGACTTCGAACACGTGTTGCCTAGTGGTGTTTGACTCATTTTGGCAGCAAGATTTCTTCCATGGTTCGCCTAAATATGTGGACATCTATCATGTCCATCGTGACGGCAACCACAACCTAAAATGTCAAGAATTTCCTTTGCTTGTCACAATTTGCTTTGCTTGTACGACTTTGCGACCAGCACGTGGCTATGCATGTGCTCTCACTGACCTTGTATGTTATGCTGTCTGCTTACATACCACATGACAAGTGCCAGTATTCTTCGGACCAAAACGATATTGCTGCAAGCTTCACTAACATTTGCATCCCCACGTCGTGGAAGGAGAAAGATGAAGCAAATACGTTTTGGAATATGAGAAATGGATCATCGCAAAATTACTGACGGCTTTATAGTCGGCCTTGCCGCAGCGGCCCACATTCGTAGTTGTGCTTACCTCTGTAAGCCAATTGTTCAGCAACCCGAATGACTTTCATTAACGGCTTGTGAACGAGCGGCTGCTTAAAGGGCAATTGTCACTCCACGAGCGATACACATTAATGAATGCGAACGGAGTAAAGAGACATATTCCCTTCTCTGCGCGTAAACAGTAGATGAAAGCGAGCACTTCAGTGCAGACCCCTCCGAGTCTTGTCAAGGCTCTTTTGGGCTGGCCTTTTCCAGCTCAAGGCCTCAGGGATGAAGTTCCCATCTTTTCCACGGGGAGCAGACTGATGTTTAACGCCACAGGGCTCTCAGGCCCTGGTGTAATGTACACGGCATATCTATTCCTGCAGCATCGCCTGGCACATGCCTCGCTGCTTCGTGCTGGTCGTGCCCTGGCTGCCGCCTCAGGCTATAGTCGGGGCGACTTCATTTCCTGAAAATGCTTTCTCAGGCTTGCACCTGCTGATCAGGGATACTGAGCAGGAATCCATAGTGGTCTCTACGCTGTCCAGCTCCTGATCTTGTTCACATTTTTTGTGGGCTAGCTTTTGACAGCCCTCGCCCGCTTTCAAGAACTGCTTCTTTCCGTTTTCTTGTTCTTCCCAAACTTGCAAGGGGAGAAGAGAATGAAGCAGCTCTTCGAAATGTAAGCACAAGCACGTGTTAGCCGCAGCAGGTATAGCCACCGTATGCAAGCCGCTCTGTGCACGTCGAATGCCGGCGCCACAGACAGGCAGGGTGATCCATTTTTTGCGCTCATTTCCGCTAGCAGCCTTGCCAACCGAGTAGCCTGCTTGTGTCGATGACTTGGTGGGATTGCGGAGTCAACAGAGTTGGTGACAGTACGTCCGCAACGATGCGGCAAACCTGTTCTCCTGCAGCACCTATCGATTGCCTTCGGCCTCGAAAGAAAAACCAAAAGCTGAAGTGGAAGCTGTATATAGCCAGCTCCGGATGAATGTACAAGGTCCAAAAGAAAGAGAGGGCGCATGGTGCACATGAGTAGAGGGAGGCCAGGTGTTCCGCATTGGGCTCTCCATGCCTCTGCTTTCAACGTACCCAGGCTCATGCAGTGCACTCGCTTGACGGCTGCGATCTGGCTGCTATCCCTGGGTTTCGTCGGGATGACTCTTTTCCCGCTGCAAGTTATTTGGAATTACGGCTACTGACTCGCAGTTACTGGGTCTCCAGCTGCAGTCACTTCCATACCTGTGTGGTCTTAGCGCCTTTCGGCTCTTTGGACCTTGTCTGTTCTTTCTGGAAGAAAGAAACAGGTTTTCCAAATATACTGGTGGCTGTGAGAGGCCAGCCCAAAGGGATGGACAAGGTCTGGATGGCCGGATGGCGCAAAACGTATGTCTACATATCTAGGCAAAGCATGAAAATCTATTCGGATACACCAGGGCCTGATATACACCAGGGTCTGAGAGCCTGTGGCATCAAACATCTGCCTGCTCCCCGTGCCGAGATAGAAAAGAAAGGAACTTCATCCCTAAGTCCCTGAGCTGGAAAATGCCCGCTTAAATTAGAACTGACAAGATTTCAGAGGGGTTTGCACTGAAGTGCTCGACTACTGTCTACCTGCGAAGAGTGGGGATAAGAGTCTCTTTCTTCCGGTCGCATGCATCAACATGTATCACCCGGAACGTGACATGTGCCCTTTAACCAGCCGCCCGGTCACAAGCCCATTTTCACAGTCAATGGCTTGCTGTAGTCACAGAGGTAAGCACATCGACGATTGTGGGCCGTTGCAACATGGCGACCTATAACCCGTCAGTCGTTTACGGCAATCAATTTCACATTCCTATTTGTAGTCTGCTTCATCGCTCTCCTTCCACAATATGCGAGGATGCGAATATCAGTAAAGCTTGCAGCAATGTTCTTCTGGTACAGAGAAGACTGGCACTTGTCATGTGGTATAGAAGCAGATAGCAAAGATTGCACGCTGGTCAGTGAGAGCATATAGATGGGCACGTGCTGGTCGCAAATCCGTAGCCCATGACAAGCAAAGCAAATGCTTGGACATTATCAGTCGTGGTTGCCATCACGATGGACATGGTAGATGATTAAATGATCAGGCGAACCATGGAAGAATCTGGAAAGTGTCCAAGGTGAGTCAAACAACTCTATGCAGCACGTATTGGAAGTCTTCGAAAGCGGGACTCTACACCCTAAGAGGTTGCCAGAAGCACCTAGGCCGATCTCGCAAATGTTTGGGCAGGTAGAAAGTATGCCTTCAAGAAGAACAGTCCTCTCTAATCCGGGGCATTCGTGCACGTGCAGTACCTGCAACTGTGAACAAGCTCTAAGCAAGTGATGCACGTGTTGGGGTCGCATGTACAGGCAGGAGAGACTCCTGACAGAGTCAAGCTTAAGGCTGCTCCACGCATCTGAAAGGTCAGTAGCATCTCTACATGACTCTGACGCATCTCTGTGAGGATCGGGAATTCTGCGCTCAAGACCAACCAGGCAGCTAAGATTGCTGAGCATCTCCACCAACATCTCGCTGTTGATGCGATAGTTGATGCGATAAATGCCAAGGATGCTCAAGGACGTGAGATCTCGCGGGCAACACGAGATGAAGACACCCAACTCGTCTGGCTGTCCTTGGAATTCAGCAAAATCCAGAAACAAAGATACTACCTCCAGGTGCGCCAGACCAGGCAGCTCCTTCAACGTGTTGCGCAAGTGCTTGGCCCAGAATTGGTCACTGACCAGCTTGGTGAGGAAGGGGCGCTCTGCCAATACTCTCAGCGGCAAATCTGGGGACAGCCCTTGGCACCTGCTCAACCGTACACTGTGAAGCTGGCGGCAACTGGCTGCAATCTGCCAGACCCCGGCGGCCGTGACGGTGTGGACGCCTGCCAGCTCGAGCACCCTAAGCTGCTGTGAATGTTTCGCCACGTGACGCAAGCCCTCGTCTGATAGTATTGAGGTCAGACCACAGTCATCATACAGATCCAAATGAGAGATCTTCAGAGAGGTCAAATGGCGGCAGGTTGACGTGATGACGCGCAAGTCCTCGTCTGCCAGCACGTGGTGTTGCATTGTGAGTAGGCCGAAGGTCGAGGCTCTTCTGCCAACACCCGGCGTTGTCCTCTGCAGCCATTGCAGCTGCAGTCGTCTTCATGTTTGTATGCTTGCGGTGCACTTGCATATGAGATAATGGCCGCCCAGATGGACCAAAGTGTCCCATGACGTTTTAAGCAGCGTGCAGAAAGGGGCAGAGTGTTGGCGCTGTCGCTCACCTCTCACCCTTGGCAGATCCTGCAGGCCCAGGCTCTCGAGCGCCGTGAGCCGAGTGAGGATGCGGCCAAGCGAACCCGCAGGAGGCAGGCCGCAGCCGAAGCCGACCAGCCAGCCCCAGTCTCCTCTGCTTGGACCAAAGGAGCCCGGGCGTCGGGTCATGTGCAGGGTCAGCCGCCGGAGGCGCGGCGTGTGCTGGAGGGCAGCGAGGTCTACCGCGCCTGCGCTCGAGTCCTTGTCCCATGCTATGTGGAGCTCGGTGAGGCCCAGGAAGGCCGCCAGGAAGCCCGGGTCCTCGCCCCGCGGGCGATTGGCGAGGCCGAGGCGCTCGAGCGCGGGCGCGGCGGCCGCCGGCGGGGGCCCGAGCAGCACCGGCGGCATAGCAGGCGGCGCCGCTGCCGACGGCGGCGGGGCGGGCGACCGTCGCGCGCCGCATCACGCACTCCAGCAGCTCGTCCGACAGGAGCTCGAACCCGTCCGCCGCGGCGGGCATTTCGGCGGCGGCGGCGGCGGCGGCGGCGGCGGCGGCGGCTGAGACTTCGTGGCCAGTGTATTGAAGTGTGTATCTGATGATGGAGGGCCTGAGTGGCCAAGTACGATTGCAAGGGGACTGCTCCGCGGCGCCTTGCATGGAGCTTGCATAGTGATGCCTTCCAGTACTGTCTTCTCCGTGCCGCCCTCCCTCCACGGTGTGCGGGGGTAGTCCCAAGGCCCGCCCCGCGAGGGGCGGGTCGCCCCAGGGAAGAGAAGTGGCTCTCCTAACAGGGAAGTACGAAGAACAACAAGCACAGAAGCGAAGCAGCTACGAAGCACTCAGTTAGCCCTGCTAAGCAGCCTCAGGTCAGAGAGACTGGGTTCCTGGAAGCGGGTCCCCTGGCCAGAGCCAGGACAAGCGTTCCGATGCCGACCGACTAGCGACAGAGCTTCTGTCGCCTCTGGTCCCGTCAGGTCCATCCGAGGGACCAAGGACCAGGTGCGGACCCAAACGTAGGAACCACCTGGGGCCACCATGGACCCCTGGAACGATGTGTGTACCCACCGCGAGCAACCTGCGCCCCCCTTTATTGCTCGCTACCTGGCTTTCACAGTTAATATAGCGTGTCTGCCTGCCACGTAATATCTGACATGTCATGCATTTCTATCACTCGTCTGCCCTACCTACGGGTTCTTGGAGTCGCCGCCTTGTGGCATGACGGTGTGCGGCTGGGCCGGTGACGCGCTCCCATCTATGCAGCACTTAGCACATTGCTTTCTGCACCATCCAGCTCCTTCAGACCTTGTCCGTTCCTTTGGGCTGGCCTCTCACAGCCACCAGTCAATCTGGCCGCGCCTTCTTCTATGCAGCGGCTGGCCGGCCTCTCGGGCCCCTCTGGCCCCCAAAATTTCCTACATGGTCCTTGCTCGGTTAAATCTTTCAGCGCTTTTCGGCCCCTTTGGACCTTGTCATTACTTTTTGCCTGGCTGTTCACAGCCCTCGCCCAAAGGATATTCGTGCATTTGAAACAAACAAAGGGGGCGAGGGCTGTGAGGGCGAGGGCTCCTTCCCTTTTTTCAATCTGCTGTAGATCATGTAGTCTTCAGATGTGCTTGCCTTTGTAGTTGGCCATTTGGCCTTCGTTTGAATTCAAATACACGAGATTTCTCTTTCTTTTAAGACCTTGTAGATACCTTCGGGCTGGCCTTTCACACCGATTGCCGTAGACTGGAACAGCTGTCTCTTCTGGGAGAGTCTTTTTCCTTCCTTCTTTCGGGAAAGCCATTTTCCTTCTGGCCCCGCTTCCCGGAGCCCACCCGGCCCTGATCGGGCACTCCGCCAGCGATGCCCGCCGATTGCGCCGCCGCCGCAGCCGGCGGCTCGCGCTGGCGAGGCAGCATTTGGAGCTTCTTGCAAGGGCACTCGGATAGGGCATCGCCGGGAGTAATCCGAGGGCTTTGCGTCTGCCTTACCTACGTGTTTGGCAGTCAACGCCCCGTGGCTGCACGTGTGTGGGCCTGGGCCGGCTATGAGCTCCCACTTCCATGTAGCAGCTGGTTGGCCTGTGAGAAGAAAGACGCTTCCAGGACAGGGCGGTGGTTGGGAGAGGCCAGACCACGAAATGGAATAAACAAAGGTCGAAGGGGCCAGGTAAAAAGCTAGCTAGACAACAGCAACGGCGCTACCAACCTGAATGGTGGCTGTAAGAGGCCAGCCCAAAGGAGAAGAAGAAGAAGTGGCTATCCCAATGGGGGCAAGGGCTGTGAAAAGCCAGCCCGAAATCAATTGACAAAGGTTCGAAGGGGCCAAATGACGGAGGGGCCTAAAGCGCTATGGCAGAACGGGTGGAGGATGGACCACTCAGTAGCTACGAGTGAGGAGACTCAACTCCGACAGACGAGCTGCCGGAAAACAACCTCCCTGGCGAAAGCCAGAGGCTGCAGCGAGAGCCCGGCCAGCACGCAGATGCAAGGCGTGTGCCATGGACCGCTGTAGGGAGACTGACAACCGCATGCGATAGACTGGGGCCCATGAGCCAGCAGCGTTGAAGTCAGCCGGTTCACCTCGCCTGCGGGACACAGCGCGCGCAAACTTGGCCAGCAGATCGAGCCACTGGGACCTAAGAGCCCCGTATACATCCACAGCCAGGGGTACGAACTCGTCCCCAGCCGGGTGATCAGCGTGTTTGGCCGCCTTGCAGCGAGCGGCTTTCGCCGCAGCGTGGCCAGCCCGCGAGGCAGAAAGCCCCGAATGAGAGTGGTCGACCACATCAGTGGTGACCACGTCAGCAATGATGCGCGCGCCGCCGCCCGGCGTGGACGCCACCAGGTCGACGCGGCGCGTGTTGAGTCCGGCGGCCCGATGGAGGATTGGCATGACAGAAGTGTTCTCCATCGCCACCGTGTATTCGGCCGCCTGGAAGATGCCGAACATTGCATCGCGGAGGAGGTCGTGAGCAGCTGTACGTTCGCCTCCAATTGCGCAGCGGAGGACATGCGCCGCCAGCTCCGCCGGGCCCGCCGATCGCTCCCCGCATTCACACTGTAGCACGCCTAGCAGACAGGGCAGGGGGAGACCCAACAGGCGATGGGTTCCGTGCGGCAGCCCAAAGTAATGGACAAGGTCTGAAGGAGCCGGCTGGCGCAAAAAGGCAGGTACTAAGTGCTAAGACGGCAGCAGGGGGGCTCTCAGTAACCTCAGTCAATTAGTGCAGATCGGACTAAAGCTAAAGCTAAAGCTAAAGCTAAAGCTAAAGCGCACACGGAATCAAGTAGCTACGAAACCCTCAGTAACCCCTACCAAGGAGCCGCAGGTCGGAGAAACTAGTCTCCTGATAGCGGGTTCTGTGGGGCCCTGCTGTCCTTAGAGTAATGCGTACATGGTCCTTGCTTAGTCATGTCTTTTAGCGCAGCTCGGCCCCTTCAGACTAGTTTCTCCGACCTGCGGCTGCTCAATAGGGGTTACTGAGTGGTTTGTAGCTCCTCGGTTCCCCGTGTGCTTTAGAGCTTTCCCTGGCCCTTACGAACTTTGTTCATTCTTCTTTTTTAGGCTGGCCTTTCCCAGCCCCTACCTTCTATTGGAGAGCACTTTCTTCAGACCTTGTCATTTCTTTCCGTGCTGGCGCTTCGCAGCCCTCGCCCCCTGTGGGCCCTCCATTCAATGGCCGAGCCCTTCCATCTCTTAATACACACCCATTTTCCTTTGGGCGAGTGCTGTGAGGGCGATTGCTCCTTCCCTTTCCTTTCAGTCCTTGTGCAGTTCTTTGAGCCTTTGTCAATTGTTATTGTCCTTAGGGCTGTTTCCTTTGGGCTGGCCTCTCACAGGCCAGCCCAAACAATTAATCTACGGCCATTGCTGCAAATTGGAAGAGCTGTTTCCTTTGGGAGAGTCTTTCATTCTCCTGGGCTGGCCTCTCACAGCCACCACCCTCCTGGAAGAAGTGGCTCTCCCAACGGGGCAAGGGCTGTGAAAAGCCAGCCCGAAAGAAGTGACAAAGGTTCGAAGGGGCCAAATGACGGAGGGGCCTAGGTGCGCTAAGCAGCTACGAAGGGGCCTGAAGATGCTATGTCAGAACGGGGGAGGATGGACCACTCAGTACTTACGAGTGAGGAGCCTCAAATCCGACAGACTAGCTGCCGGAAAAGTATCCTCCTGACGAAAGTCGGAGGCCGCAGCGAGAGCACGTCCAGCACGCAAATGCAAGGCGTGGGCCATGGACGGCTGAAGGGAGACGGACTATCGCATACGATATACCTGAGCGCACGAGCCAGCGGCGTTGAAGTCAGCCGGCTCACCACGCCTGCGAGACAGCGCGCCGCGCAAGCCTGGCCAGCAGGTCGAGCCATGGGACCCGAGAGCCCCGTGCACGTCCACGGCCAGGGTTACGAACTCGTCGCCAGCCGGGTGGTCAGAGTGGTTGACCGCCTTGCCGCGAGCGGCCTTCGCCGCAGCAGGCCAGCCCGCGAGGCAGAGAGCCCCGGGTTGGAGCGGTCGACCACATCAGCAATGATGCGCGCGCCACCGACCGGCGTGGACGCCATTGAGGTCGACGCGGCGCGTTTGGAGTCCGTCGGCCCTCTAGAGGATTGGCATGACCGAAGCATTCTCCTGGAAGCTCTTTCTCTGCTCCATTGACAACAGGTTACTGAGAGCCCACTTGCTGACGTCTTGGAGATCCTGCTTTATGCGATTTCTTCATGCCTTTCAGACTTGTCCATTCCTTTGGGCTGGCCTCTGACAGATAGCGCATTTGGCCCCTTCGTACTTTGGCCCATTCGAGCCTTGTTCTTTTCGGGCTGGCTTATCAGAGCCCTTGCCCTCCTTTGGCAGAGCCACTTCTTCTCACAAGCCACTACTGTCGATTTGGAAGAGCTGTTCCCCTTTTCTTTGTCCATTCCTTTAGGCTGACCTCTCACAGCCACCAGTCAATCTGGCCGCGCTTTCCTTTTCTTCGTCTTTTAGGAAGAGCCACTCCCTTTCTGGTGCCGCTGCCCGGAGTCCACCCGGCCATGATTGGGCCCTCCCTGCCGCAATGCCCGCCGAATGCGCCGCCGCCGCAGCCGGCGGCTCGCGCGGGAGGCAGCATCCGGGAGATCCCGCAGAGCCGCTCGGAGTGGGCAGCCGGGGGGAGATTCCGGGGGGGCTCCGGGTGGGCCGCATCCGGGGCCGGCCAGCCGGTGAGTAAGACGACCGTGGACGGTGGGGAGCCAGGCGGTTGCAGGTCCCTGGTTCGCCCAGCGAGGGCCCTGCGCGCCCGGGGAGAGCGGAGGGCCCGGCCCGGAGGGGCTCTGGTGCAGATCGCGCCAAGAGCAAAAGATCCCCTGCGCAGCCCCTAGCGCGACCCGCACGGCGCTAGCGCCACCGACGCTAGGATTGGATTCTGGGTCGTTCGCTCTATAATAAGCCCACCGCTAAAATAATTGGCTCGCCCCCAAAGAATGTGGTGCGCTCGCGAAGATTATAAGGGCTGGAAAAAGGGCCAGAAATGGGCGGAAAAAGGAAGTGTCGGCGGCGCAGAGGGGCTAAGAAGGGCGGGGAAACGGCGGGAAAAGGGCGGACAAAGTCACAGGGGACCACCGCACAGGGGAGGCGTGCCTGAGGCGCCGCCAGGGCGGGCGGGCATCTCGGGGCCGGGGCCCCTCCCCTGGGCAACCTTGGGGGCTCTTCCCTTCGTAAACGCGCCCCACTTCTTGTCCGGCACTTGCATCGGCAGGCCTCTCGTGCTTGGCCGCCAAGGCCCCCCCCCCCTCTCTCTCTTAACCCCTTTTCTCTCTCTCTCCCCCCGCTCTCTCTCTCTCTCTCTCTCTCTCTCTCTCTCTCTCTCTCTCTCTCTCTCTCTCTCTCTCTCTCTCTCTCTCTCTCTCTCTCTCTCTCTCTCTCTCTCTCTCTCTCTCTCTCTCTCTCTCTCTCTCTCTCTCTCTCTCTCTCTCTCTCTCTCTCTCTCTCTCTCTCTCTCTCTCTCTCTCTCTCTCTCTCTCTCTCTCTCTCTCTCTCTCTCTCTCTCTCTCTCTCTCTCTCTCTCTCTCTCTCTCTCTCTCTCTCTCTCTCTCTCTCTCTCTCTCTCTCTCTCTCTCTCTCTCTCTCTCTCTCTCTCTCTCTCTCTCTCTCTCTCTCTCTCTCTCTCCTCTCTCTCTCCCCTCATAGCCCTCTACTGGGAGCGTCGTCTTCCTCTATTTCTACAGCCCTCGCCCCCCTTCTGAGAGCCACTTCTCGGGACGGCCCGCCGTGAGGGACGCCACGCTAGCCCAGGTGGCTATAACGGACAGCCGCCGTCGCCGTAGCCCGCAGCTGTGGCGGGTGCCACTCCAAATTGACACCTCCCCCGCTACGCCATCACCCCTTTGCCTTACCTGCACCGTGGAAGACGTCCTCCGCCGCCGTCGCCCAGCTGCGCGCCCCGCTGCGCCGCGGCCAGGCCAGGCCGCTGCGAGGCCGTCGCAGCAGGAGAGGGCCCATGGCTTCTGCGCGGCCGCCGCGGGCAGCGTCTGTGCCTCTGCTGCTGGTCGCCCTCGTTGCGCTTTCTCTCCACGGGGCTCTGGCAGGTGGGCTGCCCGCCCCTTCCCATCTGCAGCACTGGCTCTCGTTGTCGACTTACCATCGAGAAGTTACCTCTGGCTTCCCGAGCTGTGCTTTGTCCACACCAAATGTGGCGCTCAGTGCCCTGGGTGTAGCAAAAGCCCTTCCCAAGCGCTCGTCCTTCATGGGCTGCCAAAGCTCAAGACACCAGCATTAGTGTGCTGGACACTCTCTGCTGCAGCTGCTGCGACCTGGCCCATGAGAAAGTTCCCTCAAGCTGGCTCAGTCTGCTTCCCGTTCCAGGTCCTGCACGTGCCATTTTGGATGCAGCGGAAAGGCCGTCCACACTGAAGTAAGGAGTTCTTCTCCGCTTTTCCTCTGCTTGCTTCTGCATAGCACGCTGCCTGCCTTGGTCTCACTAAGCATCAGACTAGCTCCAATATTGGAGCCTGCTCTAGCAATTGACTGCTAGAGCTGGGCTGATGTTGTCCTACCCTCACGGCCTTGTTGACTCTGATATGAGTAGCATTCACCAATTGCTGTGACATGTACATGGCAGGTTGAGCCTCACTCACATTGACGCACCTCATTCGCCTCTCCGGAGAGAGTGGCCCAGCAAAGAGTACGCATACAGGTTTCGGTACTACAGCGACAAGGTAAGAAGATATGCAAGTGGCAAATGGTATGCGTCCAAATACATCACTTGGCACGTACTTTGGCTTACCTGTCTGCTTGTAGCCCCTTGCAACAATTACCAGGCCCTGCATTGCTGAGCAGACATCTTCTTCTCACAACACTTCACATAGTCCAATCACCAGCTGCCCGCTCTCAGAGAACGTGTAAGTTGGCTGCTTGTGGAGTTGTTCATACTGTTAATACAATCTGTTGCAATTCATCACGACTTTATGCAACATCTGCTTATACATTACTGCACCTTCTGCAGGCAAGATCGGAGAGCTTGTATCGCCTGATCACTAGCAAAGAGCCAATACGACATCCGGGAAACAGGACCCCTCCTTTAACGCGACCAAAGCTTGTGTCGGGGGCGCACAACACCACGTCCACAAGATCATTCGCGGAGGCAGCGCTCCAAGTTGTCGAGGAAGCTTTCAACACGACAGTCCATTCAGGATACGGCGTTGGAATCGGAGAATACTTTGCAGACTTCAGCTTGGGCGACCCAGCCCAACCCCAAATTCTTTTTGTAGACACCGGGAGCGATCTATTGTGGACTCAGGTTGCACCAGCACATTGACCTTGGCAGCAGGCTGTTTCAGAAATGCTCTCCCGCGTGCATGCACTCGCTGGAGGCCAACGGCAATTTGGACAAGCAGTTGCAGAGCTAAAATCTGATGTGATAGAACATCCCTAAAGCACCTCATTGCAGCTGGTGGTGTGCAAGGACTTATCTCCTCTGAATTCTCTTACTGCTGCAGTGCTTGCCCTGCTTGATTTGCTATGATCAAGCGGGACCTATTTTCGATCCCGCTCTGTCATCGACCTTCTCTCTCATTGATTGCAGAAGTGCAACTTGCCAATCCTTTACTTACTATTACCAGTACGACTTGTGTGACTTCTACACAAATTGCGAATACACCTACAGGTACAGCTTTGTGAAGTTGGAGGCAGTGTAACTTGTAGATTGGTAGGTTGCATCATCTGCATGGCCAGCGTGGCCAACAATCAACTCTTTTGACCTTCTAAATGTTGCGCTGTTGATGTGTCCTAGTCTGAGATACATCAGTCCATGGCAGGAGGATATCAGCATACGTGCTGAGCCATGCATCTCGAGTGCATGCAGTTATGGAGACACGTCATACACCTCGGGTGATTTGGCGAATGAGACGGTTTGGCTAACAAGCACCACTGGCGATAATGTACGCCTCTTGGGGACAACCTTTGGTTGCGGTCACATCAATGTTGGTAGCTTCGACTATGCAGGGGGCCTATTAGGCCTTGGACGGGGGCCACTATCCTTTGCTCAACAGGCAAGTCTCTGCAAGTTAACGAAGCGTTGCCAGCTGCAGCAGATCTCTTCATGTGGAAGGCCCTTCGATGTCACACATGTGCAAGCCAATGAGCTTGCATGTCGGCTGCAACAAGTGGTTCTTGGTTCTTTCACAGCAACCTTGCCCGCTTTTGCATTTTTGTGAACACAGCAATGCTTAGCGCTGCAGTGGAGGGGGATTCTTCGATACGCTATTCAATGCTAACCGCTGCGCCACTGCTAATTCTATGCATGCAACTTTCTCCGACCTGCAGCTTGAGCCTTACGACAATGTATTCACCCTGTGCCTGCAAAGCTGGTATGCGGATTACCTGCCTCCGAGTGAGTTGGAGTTTGGGTCGGCTGGAGTGCCGAGTACGGGCGTCACATACACTCCAATCCTTGACAATCCTGTCGTGGATGAATACATTGGGTACTCTACCTTTTATTACGTGCTGGTCAATGAGATACTGTTGGGAACAACCTCAGTCGGCATCCCTGCGGCTGCTTTTACCATTGACTCCTTCGGTGGAGGGGGGACCATCTTTGACTCTGGGACAAGCTTGATAGTGTGAGTGATGCAGCGGCTTGCCTTCTTGCTGCCATGCTTAAAGCAATCACAAAAAAGAGAAGTCGTGTCAATTCATGAGCATATAGCGCGTCTCTCACATTGGCCGGCCTTTCTGATTCATACTGTGACTCAGGCTGCTGAGTGATGTGTACCGACCCATTATTGATTATCTAAATGCCAGCGTACCTCTGCCCAGGTAAGCATAGAGTACTGCATTATCGTAATGTGCTACCAATCACGTGCTCTTGACATTGCAATTATGCCAACTTGTGATCTGATTAGAAACGCCTGGCGTTAACATATACCACGTGCATGGTACAACTGCTGCAAGTAGCACAACTGCAGTTAGCAGTCCAGCCGTCACCATTTGCCTAAGATTGCTTGTGTTGCATCAGAGAGAAAGACCCATTTGGTGCACTAGGTTTGGAGCTTTGCTGGAACGTCGCCGGAATAGTGGCCAGTCAAGAGGACATCGACCAACTGGGCGTCTTCCCTCTCATGACCATCCGCATGTCAGGGCCGGCCGACTTCACGATTCCCCCTGTGAATTACCTCGCTCTGGTGACTGATACCGTAGTCTGTGCAGTCTTTGTGGAGTCGAGCACCATAAACATCATCGGCAACTATGCACAGCAGAACTTCCTGATGGTGCACGATCTGAACCACACTATGGTAAGTGCTCGTGTCCCGATACCACAAGCTGCTCAGTATCAAGGCTGCCTTTAACTGTTGACAAGCCGGTCCCCTACACCAGTTGCATGAAACCGTCAGCACAATGCCCACTGCTACTGTTATCACCAACGAACTCGGGTTCAGGGTTCAGGGCTTAGGGTTTTGGGCTTAAATTTCACGGTTTAGGGCTTAAATTTTTCTGTGACTCACTAGCATATAGAAGTGACAGACGATGAGAGAATAGATTGCTTTCGGAGAGCAAGGCCCAAGCGAGGCCTTGCCTTGCACACTTAGTGGGCCCTGATCATACTGCATGCCGTTGTGTGCGTTGCAGCTCGGCTGGATGTCGCTTAACTGCACGACCAAGGGCCCAGTGACGGCTCCGTCATCAGTTCACCCCCTTCCTCCGCCGCCTCCTCCCCCCCTTCCACCAGAGCCATCCCCTCCTCCCCCCCCTCCTCCGCCTCCTCCCCCCCCTTCTCCTCCGCCTC
>WELB01000014.1:138919-163167 GCA_009602725.1 Spirogloea muscicola
CCCTCCCCTCCTCACCCTCCTCCACCCCCTCCGCCTCGCCCTCCAACACCTCTTCCACTGGCGCCAACCTCTCCGCCTCCACCTCAGCCTGCCCCTCCTCCCGCCCTCCCTCCGCCTCGACCTGCCCTTCCTCTCCCCCTCCCTCCACCTCCACCTCCGGAACGTGAGTGCTCCTGACCGTAGCCTTGTCTTCAATCATGGTCCCCCCCTCACGCTGATGGAGTGCTCGGCGTGCATGCATGAAAGCCCTTTGACGTTGCCCGTGCCTCAAGCGATGATGCTGTAACAACTCCGTCCAGCATCAGCTCCGAGCTAGTTCATCTCGGCTCCATCATCGGCAGGATTTGCAGAGCAGCTGGTTCTCTGGCTCACATGCATGTCGTCTTCTCGCTCATGGCTGTGCGCACGCCCGACCTTTACTGTGTCACTTCCTCTCTCCTGCCCTTTGTATCTTCACTGCAGGAATCGTCGGCCATCACCCGGCAGGAGTAGGGAAGCACGCTCGTGGAAGTGGACACCACGCAGCTGGGGTCGGCCATCACACAACTTCCACTGGGATGCACCCTCCTGGCGTTGGTCACCACAACTAAAGCGGCGGGAAGACTGCAGATGCAGTGCACATATTACACCGTGCGCAGGAGTGGCCGGCCACATGCGAGGTTGGCCAGGAGGGCCTCTGGCAGAAGCACCCACTTCAAGTGTACATAGGCCTTGTCGTCTGATTTGCATGCCACTTAGCGCTCGCCAAACATAAGGCGGCTTAGCACGTCTGACAAGAACGTAAGGCCATGCATGTTCCCCATCGAACAATGCGCTGACATCATTAGGCCTCCAATAACTGTGGTATGAAGTACATCTTGGTTGTTATTGTTTTTTAACTTTATACTTGCAGCCTTGCTGAGTACCGGGAGAGAGTGGCCCTAATACCTGTCTGACATTGTTGATGCGGGAGCAGCGTTTTGATAACGGTCAGGATGTAACAAATCTCACGGATACTCTCGCAGCTTGTACCAAGCTGAGCAAGCATCATGAAGTGGTGCGTGCAGCAACGCTGTCGGCATTGCACCCCTGGATTTGCTGATCTGGATCCCTCCAAGGTTGCCTACCTGGACATAAGTAGGAAAAATAGATATGTAAACTTCGGCAGTACCTTGGGGTTGACGCCCATGGTGGCCAGCTTCTCATGAAGACCAATTCGAAGCGCAGATAGTTGCAATTTGCAACTGCAGAGAGCTCTCAGGACAAGTCTGCAGAGGCGCCCTCGTAACTCCCTAGCTTGGCCTGAAATGAAGCGGATGGTCTTGGCAATGGCAATCATTGGCTTGGCCACCAATTTTGCAGTCAACCCTTGCCCTCCTCTAGAAGCTGGCCAACAAACCGAATCAAACGGAAGACCTGGGCAGGCGACCCAGCGGCGTTGAAGCCGGGCAGCTCCCCTTGCTGTCCCTGACTACGATTGACGACCTGCCGTGCAAGTCGCTGCAGGAGAGGGTGTGACGATTCTCTCGTAGCAAGCGCCGCACGAGGTACGGACACGGAGAGCATGCCCGAAAGGGTTGTGCAGAATCAGCTCACTTGGGCGATACGCGCGCATCACGAGCCAGTGCCTCCTGGCACGCGCTGTACGAGGGTACCACTCCAGGAGGCTGGCTCACACGTTGCGCCTTCTCTCGCTTCCTGGGCTGGCTTCTCACAGCCCTTGCCCCCAGTGGGAAGCCACTTTCTTTTCGGAGAAAGAGAGAGGCGCGCGGTGCGCATGAAGACGAAAAGGATGCCATTCCGAGCCTTACAAAAGTCCCGGTGACGGGGAAAGAAGCCACCAATTACCCTTTGGATTTGCGCATCGCAATGTATGGCAGCCGACACCATACGGCAGGACAGGGAGTACCAAGCAACCAGTGGCCACTGAAGCGGCTGTGTGCTACAGCGCATTCCTGGTTCCTTCGAATACTGTCCACTCTGGGCTGGCCAATCACAGCCATCGCCTGGAAGAGTCTCTCTTTCAAGGACGTACACGTCGGAGGGCGCGGGGTCGAGTCCGTCTGGCAGCAGACAGTAGTGCGGCTGCTGATATTTAGAGAGCGGCTGTGATAGCCAGCCAGATGCATGCAAGTGTTCTTGACGAGCTACAAGCTAGGCAGATAGGGCGCTCTCAGTACTCCCGGGTCAGCAGTCAGATGAGCTGAGGGGAGGAAGAGCAACCCCGCTGCGCGAGCCAGAGGCTGCTGCAAGGGCGCGACCGGTAAAGGCTGTGAAGCAAGCGTTTGGAGCGCTGGAGGGTCATAGACAATCGCATGCGGTAGCAGGGCACACGACCCAAAGGCTCCGAGCCTCCAGGAAGTGCTGCACCCTGTTCGCGGCGCCGGTGGTCAGCTTGAGATGCCAGCAGCGAAAGTAACGAGGACCACCGACCCCCGTAACAACCGTGGATGTCCATGGCCAGGGGGTGAAAGGTGTGTCACCCGCCGGGTGGTCCTTGTACTTGTGCAGTTTCTTCTGTTCAGCCACCTTCACGGCATAGCCGGTTGCCTGAAGTCATGGGGCCCTTCTTCCGGAAGCTGTCGGTGAGGACAACGTCCACGAGGAGCCGCTTGCCGCCTCCAGGGGGACGCCAACGAGAACGACACACCTCGTCCGAAGGGACGGAACGGAGTGGAGGAACCCTCCGGCCGCTGACGCCCGTGGGGGCGAGGCTGACGATGACGTTCAGCGGGAGCGGGACCACCGCCGATTGCCGGCCCGCGGAATGCGGCGGTCAAGCGGGGAGGAGGGAGGTCAGGGGCAGGGAGGCGCTCAGGCGTTACTAGCTTGTAGTGTAGTCCTTTCTCCCAGCGTCTTCAGAGCCACTTCTTCTTCAGGCCCCGCAGTCGCTGCTTAGCTCGTCCTTTGGCCCCTTCGAACCTTGTCAATTCTTTTCGGGCTGGCTTCTCACAGCCCTTGCCCCCATTGGGAGAGCCACTTCTTCTTCTTTTTCTCCGGCTCCTCTTGCTTTGGCTTTGGACATTGTCCATTCTTTTTTGGGCTGGCTTGGCCAGCCCCTCTTTTCTATGGGCGCGCTTTTCTCTACTAGCGCAGCGATCGGGGAGGGATGTTTTGGCCCTGACGCTGACGCTGGGACCCAGACCCGCACGGGGCCGGCTGCCGGCCCGCGCTTTGCGGCGAGCCGACCGGCGCGGGAAGGCCGGGGTTGGGAGGTAGCGGGGGAGTTGGCTCCGATAATTCGTACGGGTGGGCGGGCGGGGAGGGAGGCGGCAACCCGGGCCGGGCGCGTCACCCCCCCCTCCCCGGCGCCAGAAGGCGGTGTTCTCGGGTCCCTCGCCCAAGCGACGCCCACCTCCCTCCTCTCCCCCGTTCCCGTTGTCTGATCTCCGTTAGCAGGAACGAGGAGACAAGCTCGGGGCCAGTGACGGGGTTCGAACCCATGTCCTTCAAACCTACAACCTGAGGACCCCACTGGTGTGAGAAATCTATGAGACTCTTGCTAGCTCGTATGATCTAGGTTCTAGAACTGTGTGTGGAGCAGCGCGGTACCACCTCCATGCGCGCCTTATGAGGCCCACACAAAGTGGAGCGTCGGCGGGGTACTGAGGGGCTCAGGTTTACTCCCTGAGCTAGGGAGTCCGGTGGTCTCAGCGATTGGTGGATCGACTAGATCTCCACCGATGGGGTTGGCGCCGACCCGTGAGATCCAGGTTGGCAGCGCTAGGGCGTGCCGCCAGGTTCAGGGTCTGAGGGGCTGGAGGGGCTTGCTCCCTTGCACTCACTAGGGCGTACGCCACCGATCCCCGCCGGCCCAGCAGAGCGCACTGCAAGCGCGGCAGGACGGGGGTCGCGTAGTGAGGTTGCCAGCAGCAGCCACAGCGGCAGCAGCGGCAGCGGCGGCGGCAGCAGCTCCACACGGGAGCCGCAGCAAATCCCCGCAAGGCGTGACAGTGGCGCCTGCGGCTTGCAGCAACTCCCTGTGCGCTTCGTCTTTGAACACCAGCACAGATGGCAGAGCTCAAGACTGTACATCGAAGACGTTAGCGAGAGGCGCTCTATAACCGCGAGTCAGCCAGTGCATAGCAGTTTGACTAGAGAGCGGCAATGCGTCGCCCTAACGCAACGCGGAGGCAGCAGCAAAGGCGCGGCTTGCACAAAGTGGACGGCATACTCTAAGGACGGCTGCAGAGATATTGCAAGGCGCATTCTGTGAATCTGAGCAAGCGACTCGGCGGCAGAGATGTGAAGACGGAGCAGCGAGAGCTGGGACGTGCGCGAGCTAGCGGGCCAGGCCGCCGCCGTGACCACCGGCGCCAGCGAACGGTTACCGGCCCCTCCCGACGGGGCGACGGTGTCTCATGGACGTCTTCTTGACATTGCGGGCTCCGTCCGGCTCGGGCCAACCGCCTGGGCGGGTCCTCCGGCGGCGGAAGCATGGCGGCGCTGGCGCTGGCGCTGGCGCTGCTCTTGGCCGCCGCCGCCGCCACCGCCGCCGGAACGCCCGGGCTCGCGCTGCGGTGAGCGCCAGCCCAGCTCGCCGGCGGCCAGCTCCGCCGCAGGCTGCCGCCGCGAATAGCTCGTTGCCCCCGCGCCGAGCGGCCGCTGAGTCTCAGTGACCGAGTCCGAGTCCTTTCAGAGCGCACGGGGACTCTGCCGGTGACGGCAGCCTCGTGTACTCGACTCTGCCCAAAGTCTCGGCGGCCGCCGCGGCGAAGTATCATCCGCTGTAATCTCGTCCGAGCGAGAGACAGCTGGCGTCATGAAATAGGTGCTGTCTGCCGGCCCCTGCAGTGACTCGATTCCGCGCCGAGGGTCAACGCCTGGAGGATCAAAGCGGATAATACCGTAGTAGCGCCGCACGGCTTCATTGGGCCCCTGGAGCCCCTCGCTCGGACAACGATGGCTGCCGTCGACCCCGGTAATGACTACAAGGACTGGCCCGTGAAAGCCGCGCCAACGCGGCACCCACGGCGGCAGCTGCAGCCCAATTGAGGAGGTGCCCTGGGTCCCCCTGGTAAGGCGCTTGATGATAGGAGGTATGCTTTGCACTTTGGGTGCGCCACATGCTGGAGATGCTCGGGTTCGGCTTATGCTGCAGCCCTCGAGGCGTAAAAGTCAGCTCGTGCTGATGACTAGCCACCTGGACGGCCTTCTCTGGTCGATACGCTCGCTGCATGCACAGCATGCCCGTCGTCCCGCTCAAGGTCCCTCTCCGTTGGTGCTGCTTGATGCTGGTCGGACTCGAACAGTGTTGTCGTGATTGCTCTCGTCTCTCTCATGCACGATGAGATGAGGGCTTTTTCTTCTGACATCCTCGACCCCGCCGCTCTCGAAGCCCGGGAGGTACTTGCTGGCCACATGCTTCTTTGGCGAAGTCAGCAACCAGGTGAAATGTATGGAGAGCCAGCTGATCATCGCCGGCGTCCTGAAGCGCACCTTGGTCGTGGACAGGTGCTGCTGCTTTGAAGTGCTGTATTTATAATGATAAGATATCAACAAGTTGCTGAATGTGAGCATCAAGCTGCGGATGCTAGTAAGGAAATTATCACACTGAGCTTCCTGTACCCTGGGATGGTTGGCCGCAATTCTGACGAGGTCTTGCGAGCCGTGGACGCGCTTCAGCTGGCATACATATGTGACATTGCAACCCCAGCAGGTTGGAAGCCAGGCGAGAAGGTTGTCGTTCCTTCCAAGATGTCCACTGAGGAGGCGCAGAAGAGATTTGCATAACAAGGTTGAGGTTGCGCAAATGCCATCGGGCAAAGACTATCTGCGCACGGTAGAGCTGTCAGGTTAGAGCAGGTGTATAGCTTGGACGGGCTGGTGGTGGCCGACTGGGAATCACGTCCGTGCAGCATGCATGTGGCAGATGCAGACGGGGACCTCGAGTTGTCGCTGATTACTCTCACCTGGCCAAAATATCCCCACATAATAGTATCACAGCAGAATTATCTTGAGCAAAGGGCTAGACCGAATAGAATTGCTCATCCTCTCACTGCAAGAAGGAGCACTCAATGCTTGCGTGACAGTTTTGCAGTCTTGCCGTGATCACGCTTGCAGGTCGTATTAGTATTCAGATGGCAAAGGTCCTATACATACCTCATACACCTTGTCTTCCTGACCAGCTATGCCAAGAGTTGGGGAGCTTTGACAACGTAAGCGTGGTGGCTGTTTGGGCAGAATCACGTCCATCCTCTCTCTTCCCTTCTCATAGCCTCCGTTCACAAGCCCAGTTAATCCAGCTTCAATCCATGCCGGTCCTCAGACTTGGTGGGACGCGCCTGCATCCGCAGTGACCGATTGGTGGTCATGATTCCTTGTTGGTACACGTCGCATGACCACCCCGATCGAGCTCAAACTGCTCAGCGAAAGCGCGGGAGGCTCCAGCAACCCCCGGTCCGGGCGACGACCGCACGGCAAGCGGCTGTGGGCGGTGCTGGCGCAGCGCGCGCCACCGACCGGCGTGGACGCCATTAAGGTCGACGCGGCGCGTGTGAAGTCCGTCGGCCCTCTAGAGGATTGGCATGACCGAAGCATTCTCCTGGAAGCGCTTTCTCTGCACCATTGACAACAGGTTACTGAGAGCCCACTTGCTGACGTCTTGATGATCCTGCTTTATGCAATCTCTTCATGCCTTTCTTCTTTCAGACTTGAGCCCTTCTTCTTTCAGACTTGTCCATTCCTTTGGGCTGGCCTCTGACAGATAGCGCATTTGTCCCCTTCGTACTTTGGCCCAATCGGGCCTGTGCGGATCCACCGCGGGTTACCTGGCAAAAGCCTTTTTTTCTGTCGTTAATTGTCCCCGGACGTTGCACCTACGAAAGACGGGGCACTTCCAAAGGGGGCAAGGGCTGTGAAAAGTAAGCCCAGAAAGAGTGAACAAGATCCAAAGGGCAAAGCACATGACAAACCTAATATTCGAGGATCTGAAGCTTCGAGCATGGAGGCAACGCCTGTCATAAGACATCAGATCTCCTTGAGGCTGGCCGCTCCCAGCCAGCGGCTCCTGTCTACACTGTCTCGCCCTTGCTCCGGGTTGGTACTTCGGCGGCACAGATCAGTCTGGCAAATATGTTTGCTCGGTTTTGGATACGAAAGCCCCGTTTCAATCGTATTTGTCGAACTGTTACCTTTCCACCCCTCAGAGTTTCTTGTTCTTTTACAGAAATTGTACTGACTTGCTTTTGCCTCCCTCTCACTGCATGCGCACCGCGCGCCTTGCGCCTCCGGGTCGACACCCATCTGTAGGGGCGCTTCGCGTGGATGTGCTTAATGGCCGGACCCACAGCGGCTGAAGGTCTGAGCAGGTCAACCCAGAGTGCCGAAATCGTGCCCCGCCCAGCGGTCCACGGGGCGGGGCTCACTATCGAAGAAGTGGCTCTCCCACTAACGGCCTGCAGGCGGTCGATGATCGGCCGGTGGCGATTCTATTCTGAGGCGCCGGAAACAACAGAAAAGGTGAAGCAGCTCTTTCAAAGAGAGGCGATGGCTGTAAAGAGACAGCTTCTCCATGTGAGGACAGTAGCTTTGAGAGGCCAGCCCAAAGGCCTTCAAGAAGCCCACAAAAGAACAAAAGGATCCAAACGAAGTGGCAAATCCATGGGGAGTCGCAAAGCGAATACAACCCTGGGAGGCGACCATGTGTTGCCGGCTAGAGAATCGGCCCTAGGGGCGATATCACGAAGCTAAGGGTCGGTCAAGGAAGAACGAGAATGGCTCTCCAATTGGGGGCAAGGGCTGTGATAAGCCAGCACGGAAAGCTTGACGAGGTCATGAAGGTCAACAACGCCGCCCCAGCCCAGACAGCACTTACTTTAGCCGCCTGGACGTGGGGAAGGGCGAGCAGCCGCCTAGGTGCCCCATACTTTACTTCCACTTGGCTCGTCCAAGGCGCGGCCTCGACGGAAGCTGACCGCCGGGGCAATACCGTGCATGCACGGCCGTGTGCCGTTGACCAGCCGTGACCGGGCGGGCCTGGCGGCTGCTGGGGCCCAAGGGGACAGTCGGCAGAGCATGAGGCTCGCAGCAGCAGCGCAGGCTGGGCCGCACTTCGGCCAATCAGGCCCTGCATCACTCAATACACACTCCACGCTGGGCCAGCAGTTTTAGAAGATGGAAGCGCTTCCCAAATTGGGCCGATGGCTGCGAAAAGGCCAGCTCAGAAAAGGAGGCCTCTGTAACAAACAGTTCGATGGCTTTTCGTGCCAGCCCGACATGAATGGACAAGGTAGCGGTGGCTGTGTCAGGCCAGCCCACAAGAGAGTTATTCATGTTTGTCGGCCTGGCTTCTTGCAGCCATTGCCTTACATTGCCTTTACCAGCCCCTCTTCTCTATGGGCGAGCACTTTCTCTTTCTGACATTGAAGCTCTTCAATCCTTCCTTATCTTTCTTTCGTTCCACAGGGAAGTGGACGAGGAGAAAGGGGTTGCCCCAGCGTAGGCTGGCAACAACAAGTTCGGGCGGCGGAAGCAACGAGTTGGCTGGCGGCACTCTAGCCGCCGTAGCGCGGAGCGGGTGCATGTGGGACCTGGCGAAAAGGCCCGCTTAAAATGAAGCTGACAAGATCCAGAGGGGTTTGCAATGAAGTGCTCGACTACTGTCTACCTGCGAAGAGGAAATTTCGTGTATTTGAAACGAACGAAGGCCAAATGGCCAAGTACAAAGGCAAGCACATCTTAAGACCTACATAATCTTCGGTAGATTGACCCGCTCAGAAACCACGGGTCAAAACATACAGGTCGCTAACCGATGCCTGGATACTAGATGGCAGATACGAAGCCCTTCTGCCACCAACTAGAGCTCGCCCAGCTTTCTGGTGCAAAGAATTAGCCTGAGCACGCTGCAAACAGGCCAAACTCGTCGTCGCAACAACGACAGAAAAGCAGCTGGCAAGCCCATCTCAGCCGGGAACACATCTGCATGTCGTGTGTAGCCTAGATTGGCTATGTTTTGAAGGAGAGTAAGGATACGAGGACCTAAGCAGCCAAAGATGTCGATTGCCGCTGGCAAGAGCTGATCACATCGGGGGTAATCGGAGTAGTGCTGCAACTTTCTTTGTTCAGCACTGCCCACTGCGTGGCCAGCGATGTGTGTCGATGCTGGACCTTTATAGGCCTCCGTAACCACGATATCGACCAAAGCCCTTGGCCCTCCACCAGGTTCACGCCCACAATGTCAAGTGTGCGGCGATGATGACGTCCCTGGGCATCCGTGGTGATAGGCATGATGTTGTTCACTTCCACCACCGCACGGTACTCGGCGTCGCGCATCAAACCCGCCAAAGCATCACGGAGGAGGTTGTGGATGCCCACCATTTTTGGTCCAGTGGGGCATCGCAGCATGTGAGTGGCGAGCTCAGCACTCTCTGCACGGAAGCCGCACTCACACTGGCGCACCCCAATCAGGCAGTTAGGTGGGAGGCCGAGGAAGAGTTGAAGCAATGTCCGAAAGGCCTCGGAGCTGATGCTGAAGGCGCTGGCCACGGCGTGTGAGGTGATCCAGTCTGTGGCTCCAGGTGTGGCGAGGGAAGTAAGTCTTGCCAGGCTCCTTGGATTGTTGTGAATCTCTGGCAGCCTCCTCAAGCTTCTTTGGCGCTCATCTTCCACTGCCGTAACCAGTCTGGATTGTGCCCCTCTATCCGAAGCTTGGGCGAGGGCGGAGAATGGCGTGAGTAGGGGTCGTATAGAAGGGAAAGAGCCGATTGCCGAGTCACGGATGCTCCTCAGATCCGCTTGGAAGGGTAAGGAGCCTTCCTCCACGTTGCGTACGGGATCGTGGAGGCAAGGGAAGCGCATGGGAAGCATAGAGGCGATCTGGTGCCAGCAGCCCAGGAAGGCTGCTTGCGCCGTCTGCTCCAACGATCGGCAGCCAAGGCCGCCCATGCGAGTGGGGAGGGAAGCCTGGAGGGCAGATGAAGCGGAGGGGAAAGAGGAAGATTGTAGAAGGGATGCCAGGGACTGCAGCAGGGAGTTGTCGAATTCCTTGTAGAGCTCGCCCACCATGCCCATTGGGGCGACTGTCCGCTGCAGGTAGCATGCCCGTTGGCTGATGCAGCGGGTGAGAATGGCCAACGCCAGCTGTGTGTCCCCAACGAGGGGAAGTGAAGGGAGGGGGGCGAGATGTTTCTGGAGGCGTTCCCGCAAGTCCACCGCCACGTGAGCTGGTGTGCCGAGGGGAACCTTGAGGATGGCCAGCCCATTGGCAGGGTTCTGGCAGCCGTGGGGGAGCTGAAGGTTGGCGGGGAGACCACGTGGGGACCATGCCACGCTCTTGGATGGGCAAACCCGCAGGCCCATCAGGTCCAGTTCGCGAACAAGCAATGGGTAAGCCGCCATGACTTCAGCTGGAGGTCCAATGATGTGTGTATCATCGGCGTAGGAGGGGAAGAGGAGGTCTGGGTGTTGCCTCTGGGTGCGTCGTACTGCCCGACAATGTGCCAAGGCAAACAGGATTGGGCAAAGGGGACCCTCCTGGCGTGTTCCAAAAGATGACCACAGCGTCTTCCACGACTCTCCGGCTTGCCAAAGCAGCCGCCCTGGGCGGCCATAGGCCATGAGGAAAAAGGGTATAAGCGAAGGGAAGTGGATGCGCAGCTCCTCCATGATGACGCTGCGCTCCACTGTGTTGAAGGCATTACTGATATCCAGCCCAAGGACCATCATTGAAGGGTCCACGTCGAGAGCAGCGCGGATGCCGTGAACGAGGGCCTCCGCCCCGCAGGACATGCCAGCACCAAATTGGTGGGGTGATAGGTGGCTGGTCAGCTGGGGTTTCAGCTCGCTGCACACGGCCTTTGATACCAGCCGCATGATTCCCTCCGTCATCACAATGGGTCTCACCCCGCCTGTCGGCTTCGCAAGGGCCAGCAGGTGGCTGGAATTTAAGGCGTCGGCAATGCGTGGTGGAATGGCAGCCCTGGCGATGTGCCGGCAGGTGGACAGGAACAGGGAGAAGCTCCTCTCATCCCCATCAAGGAAAAGGTCCTGTCGGTACTCAAAGAGCCATCCAGAAGGGCCTCCAGACACCATCCGGGGGGCTTTTGGTCAGGGCCACACGGAGCGCTTCTGCCGACAGGTCAGGAGGACTGGGGAGCTCGCCAGCCCAGGGCTCGAGGGGGTGTTGTGGAGGCGGGTGGAGCTGTCGCAAGATAGCCTCCGTGGCGTCGTTGGTAGTAGCCAGGGGGTCAGGGCAAAGGGCCTGAGCGGCCCGGGAAAGTTCTCCTGCCCTGCCAAAGCGTCTTGCGCGCGCTAGATCTCCAGCTGTGGACTGTTGAGAGGGCTGATTGATTAATCCATTGCGCCCGCCGCTGTGAGAGCGCGACCCGAGCAGCTGCTGCCCGCTGCTGGGCCAACTCCTCCCATTTCCCACTTGCAAATGCAGCCAGTCTGTCCTGGAAAGTCTTGCGGCCACCGACGCCGAAGGAGGGAAGATGGCCAAGAACGAGCTTGGGAAAAAGCAGGTACAACGCCCAGGCCGCCTCGTCCATAGAGTCCGCTTCGATTCGTGCGAGGTAAGGCGTAAGAACCTTGGTGCACTGACGACGTGCCCATCTGGGAATTTGGCGAAGGTTTCGAGCGCTATCAGGGATGAGAAGGGGGGTGAGGTCCACTGTGGCAGCCCAATGCCAGCTCTCTGAAGAAGGGGGTGGTGGAGGCCGGACGGTGCCAGGCACTTGTGAACTCGCTGCCAGCTCCTCGCGATTCTGGCGGTTGCGGCAGTGATAGGCATGGACTGGCAGCCCTCTCGTGTTGAAACGTTGCTGGCATGCTGGGCAGGGGACTCTCTGGTCTGGCGCATTTGGGAGGCCCGTGTGGACTGGGCTCGGGTTGTGAGACAGACCCTGCCGATGGCGAGGTCGTTCTTGATGGTCACCAGCTGGATGGCGTCTCACGATAACAGGTCGAGGCAGCAAGGGAGGTGGAGGTACGGGTAGAGGTAACAGGGGAGGTAGAGGAGGCAATGATGGCGGCGGCACTGGTGGTGGTGGTGGTGGTAGTGGAGCAGGTGGTGTTGGTGGTGGTGGTGGTGGTGGCGGCTCCGGGGAGAGGACTGGTGCAGGCACTGGTACATGCACAGCTGGAGCTTGAGAAGGAGATGAGCGTTGCCTTCGAGTCGAGAGAAGATGCAGCAGACTTCGCGGCCGGCAGGAAAGAAAGGGCCCGTCCGCAGTAGAGGAGTCGCTTGACTGTGCTGGGCTGATGACAATTCCGACTCGGGGGTCCATGTTGGGGGCCTCGGACTCTGCATGTATCCCGCGCGCCTGTTTGCGCTCTCCGTGGGCGCCGACATTGTAGCGACCACAGCCAACTGGCACCGCTGGGCAAATATTTGTGCGGCGGTGCCGGTGGTAGTTATTGAGCGGGCCGGTTGCACCAAGCTCATGGGTGGCATCCAGCTGCCGGCGGTGGCCAGCGGGGCCCCGGGCCGGGCCCAGCAATTACAAAGAGTATGCTGGTTGACATCGTGAGGCTGTCTCCTTCAAAGTTTATGCCTGGTGCTGTACAAAAAGGGACCTCCCTGTAGGGGCTGTAGGTTCATTAATGCTGCGGTCGAATTCATTGAGCCCTTCTAAGTCATGTGCCGTTGGCAAGGACTCACATATGCTGGACCCTAGGTACAGTGGAAGATTGCTGGGACGTATCCAGTCGAAGCCAACCAGTCGGGTGACTGTACTCATCCTCCCTCGCCTCCCCAATTGTTGAGTATGAGATAAATAGTGTGAAAACATGCTGCTTCATCAGGAGTAGTCCATGAGCATCGTAAGGTGATGAGTATCTCGTGGAGTGGCTAGGCTATAATTTGAGCTGACCTTGGAACAGCGGCCACCTTGCCGATTGCAGTTTGTTTCCGTCAGATTTGCATAGGGGTCCGTTTCGCCATATGCGCAGAACCAGATCACGTTAATTTTATTCTGCGGTTCACTGTGGAGTCTTGTCTTGGTTCCAAGGACGTGAACACCTAAGTGGAGAGGAAATGTAAGGTTTCCACCCCTTTGAGAACAAGGAAATTCTGCCGCCTTATGCCTCATGACCATGTATGCAACTGTTGGCAAGTGCTTTTGCCCTGCCTTAGCTTAGGTACAAGGCAGCATTGTCCCGCGTATGCGGTTGCAGTCTGATTTCCATGCGCGCTGGCTCGGGCAGATGAGATAGTCGTGCCCTGGTAGTAAGGTTCCCAGGTCTGCGAGCGCCAAATTCTGCTGTCAAGCCTACATGGTGTTCAAGTAGTTGTGGGCAATTTCCCGGATCTCAGCCTGGTCTTCAGGCCATTTGCCTCGTGCCGCACGGTATCTGCCGCCCTGGCAATAGTGGTGTTGTCGTTCCATTCGGTTCCGTCCAGGTTCGTCCGGGTGGCCTCGCATGCTCCCGGCATGCTCGGACCCAGACATGCGAGACAGCATGTGCGGAATCGGCCATTCTTGGCGGCATGCTCGACCCCGGCCATGCTCGGCGGCATGGCGCCTGCCGGAGCCATGCCGTGGATCCCTCGTCAGGCACGCTCCTTGCGGGGCGGGCCTTGGGGCGGACCCCATGCATCCGCTGACAAGAGAATGCTGAGCAGTAATCTGCAAGCTTTCCAGCTCCGTTGGACCTTGTCTACTTCTTCAGGGCTGGCCTTTCACAGCCGTAGCCCTCTTCCCGAGAAAAGCTCACAGTCGTTTGAAAGCAGGCTTTCCACAGCCCTCGCTCCTTTTGGAGCTGTGCTTACATATGGAAGATCTGCTCCAACCTCTTATCTCACAAGGCAAGGATGAATGTTAAACAGAAAGCAGCTCTTGAGAGGTGGCGAGGGGCTGGAGAAAGCTAGCAAACATCATTGACCCGGGTCGGAAGGATACGTAAAGCTTAGAGAGCACTTGCTCGGTGATCCTAGTCAGCAGCCGCAAGTCTGAAAGATCAGTATCAAGAAAGAAAGAGCATCTCCAATGTAAGGCAACAGGTGTGAGAGGCCAGCCCAAGGGAATTTACAGAAAAGAAAGAATGCGGCTGCTGATGTCAAAGACGCGGCTGTATAAGCCAGCCAGATGCAAACATCAGGTGTTCATGACGGAGCCACAGGCTAGGCAGACAGGGCGCTCTGAAGTACCCCCGTGTCAGCAGTGGGAAGTCAGATGAGCTGAGGGGAGGAAGAGCAACCCCGCTGCGCAAGCCAGAGGCTGCTGCAAGGGCGGCGCGACCGGCTCGGCAATGCAAAGCAAGCGCTTGGGGCCGCTGTAGGAAGATAGATAGCCGCATGCATAGCAGGACACAAGATCCAAAGGCACCCAGCCTCAAGAAGTGCTGCACCCTGTTCGCGGCGCTGCTGGTCAGCTTAAGAGGCCAGCAGCGAAAGCAACGAGGACAAGCGACCCAAAGAAAAGGGAAGGAGTCGCTCCGCCTGTAGCCTGAGGCGGCAGCCAGGCCACGACCAGCACGAAGATGCGAGGCATGTGTCAGGCGACGAGATGCCGCAACCGTTACACCAGGGCCTGAGAGTCTGCGGCGTCAAAGAGCTGGTTGCTCCCTGTGCCGAAATGGAAAAGAAGAACTCCCAGAAGGGGTGAACGCTTGTGAAAGGCCAGCCCCAAAGAATACGGACAAAATCCGAAGAGGCTTGCTGGGAGGTGCTCGCTATCAAGGACTTGCTCAAGGACACTTTCACGAAGAGGGGGATGATTTGCCTCTTGCCTCTGGTCACATTCTACGACATGTATTGCTCGTCGAGTGACTTGTGCCCATTAACCAGCCGCCCCGTCACAAGCCGTTGAGGACAGTCAACCACGTATCGAAGTTACAGAAATGACCATATCTACGACTGTGGGCCGTTGCAGCAATGCCGACCATAAACCCGTCATTCTATATGGCCATCAATTTTGCATACTCCTATTTGTATTCTACTTCATCTCTCTCCATCAAATGATGTGGGGATGCAGATGTCAGTGAAGCTTGCTGCACAGTATCTTTCTGGTCCAGAGATTACGGAGACACTTGGGCATGTGGTATATGAGCAGATAGCAAGGAAACATATTGGTCAAAGAGACCATATGCCTGGGCACGTGCTGGTCACAAATGCGTACTTCAAGACAAGCAAAGCAGTATCTGACATCATAACCAGTGGCAGCCATCACGGAGAAATCTCCGTCATTTGGCCCCTTCGAACCTTTGTCAATTCTTTTCGGGCTGGCTTTTCACAGCCCTTGCCCCCATTGGAAGTGCCACTTCTTCTTTCGTCATTGGGCGAGCCCTTTCTTCTTGCCCTTTCTGCCTAGCCAGTGGCTCCGCTAATAAGGTCATGAACACCCTAAGTATGCGCCTGGCTGGCTTTTACAGCCGCACTTTTAATATCAGCAGCCGCACTCTTCCTCTTTGGGGCAAGGCGCGCCGTGCACATGAATTGAAAGAGAGAAGGGCTCTCCCATTGAGGATAGGGGCAAATGAAACGGAGGCCAATCCGAGCCTTACAAGTCCTGGTAACGGGGGCAAGGGGTTAACTTGCGGCTACTAAGTGATGTTTTTGAAGTGACTATCCTACATGCGCCTTGCTTGCTTGTGTCTTTCAGCGCTTTCTTTCCGGCCCTTTCGGACCTTGTCAGTGTTTCGGACTGGCCATTAACAGCCCTCGCCACCTTCTTAGGGTTACGGTTTAGAATCTAGGGTGAGGGTTCAAGGTGGCTGGCATTTCCCAGCCACCTTCTTCAACTGGGCGAGAGCTTATTCTTTTGAAGAGCTGCTTCTCCTCGGCATCAGGGGACACGGCCCCCGCAGAACCCAATATACTAGGCACAAGGGCTTGTCGATTACCGTCCTGTATTCGATATCCCCTTTTCGGACCTCCATGTGCTGCCTCGTGGTTACTGAGCAGGTCAGCTTAGCAGCACGTGATATGTACATCTGTCCCTGCGTCGGAGAGCCACTTCTCCTGCTTGCCTTCGTACTTGCCCACTCTGGCCCTCCATCACTGATAACCCACTCCAAATGCCAGTGTACCCCGCCAACTGAGACCTCCGCTCTTCCTTGTTCACTCCTTCTCACCCATGTCGTCATTCTCTCAAAGCTATTGCCTTGCACTGGACGAGCTACTTCTTCCTTATTTTTGGGCTGGCCTCTCACAGCCATCGCCTGTGACGATCCCAGGTCTGTGAGCGCCAAATAGCACTGTTGACGCTCACATAATGTTCAGATAGTGTACTTGCCGGCTTTTCAGGCTCTGATATTGAGAAGTCGTTGGGGCCCCACTGCAGAATCTCCACAGTAATGTTGCGCTAACGTATAATCTAATGCGTCCATGTGGTACTGTGGCGCGGGCCGTTTTGTGTGCCTTCCCGCGCCAAGGGCCGTCATCCTTGTCATGCTGACTCATCCGCATCTCGCCTGGGTCAGCGTCAGCTTAAGAAAATAATCCACGCTGATTCGATTGTGCCTTGTCATCTCTTGATCGTCCACAACCAATATACGAACCCATAGTCTGTGAGCGCCAGCCAACGTTCTAAAGGTGACGTGATTGGATTTACTTGCTGGCAAATCTCACCAACTTGCACGGATCATGAGGCCGTCAGCCTCACGTACAGACGTCCCTTTGCTGTTACAGCACTCATGCCTTTATCGTCCCTTATCATCCTACCGGGAAAGCCTTAGGAAAGCGCTGTTCGGCCCCTTCGGACCTTGTCAGTTTTCCGGGCTGGCTGTTGAAACGGATGCGGGTCTAACGACTGGGGGTTAGGCAGCCGGAGCCAAGGCAACGCTAATGCAGATGGAGATTGGATTGAGGCGTCTGCCGAGACTGTCTGCTACAGAGAAGGGAGCCCTCTATATAGAAGTAGAAGTGCTTGCCTATTGAGATAGGGGCTGGGAGAAGCCAGCCCATAAAAGAATGAACAAAGGACGAGAAGGGGCCAGGGGAAGCACTAAGAAAGACAAGCACAAGAAGAAACTAAGCAGTCACGAAGCACCCACTAAACCCCTGCTAAGCAGCCTTAGGTCAGAGAAGGCCCGGGCCTTCATATAGGAGGCCCGGGCCCGGGCTAAAGAATTGAGATGTGGACCATCCACGGGAGGACGATTTCTTCCCGCTCGCCATCGACACGCACGGTGCGATGGGAGCTCGGTGGCTCGAGCTGCTCAACCAGCTCTCGCACCACGCCATCTCACGCCGCTTCCAAGGGGAGCGGGTGGATTCCCATGCAGCCGGATGTCATGCGCAGGTGTATTGCATGCGCTTGGCCGTCGAAGAAAGGGCTCGCCCATTGAGGATATGGGCTGGAAAAGCCAGCCCAAAAAGAATGAAGAAAGTACGAGAAGGGGGGCCAGGGGAAGCGCTAAGAAAACAAGCACAAAATGAGAGAAAGCAGCTACGAATCACTCGGTAACCCCTGCAAAGCGTCTCGCTGCAGCGGTTCATGGCTCGCGCGTTGCATCTCCGCGCTGGTCGAGCCCTTGCTGCCGCCTCTGGCCCTAGCCAGGGGACCCGCTACCAGGAGCCCAGTTTCTATGACCTGCGGCTGCTTAGCAGGGGTTACTGAGTGTTTCGTAGCTGCTTAGTTCCTTCTGTGCTACATTTTTTTTAGCGCTTCCCCCAGCCCCTTCAAACCTTGTTAATTCTTTTTGGGCTGGCCGTTCCCAGCCCCTGTCCTCCAGCCCCTATCCTCTCTGGAAATGCTCTCTGGGCGAGCACTTCCTTCCTTGGTGAAGCGGGTAAGCAACCCGCTAGCCCAAAAGCTATATGCCCACAACAGGGCATGGATTAAGCCCGCAGGCCCACCATATGTTTAGGGGGCTGTCGGCTGGACTGACGCGTTACACCTATGGTTATGTTATGGCTTCTTAAGCTGACTCTTACCGCCGGGCGTGCCCGCTACAAGAGGGAAGGTCCCTGACGCGGTGCCCGCCGCCAGGTGAGAGCGGAGCCCTCGCCCGGCGGTGGCCGTGGCGGTGCCACCGCCTGATCAGGTGCCGAATGGGTTTTGCCTCGCGGTAGCAGTGGTGTCCAGATGCTGACACGTGCCATCTGTGTCAGCCAAGCCCAAGCATTGTCTCTACGATAAAACTGTTTAGCTCAAGAGATTCTACGATCTCCACCATATTTCTACCGACGTGACGTGTCCGTCACACTGATCCCCACATTTGGGAGAGTAATTTCACTTATATCGTCCTTGACTGACCTGGCTTTGCCAGGTGGCCCTCAGTAAATTCGCACAGGGGCCCAGGTGGCTTCTCAGTAGGTACATACATGGGACCAGGGGTCCACTGTGGGCCCTGGCACACCTGCGTTGGTTCGCACCTGGTCCTCGGTCGCTCGCGTGGCCCTGACGGGAGCTGTGGCGACAGAAGCTCTGTCCTTATTTTGTCGGCAGCGCAACGCTTCTCCTCCTATCACCTTCGTGCGACCCGCCCCTCGCGGGGTGGGCCTTGGGGCTACCCCCGCACACTGTGGAGGGAGGGTGGCATGGAGGTGCACTGCAAAGGATAGAGCCGTAAGTGAAGACCTGGAAGAACGCGCAGCCCTGCCTGGCTGCCGCTCGCCTCGTTGCCGGTCTAGTATGGAGCTCTTCCGATGGGGCCCTCTGCTCCAAGACGTCAGGCCGAGTACAAAGGCCAGCTCATCGACATCGGGGGCGAAGGCTGTAAACAGCCAGCCCGAGGAGGATTTGACAGGGTCCGAAGGGGTGAAAAGCGCTTGAAGACACTGTTACGCAAGGTCCATGTAGGCAGCCGCAAAGCAGCCCCCTTGCCTTCGTACTGAGTACACACCTCAATACTGGCCAAGGAGTCTCGAGCTGCACCTCCCCGCCACAGCCGCCGCCTTCGCCGCCGCTGCCATGTCCGCTGCGAGGCCCGCCGCGGCGGGAGTAGGGATCGAGCTCCTGCCGGACGACCTCCTGGAGCTCGTGATGCGACGCGCGCCAGTTGCCCGCCCCGCCCCGCCAGCAGCGGCGCCGCCTGCTTCGCCGAGGCGCCGGCGTGGCGCGACCTGCTCGGGCCCCCGCCGGCGGCCGCCGCCCCCGCGCTGGAGCGCCTCGGTCTCGCCCGCCGCCCGCCGTGCGAGGGCCTGGGCTTCCTGGCGGCCGTCCCGGGCCTCACCGAGCTCCGCTAATGTTTGTTGGGGAGCTCGAGCCCCGCGGCAGACCTCGTTGCCCTCGGGCCGCGCCTCCGGCGGCTGACCCTGCAGGGCTACGGGATGCACGGGCCTTTGCAGCGGCCTTACTCGGCTCACGGCGCTCGAGAGCCTGGCCCTGGACAGCCTGGAATTTGGAGTTGAGCGACAGCACCAGCCCTCTGCGCCGCTCTGTTGACTGTGCAGCCTTAATTTGCATGCGCATATGCATTGCAAGCATTACAGTAGGTAAAGGACTGGAGCTGCAATTGGTGCTGCAGAAGGGCATTTTCGGGTGTTGGCAGAAGAGCCTTGACCCTCGGCCTCCTGACGATGCAACACTACGGGCTAGCAGACGAGGACATGGGCATGAGCTCGTCACTCTGCAGCGGTTTGACGTGTCTGAAGCTCCTCCATTTGAACTCGAGGATAAGTAGTATGACTCGCTTATCAGACGAGGGCTTGCGTCACGTGGCAGACCATTCACAGCAGCTTCGGGAGCTCAAGCTGGCAAATATTAGCACCATCACGAACGCTGGGGTCTGGCGGATTGCAGCCAATTGCCGCCAGCTTCAGAGTGTACAGTTGATGAGGTGCCGAAGGCTGTCCTGGTCCACGGATTTGCCGCTGAGAATACTGGCAGAGCGCCCCTTCCTCACCAAGCTGGTCACTGACCAGATATGGATCAAGCACTTGCGCAACAAGTTGCAAGAGCTGCCTGAAGTGGCGCACCTGGAGGAAGTATCTTTGGTTCTGAATTCTTTTGGATTCCATGCAGAGTCAGATGTCTTGGGTGCCTTCATCATCTCTTGCCCACGTTGAGTGATCTCTCCCTGGAAGATCCTAAGAATGATGGAGATGACTTTGTAGGGCAAGACAGGGACGACTTGTTACCCAGTCGAAGCGGCCAGATGAGAGTTCTCACCACGTTCACCTTGAAGAACTAGAGCATCAAGTGGCCACGTCTGCTAGAGTTCCTCGCACTGTGCACCCCAAGTCTGCAGGCACTCCAGCTACATGAAGTCGGCTTCCATGAGGCCGCTGTTCCTCCCCACCACAAACTGCCACTCTTGCGCTCCCTTAGATGCTCGCTCCGCCAAGTGAAGAGCACATGGAGCGGCAGTTCCTGTCCTTTGGGAATTGGTGCCCAAGTCTCACGTCCTTGAGCATCCTTGGCTCGAGATCTAAGTCGCCCTCTCGCATTAACAGCAAGACGTTGGTGGAGATGCTCAGCAATCTCAGCCGCCTGGTTGGTCTTGAGCTTGATGGCTCTAAATACTCTACAGATGATACGCCTCTGGAGCTAGAATCCACTGATGCTCCTGACCTTTCGGATGCGTGGAGTAGCCTTAAACTTGACTCTGTCAGGAGTCTCTCCTGCCAGCGAATGCACGCCCAACACGTGCATCACTTGGTTAGTGCTTGTTCACAGTCGCAGGCACTGCACGTGCAAGGATGCCCCGGAATTGATTCGACTGTTCTTCTTGATCACGTACTCTCTACCTGCCCAAACATTTGCGAGATCGCCCTAGGTGCTTCTTACAAGTTCTTAGGGTGTAGAGTCCCGCTGACTACTTTTTCCAGGACGTGCTACTTAGAGTTGTTTGACTCGCCTTGGCGGCTCTCAACCTTCTTCTCACCTCGCGATATCCAGCCATTTATCTTGCTTCACCTGACCCTGTGGATATCTATCATGTCCATTGTGATGGCAACCACGACAAAGATTTTTAAGGATCTGCTTTGCTTGTCATGAAGTACAAGTGAACTACGGTGTCCGTCACGTGCCTATGCATATGCTCTTACAGGCCAGCATGTTTCCCTTGCTATCTGCTCACATGCCACTTGACAAGTATCAGAATTCTCTGGACCAACAAGATATTGCTGCAAGCTTTATTAACATCTGCATCCTCACATTTTTGAAGGAGAGCGATGAAGCAGAACGCAAATTGGAGTATGAGGAATTGATGGCCATGAAGGAGACGGGTTTAGGGCCGGCCTTGCTGCAACGGCCCACAGTCATCGATGCGCTTAGCATTGTAATTTGGAGATGAGCTGGCTTCTCTCTCGCAGCCATCGCCTTCGAAATTTATGAGAAATATGATATTGGAAGACCGGCGCTCTCGGGCCGGCGGCAGGATCTGGCCGCGGCCGGCGCGGGCGGAACGACTGGAGAATCAAATCCGTGTACTTGAAACAAACGAAGGTCAAAATGGCCAAGTACATGGGCAAACACATCTAATGACGTATATCACCCACTGCAAATTGACCCGCTCAGTAGCCACGGGTCAATTCATGAAGGACGCTATAAAAGAAAGTTTGTGCGCGCCCCTAGAGAAGGGGCTGGAAAATGCCAGCTCAACAAGAATGGACAAGGTCCAAAGAGCTGAAAGGTGCCGAAAAGAACGACTACACAGCTAGACACGAGACGACGCAGATGGTAGCTTGCTGCTGATGGTAGCTTAGTACTCACGAGCGAGCAGCAGCAAGTCCGAGTAACTCGCAGCTGGGAAAGAGGCAGTCCGCCTAGCTAATCGATGCCTTGATACCAGACGGCAGCTTGGAAGCCCTTCTGCCACCAACTAGAGCTCGCCCAGCTTTCTGGTTCAAAGCATGAAGCTGAAACTAGAGGGGGGGTGGCTCTGAAGGAAAACGCTCGGTAGTTGTACGATCGGCGCGGCGGGGAGAAGGGGTGACGGCCCGCGAAAGCAGGTGGCGCCTCATTTTTAAGTGCCACCCGAAAGTAACACATTTCAGCACCGAAGGGCGGCGGCAGCTGTTTTCTTCGAGGTTACTAGGTCCAATCTTTTTTTTGGGCTGGCTTCCCACAGCCACTGCTGTCAATCTGGAAGCGCTCTTTCTATAAGGTGATTCAACCTACCGGGCAAGCTTTTTTGGAGAAAAGAAGAGCTTTTGGAGAAAGCGCTCTTGGCCATTTCGGACCTGTTTCCAGCTGTCTGTTCGTAGCCCTTGCCCCTCTTGGGAGAGCCACTGTTCCTTGATGGCACAGAAATCTCTGGACCAGTAAGATATCGCTGCAAGCTTTACTGACATCTGCATCCACACATCATTGAAGGAGAGCGATGAAGCAGAAAGCAAATAGGAGTACAAGAAATCGACGGCCTAAGGAATGACGGGTTTAGGGTCGGCCTTGCTGCAACGGCGAAGTGAAATGAACAGCCGGATAACATCACGAAGTGAAATGAGCAGCCGGATAAAGATGAGAAGCTATTCGAGATTAAGTCCATAGCTGTCAAAGGCCAGCCCGAGAAGTATCGCTGAACTAGGTCCACAAGGGCCGGAAACTGTAGAAAATGTAAATCCTTTTCGAAACTTTGGACGCTTTCAGTACCTCCAGATAACAAACGCAGATCGGACAAGACGGAGCAATGCCGGTTAGCAGTCGCCCTTTTGATTGAGAAGACGAAGTAGCTATACTGAGGAGGGAAAAGCTTTCGCGGACTTGGAACAATTGAAGGCCAAAGTGGCTAAGTACAAAGGCACGTACATCTGATGACGTGCATGACCCACTGCAAATTGACCCGCTCAATACTCACGGGTCAACACATAAAGGTCGCGAATCGATGCCTGAATACCAGATGGCAAATGACAAACCCTTCTGCCACAAAGTAGAGCTCGCCCAGCTTTCTGGTGCAAAGCATGAGCTTGAGCACGCTGCAAACAGGCCGACACTCGACTGTGCAAGAACGACCAAAAAGCAGCTGGTGCCTATCTCAGCCGGAAGCACATCTGCACGTTGTGCATAACCTAGATTGCCTATACCCTGAAGGAGAGTATGAAATCGAGGACCTAAACAGCCAAAATATCGACTGCAGCTGGCAGGAGCTAATAGCAGTGGGGGTAGTCGAAGTAATGCTGCAGCTTACTTTGCTCTGCACTCCTCACTGCGTGGCCAGCAATTTGGATCGATGCTGGACCTTTCAAAGCCTCCGTAACAAAAACATCAACCAAGCTCCGTAGTCCACCAGGTTGCAAGCCCAGGGTGCGGCGATGACGACGTCCCCACTTCTGGCTGAAGGGCCACCCCACTAAACGATACGGTCCAGTGGAGACAAACGTGGATAGCCTTTGGGAAAGGAAGAAGCTCCTCCAGAGGGGCCGAGGGCTTTGAAAGACCAGCCCACAGAAGAGTGGACAAGGTCTAAAGGAGCTGGAAAACGTAGAGATTACTGAGGGTGCCTGCTTGGTAAGTTCTGCGAATGGCGGCTCAATAATCTCCTTCCAACAAACAAGGAATCACTAAGGATGGCCGCTCATCTAGCCCGACTTAGCAGCAGCAAGTCAAGAGTGGTAGTAGCCAGATAGCAGTCCCCCTGCCGATGCTGGATGCGGCAGCCAGGGCATGGCCAGCACGCAGATGCAAGGCGTGAGCCAAGAGGAAGCAGCTACCCAACGGGGCAAGGCCTTGGCTGCTGCCTCCGGTTTCCGTCACGGCGACGTCTATCCGCCTGCTAGCTATTCTGACTTGCACTTACTGACTCGAGCTTACTGTGAGCCCCCTTGCTGCCATCTTAGCAATTTAGGGGCCTAAACCCCGCTAAGCAGTCACGAAGGGGCCTGAAGATGCTATGTCTCCTGTCCATGTCCACTTCAGACGCGTCAAACGGCGGCAGAGTGTCGTGATGTTGCCCATGTCCTCGTCTGCCAGCACGTGGTGCATCGTCAAAAGGCCGAATGTCAGGGCGCTTATGCGAACACCAGGCACTGCCCTTCTGCAGCCATTGCAGCCGCAGTCTTTTCATGCTGTGCAAGTGCACATGAGATGACGGCCGCGCGATCCACAGAGCGGCGCAGGGGGCTGGCGCTGTCGCTCACCTCTCACCATCATGCTGCGCAGGGCCAGCCTCTCGAGCGCCGTGAGCCGCGAGAGTCTGCCGCCAAGGCCCGGGCATCGGGAGGTCTGCAGGGTCAGGCACCGGAGGCGCGGCGTGTGGTGGAGGGCAGCGAGACCTGCCGCGCCTCCGCTCGAGTCCCCGTCTAGGATCATGTGGAGCTCGGTGAGGCCCGGGAAGGCCGCCAGGAAGCCCGGGTCCTAGCCCCGCGGGCGGTTGGCGAGGCAGAGGCGCTCGAGCGCGGGCGCGGCGGCCGCCGGCGGGGGCCCGAGCGGCGGCGGCCCTCCGGCGCGGTGCCGCGCCTCCAGCGCCAGGCCGCGGCGGGCGCCGCGCACGACGGCGCGCCA
>WELB01000014.1:164989-190167 GCA_009602725.1 Spirogloea muscicola
AACTACTTTGCTAGACACGGGACAAGGGTGCTAACAGCCAGCCCGAGAAGAGAAAAAGAAGGAAAACGATAGACAAGGTCCGAATGGGCCGAACAGCGCTGAAAGTCATAAGCATGCAAGGAGCATGTAGGACAGTCGCTTGAAAGTCTTCATTGGTTGCCGCAAGTTAGCACATTGCCCCGATACCAGCAATTTGAAAAGCTCGGGTTGACCTCCCTTCAATTTCATGCGCACGGCGCGCCTCTGTCTTTAGGCTGCCAGAGATTCACAACAAGCCAAGGAGCCTTGCAAGACTTACTTCCCTCGCCACACCTGGAGCCACAGACTGGATCACCTCACACGCCGTGGCCAACGCCTTCAGCATCAGCTCCGAGGCCTTTCGGACGTTGCTTCAACTCTTCCTCGGCCTCCACCTAACTGCCTGATTGGGGTGCGCCAGTGTGAGTGCCGCTTCCGTGCAGAGGGTGCTGAGCTCGCCAATCACATGCTGCGATGCCCCACTGGACCAGAAGTGGTGGGCATCCACAACCTCCTTGGCGATGCCCTGGCGGTTTTGATGCGCGACGTCGGGTACCCTGCGGTCGTGGAACTGAACAACATCATGCCTATCACCACGGCTGCCCAGGGACGTCATCATCGCCGCACACTTGACACTGTGGGCGTGCAACCTGGTGGAGGACCATGGGCCTTCGTCGATGTTGTGGTCACGGAGGCCTATAAAGGTCCAGCATCGACACATATCGCTGGCCACGCAGTGGGCATTGCTGAACAAAGAAAGTTGCAGCACTACTCCGATTACCCCCAATGTGATCACTCCTGCCAGCGGCACTCGACATCTTTGGCTGCTTCGGTCCTCGTTTCCTTACTCTCCTTTAAAACATAGCCAATCTTGGCCACACACGACATGCAGATGTGTTCCCGGCTGAGATGGGCTTGCCAGCTGCGTATCTGTCGTTCTTGCGACGACGAGTTTCGGTCTGTTTGCAGCGTGCTCAGGCTAATGCTTTGCACCAGAAAGCTGGGCGAGCTCTAGTTGGTGGTAGAAGGGCTTCTTCGTATCTGCCATCTAGTATTCAGGCATCGGTTAGCGATCTTCATCTTTTGACCCGTGGTTACTGAGCGGGTCAATCGACTGTAGGTTATGTAGGTCTTAAGATGTGCTTGCCTTTGTATTTGGCCATTTGGCCTTCGTTTGTTTCAAATACACGAGGTTTTCTCTTCTTTGCCCCAAACAGAAAAGACAGCTGTCGAATGTAAAAGTGCGGCCGGCAAAGCCAGTCAGGGGGTGCATGCTGAGGTGTTCATGTCATGTTCAGTCTCTCTGACCTGAGGCTGCTTAGCAGGGGTTACTGAGTGCTTCGTAGCTGTTTCGTTTCTTTTTTGTGCTTGTTGTTCTTCGTACTTCCCCTGGCCCCTTCTCGTCCTTTGTTCATTCTTTTTGGGGCTGGCGTTTTCCAGCCCCTATCCTCAATGGGCGAGCCCTTTCTTCGCTGCCCCGAAGCACACGCCGCGCCTCCGGCGGCTAACCTGCAGAGCTGCCTCGTCTGGCACAACTGGAGGTAGTAACTTTCTTCCTGCATATTGGTGAGCCAGATGTGTTAGGTGCCTTCATCACCTCTTGCCCGCGTTTGCACGATCTCTCCCTGGAAGAGTGAGATTCAGAGGATGATAGAAATGACTTTGGAGGGCAAGACTGAGACTCCTTGTCACTGGATCCCAGCGGCCAGATGAAACTTCTCACTTTGCTCACCTTGAGGCATTGGGCCATCAACTGGCCACATCTGCTAGACTTCCTCTTGCTGTGCACTCCAAGTCTGCAGGCACTCCAGCTATATGAAGTTCGCTTTCGATGAGGCCGCTGTTCCTCACCACCACAAGCTGCCACTCTTGTGCTCCCTCAAATGCTCCCTCCTCCCAAGTGAAGGGCCCATGGGGGAGCGATAAACCCTGTCCTTTGCACAATGGTGCCCACGTCTCACGTCCTTGAGCATCCTTCGCTCTACGTTTTTGAGTCGCTCTCTCTCATGAATAGCGAGAAGTTGGTGGAGAGCTCAGCAATCTTAGCTGCCTGGTCGGTCTTGAGCTTGAAGTTCCTGTGCATGGTACGGATGCAGACACAGATGATTGGCCTTTGGCTCAGATTCTAAAGTTGCTTCTGACCTTTTCGATGTGTGGAGCAGCCTTAAGCTTGACTCTCTCAAGAGTCTCTACTGCCAGCACATGCACGCCCACGACTTGATTAGTGCTTGTTCACATGGGCAGACATTGCATTGCACATGCAGAGCTGGCTCGAAGTTGATATGACTGTTCTTCTTGGTGACATACTGTCTACCTGCCCGAATTCCGCGAGATCGGCCTTGGTACTCGCAAATTCTTGGGGGTCAAAGTCCCGCTTACTAAGACTTCCAACACCAGCTGCTTAGGGTTGTTTGAACCGCGTTGTCAGCTTTCCGAACACTTTCATGGTTCGCCTAATTATGTGGAGATTTATCATGTCCATCGTGTTGGCAACCACGACTCATAGTATCAAATATCTGCTTTGCTTGTCATGTCATACGAGTTTGTAACCAGCACGTACCCATGCATATGGTCTCTATGACCAATATGTATTCCTTGCCATCTGCTCATTATCCACATGCCCAAGTGTCAGTAATCCCTGAACCAGTCAGATATTGCTGCAAGCTTCACTGACATCAGCATCCTCACATCATTGATGGAGAGCGATGAAGTAAAACATATTTAGGAGCCATAGAGAATGACGGGTCTAAGGTCGGCCTTGCCGCAACGGCCCACATTCGTAGATGTGCTTACTTCTGTAATTTCAACACGTGATTGACTGTCATCAATGGCTTGTGACGGGGCGGCTGGTTAATGGGCACAAGTCACTCAACGAGCGATAGATGTCGAATGTGACCAGAGGACAGAGGTGAATCATCCCCCTCTTTGCAAAACAGTTCTTGAGCGGACAGTCTTTATCAGCGAGCACCTCCCTGCAAGCCTCTTCGAATTAGCTTCTTCGGATTCTGTCCATATGCTTTGGGGCTGGCCTTTCACACCGTCGCCCCTTCAGGGACTTCTTTTCCATCTCGGCACGGGGATCAACCAGCCCTTTGACGTCGCAAACTCTCAGGCCCCGGTGTGATGGGTGCGGCTCTTATTCCTGCCGCATTCACTGACATGCCTTCATCTTTGTGCTGGTCGTGCCCTGGCTGCCGCCTCAGGTTACAGGCGGAGCGACTCCTTACCAGCTTTGGGCGCCCTCTCACAGCCATTGCGTTACAAAGTAAGTGCTGTTTCTTTCCTAAGACTGATTCTTCGGACTGCGGCTGCTGACTAGGATCACTGAGCAGGAACCCTTGATGCCCCTGGTAAGCTTTACAGATCTTTCTGACCCTGGTCAATGATGTTGGCTAGTTGTTTCCAGCCCTCGCGCCTTTCAAGAGCTGCTTCTTTCTATTTACTATTCGTCTTTTCCTGGAAGGAGAAGAGATTGGAGCAGATCTTCCAAAATGTCAGCACAAACGGATGCTCCAAAAGTAGTGAGGGCTGTGGAAAGCCTGCATACGACTGACTCTAAGCTTTTCTCAAGAAGGGGGCTACGGCTATGAAAGGCCAGCCCTAAAGAAATGGACATTGTCCAACTGAGCTGGAAAGCTTGAAAACCACCATTCATACCTGCTCAGCATTCTCTAGTCAGCGGGATGCATGGGGGTCGCCCCAAGGCTGAGCTCTAGTGGGTGGCAGAAGGGCTTGGGATTTCTGGTATGCAGGCATCGTTTGGCGACCTTCATATGTCGACCTGTGGTTACTGAACGGGTCACTTCGTAGTGGGTGATGTACGTCATCAAATGAGCTTGCCTTTGTACTTGGCCAATTTAGCCTTGAATTGTTCTAAATGCACGAAAACTTCATGGGGGTCGCCCAAAGGCCCGCCCCGCGAGGAGCGTGCCTAACGATGGCCACGGCCTGTCTCCAGCAGGCGCCCGAGCATGGCCGAGGCTGAGCATGCCGCCAAGCATGGCCGAGGCTGAGCATGCCGACAAGCATGGCCGAGCCCGCGCATGTCGTCGAGCATGTTTGCTCTGTACTAGGAGTATAGTACTGCACTGTACATGAAGATGTACAGAAAAAGATTCCACATTAAATAATGGTGGGTACAGAGCAGTCGGAGGTCGGGGAGCAAGTGAAGCTCGATTGGGCGAGCTTCTTCTTCTGAAGCTCTGAGAGAGGCGCAGCCCTGCTGCTGCTTGCTGCTGCACACCGCTGCTGGGCGGCTCGTTGCTGGCTCGCTGTGGAGACCGTGGCGGCGTCCCGCTTGAGGCAAGTCGAGCGGCGAGTTGTGCATCCTTTCTTCTGGGCTTCTCACAGCCATCGCCATAGAAGAAGTGCTCGCCCATAGAGAAGAGGGGCTGGCAAAAGAATGGACAATGTCCGAAGCCAAAGAGAGAGGAGCCGGAACAAGGGCTAAATTACAAAACACTGCAAAACACATGGACGATGCAGAGGAAGCTTGGTACCCACGAGTGAGCAACATCAGGTCTGAGTAGCTCGCTGCAGGGAAAGAGGCACTCCGCCGAGACCCAGAGGCGGCGGCCATAGCACGGCCTGCTCGCGTGTGGACGGCGTGGGCAAGGAAGCGTTGTATTGATACCGCCAGGCGCATGCGGAAGACTTGGGCGAGCGAAGCGGCGGCGTTGAAGCCGGGCATCGCCCCTGGCAGACCCGGCCGCCGGTCAGGCCTGGCGGGCAAGCCGCAGACGGAGATCCAGCCAGCGGCTGCCGAAAGCCCCGTGTACATCCTCGCCAGGGCCGCGACTTCACCACCAACCGGGTGATCAGCATATTTTCGCTCCTTGCCCCGGGCCGCCAGGCCGACCGCGTGCCCTGCAAACGCCGCCGATCTGGTGGGATTGGCGGTGTCGATGCCCTACACTGGAAGCGTCTTTCTGCCCAGGAGGTGGAATCGCTGCCTAGCGACGGCGCCAAGGGCAAGTCTTCCGCTGTGCTGGAGTGCTTCCTCGTCCGGGGCTTTCTGCGATTGCTGTTGTTTTCCGTCAAAATCGCATTGGGGTTTGTTCCCCCTTTGCGCAGCACCAATCATTCATGTATGTATCGCGCTTTACTGTGAAGTCTTGTCTTGGTTCCAAGGACTTGAATACCTACGTGGAGAGGAAGTGTAAGGCCACCGCTTTGAGAATCAGGGAAGTGCTGGAAGGAGATGCTACACAGCCATGTTTGCAGCTGTCTGGCAAATGCTTTGCCCTGCCTTAGCTAGCTACAAGGCCACGAGCGTTGTCCCGCGTATGTAGCTGCAGTGTGTCCCCAGGCACGCTGGCTTGGGCAGATGAGTACTTCGCTCTTATTGTCATTTCCAGGTCTGTGAGAGCAAGATGTGCTGTCAACGCTTACATGGTCTTCGAAAAGTTGTGGGCAAGTTCCCCGGATCTTACCTGGTCTTAAGGCCGCTAGCCTCGTGCCGGACGTTACGTGCCGCCCTGGCACTACTGCTGTTGTCGTTCCATTCGATGTCGCCCGGCTCGTCCGGGTGTCCTCGCATGCTCCTGGCATGCTCGGGCCCCGACATGCTCGACGGCATGCGCGGGCTCGGCCATGCTTGGCGGCATGCTCGGCCTCAGCCTTGCTCGGCGGCATGGCGCCTGCCGGAGACAGGCCTTGGATCCCTCGTCAGGCGCTTCCTCGCGAGGGGGGCTTGTGCCAACCCCCATGTATCCCGCTGACTAGAGAAGCCTTCAAGGTCCGTCGGACCTTGTCCGATACTTTAGGGCTGGCCTTCCACAGCCGTAGCCCCCTTCTTGAGTAATCTGAAGGCAGGCTTCCCACAGGCCCTCGCTCCTTTTGGAACTTTCATTTGTGCTTTCAATCGAAAGAGCTGCCTCAGTTTCTCATTCCTCACAAGGAAAGGACGAATGAGAAGACAAGATGAGCAGCTCATGAAAGGGGGCGAGGGCTGTAAGTCATTGAAGAGGGGCAGAAAGAGCTGTAAAGCTTGAAGAGCACTCAGAAGTTCCTGCTCAGTGATCCTACGAAGCAGCTGCAAGTCTGAAAGATCAGTCTTGCGGAAGGAGTCGCTCCGCCTATAGGTTAAGGCGGCAGGCAGGGCACGACCAGCACAGATGCAAGGCAAGTGCCAGGCAATGCTGCAGGAGATGAGATACCATACCCAATTCATCCGGGCCGGAGAGCTTGCTTTGTCAAAGAGTTGGTTGCTCCCTGTGCCGAGACAGAGAAGACGAACTCCTTGAAGGGGCGACGTCTGTGAACGGCCAGCCCCCAAAAGCTTGGACAAATCCGGAAAGGCTTGCAGGGAGGTGATCTTTTATAAGGACTGTCCATTTCTATTCAAGGACGGTCCATTTTGCGGAGAGGAAAATGTTGTCATGTTTCCTCTAGTCATATTCTACGACAAATATCGCTCGTCCAGTGACATGCGCCCGATAAGCAGCCGCCCTGTCACAAGCCGTTGATGACAGTCAACCTATGTGTCGAAGTCACAGAGGTAAGCACATTCGCGTATGTGGGCCATTGCAGCAAGGCCGACCCTAAACCCGTCATTCCCTAAGGCCGTCTATCCCTTGTACTCCTCTTTGTATTGTGCTTCATCGATCTCCTTCAATGATGTGAGGATGCAGATGTCACTAATGCTTGCAGCAATATTTTACTGGTCCAGAGATTACTGGCACTTGTCACGTGGTGTATAAGCAGGTAGCAAGAAAATCCATATTGGCCAAAGATACCATATGCATGGGCACGTGCTGGTTACAAATTCGTGTTCTATGACCAGCAAAACAAATCCTTGACATTATGAGTCGTGGTTGCCACGACTCACAATGTCACGATGGACATGATAGAGGTCCACAGATCTATTAGGCGAAGCATGAGAGTAATTGTTGAACAGCCAAGGCGAGTCGAACAACTCTAAGCAACAGGTGGTGGAAGTCGTAGTAAGCGGAATTGTACACCCTAAGAACTTGGGACGAAAGTCTAGGCCGATCTCGCAAATGGCTGGGCAAGTAGAGAGTATGTCAACAAGAGAAGCAGTGATATCACATTCGGGCCAGCTCTGAATATGCAATGCCTGCAACTGTGAACAAGCACTGACCAAGTGGCGGGCGTGCACGTGCGGACAGGAGAGACTCCTCAGAGAGTCAAGCTTGACGCTGCTCCACGCTTTCAAAAGGTGAGGAGCATCTCTGGAAGCCGAAGGCGGATGTGGAGCCGAAGGGGGATCACCTGTATTTGTCTTTGAATGTGTATTTGAACCTGCATCTGCATCTGTACCTGTGACTGGACCAGGTCTAGCAAATTCAAGCTGAAGCCCTACCAGGCAGCTAAGATTGCTAAGCATCTTTGCCAACATCTCGCTGTTCATGAGAGAGGGACACTTAAGATCAAAGCAAGAGATGCTCAAGGACGTCAGACTTGGGCACCAATGTCCGAAGGACAGAAATTGAAGCTCCCCCACGTACTCTGCACTCGGGAGGATCGAGCATTTTACGGAGCGCAAGAGTGGCAGCTTGTAGTGGTCAGGAACATCGCCCGCAACGAAGCTGACTTCATCTAGCTGGAGTGCCTGCAGACTTGGGGTGCACAGCAAGAGGTACCCCAGCAGGTGTGGCCACTTGATAATCAGCGCCTCAAGGTGAGCGTAGTGAGAAGTCTGATCTGGCCGCTGGGATTGGGTGACAAGTCCAAGACTTGGCCTCCTGGGTTGTTACCATGCTTTGGACATTCCAGGGAGAGATCGCGCAAACGCAAGAGGTGACTGTGGCAAGAGGTGATGAAGGCGCCTAACACATCTGCCTCTCCGATGTCCAGGGACAAAGATACTACCTCCAGGTGTGCCAGACCAGGCTGCTCTCGCTGCTCGCCACACAAGTGGTTGACCAGAATTGGTCACTGAGCATCCTGGTGAGGAAGGGGCGCGCTGCCAAAACCTTCAGTGGCAACTCTGGGGACAGCCCTGAGCACCTGAACAACCGTACACTCTGAAGCTGGCAGCACTGGGCTGCAATCCGCAAGACCCCAGAGGTCGTGACGGTGGTGATGTCTGCCAGCACGAGCACTTGAAGCTGCTGTGAATGGTCGGCCACGTGACGCAAGCCCTCGTCTGATATCGAGGTCACACCACTCTCATTGAAATCGTCCAGAATAGAGAGATGCAGACACCGCAACTGGCGGCAGAGTGACGCAATGTTGCGCATGTCCTCGTCTGCCAGCACGTGGTGGTGCAACGTCAGGAGGCCGAAGGTCAGGGCGCTTCTGCGAACACCCTTCTGCAGCCATTGGAGCTGCAATCTCTTCGTGTTTGCAAGCTTGCGGTGCAGATGTACAAGAGATGACGGGCGCAGTCAGCAGAGCGGCGCACAGGGCTGGCGCTGTCGCTCACCTCCCACACCCACCGCGCGCAGGCTCAGGCTCTCAAGCGCCGTGAGCCGAGTGATGGAGCGGACGGCCAAGCGTCCGGGGCTCCGCAGGGTCAGCCGCCGGAGGCGCGTCTTGTGCTTCAGGGCAGCGATCTCTGCCGCGCCTCCGCTCGAGTCCCCGTCTAGGATTATGTGGAGCGCGGGTCCTTGGTAAGCTCAAACTTGAAGGAGGTAGAAGCAGGTGCACATCGTCATCATACAACGGGGCGGCGTCTTATATGTTCGACAACGTTGTGACCGAGCAGGCCTCAGAATAGGACCCGCGGGCCCGATCGCCAGTTGCTGGCCGTGCCATGGGGCCCGCCCGTGAGCGCCCTCGGCGGGGCAAGCCCGTCGGCCGCATCGGCATCTCAGCTTGCTCTTCACAGACTTCAGCCGCTGTGGGTCCCGCACGGTCCATCACAACGCAGCCACGCGAAAGCCCCATGAAATTCCGTGTCAGGCCGGGATGGCCGTCTTACGGGCTATTCCTGCTGAATGGAACGCGAGACAGATCTGCGCTTCGCTGTACCAGCCAGCTTACAATCTTTTGCTTATTACAATTTTTGCGATATCAGAGCTGTTTCTTTCTTTGCACAGCTGGTGACGGCCACTCTCTGCAATCTGAGGCTCTTCCATTAGCTCGTGGTACAGAGAAGTGCGCGGGACCCGCAGCGAGTGAGGTCGAGATGCCGATAGCGCTCACGCGCTTGCCCCGCCCAGGGCGCCCACGGGCGGGCCCACGGCCAGCTTACACATCCTTCACACGTCAATACTTCATGAGTAGAATTGCTTGTGGTCCGTCGGGATCCGGCTTATGACTTTAGAACGATCTACCAGCTGAAAGACGGAAGAGTGCAGCCCCAACAATGGGTGGATCGGTATTAGAAGGCTCTCTAATAGCATTCAAAATTCACAGGCACCGACAGTACCCTTAACGGCCTGCGAAAGTTTATGGTGGGCTTGACCAAAGCCAGGCTGAAGTGTTGTGCAGATATCAGAGTATGTGGCTAAACACTAGGCAGATGGAAATGACGCCAGTATTGGTGCAGAAGCTGGCTTTCAGAATCGACCAGCCTTGATGTAGGTTGAAGCAGTGCGGATGTTGCCAGTAATGAAGGTGACGGTCATAGGACTCCCAGGATACAGAAGGCCACAGCCGGCAACGCCGAAGGGGCCAGAGGCCGGCACCATGTTGCGTGAGCGCCAGGCCACTACCCCGCCAATCTTGCCGTAAGGCCAAGGGCGGACTCCACCTCCATTCCTTATGGGCTGGACTCTCACAGCCTCGCCTTACTTTGAAAAGGCTGTTACCTGCAGTGCACTGGTTGAGGTAGGACGAGAAGACGACGGAAGTGCTAGAAGTGGGAGTGACCGACCGGGTTGGTAATTGCACCTCCTTAGATGGCTGTGCAGAAGCTGTTGAGAATACAATACTGCCAAGCTCTGGCGAGACACTATCTGCAAGGTACCCTTGTAGAGCACTCAGCGTGTCTGCGGCCCTCGATATGGTGTATTTGCCGAGGCCACTCTCCCGGTGTGTTGTCATAGCAGCATCAGAGGTAGCAAGCCAGTACTGCCTTGCCTAAAGGTATGCAGGCAGCAACAGAGCTGCCAGATCAAATTTCTGGTGGGAGGCCACACACACTTGTCGTGTGCCAGACACTTCCTTGGCCAAAGGAGTCAAGTAGCACTAAAATGACTGTCCAGCTTCGCACAAGTGTGGCGTCTCCAATAATGGTGGTGGGGACGGGCAAACGGGCACGAGCGCAGAGGCAGCGAGCGCCAGCAATGCCACGGCAATAAGGAAGGCCATGGCGTAACAGAGGTAGGTTTGCGAGTGTTAGCAAGCATTTGGTGAGAAGTTGGACTAAATGAAGGAACATTTAGTGTACAAGTCGAATCGAACGGTGTACAATTTTTTAATATGCTCTGACAGAGCGTATGCTTGTCCTCTTCCTGGGTAAGCTAAAAATGGCGTCTGAAGTAAGTCTTCTGTCTAACGAAGACAAAGAAAATACAGCGGCATTGAATTTACGACTTATTCTGATATGTAAGTCTACGTACGTAGACTCACATGACCCAGGATTTGGGAGCATCTAGAGGGCTGACTCTGCCCAGCCAGCAATGTCACCGCCCTCTGCTTGAGCTGGTACTCTCGTCTTCCATCCATCACCAATGGCGCGCAAATTCGCTCTCTCTTTGTACACTCCACCAACCTACTTACCATCTTGCACAATAACTTACGAATGAGTTTGTCTGTCATCAGTTCAATAGTCTGTCAGTCGCCACACATGTACACAGCGTTCTTAAGTGACTCTACTCTGGAAGTGTATTATTGCCCTGTTGCTTGCAGCGTTATGATTTATCCAATTCGTCTAGCAATCTCAGTGAGTATTGCTCATTGTTGCTTGCAGCGTTGCAAAATGAGAGATTGTCGTGCTGCCTGCGCCTTTTGAACAATTGCAGCGAATCGTTGACAATGTCTTCTTGACGTCGAGGTTACTTAGCCACATTGCATTTTGTCAATGTTGTGGGGCTGATCTTCTGTACTTATGACCTGCTTCATGTGACAACTTTCTTTGCTTTCTTTGGTACTTCACCCCTATTACTGTTAAATTATGATTGCTGTCAATGTCATCATGCATTGCATTTTCCAATAAGCGAATACAGGACAAGGTCCTCCCTTTTTGGGTTTTGCAACATGAGAGTGTACAACCTGGACCATAAGGGTGCTGTGTAGGGCGAAGGCGTACTTGATCACAAACAACAGGCGGTAACGCGTTCTGTGGGTGAGTGCTTCTTTCTATTTCTGTCTTGCAGCTCGTTGTCATGATGAAGGGCCATGTCTATTGCACCTAAGCATCCCTGTTCCAGACACAGATGTTGTTTGAGTTGGCCTTGAGAGGCCCTACATTGTGTGAATCCACCTCAATGATCTGATTGTTGGAGCTTCACAAACAAGGACATAAGACATGCTAACAGTGTAACCAGCAGCTGTCTAAGGAAGTCGCTGACAGCTGTTGCGAGCCATGTATGGGCATAGACGGGCGCAAACAAGGCACTATGACAACATGTGGAGCAGTTGCGATGCATTATGCATCGCACTTAACATTATTAGTTATAATGACTTGCAGCTACTGATGAGGGGCTACGAGCTCCCATTGTAGTAGCCACTTGCCTAGCTGTGCAGGTAGCGCTTTCAGAGCCCTCGCTGCTGCCTCTAGCTCTGGCCAGGGGACCCACTTCCAGGAGCCTAGCTTCTCTGACCTGAGGCTGCTTAGCAGGGGTTACTGAGTCATACGTAGCTGCTTTGTCACTTGTTGTGCTTGTTTCTTAGCGCTTCCCCTGGCCCCCTTCTCGTACTATGTTCCTTTTTTGGGCTGGCTTTTCCAGCCCCTATCCTCAATGGACGAGCCCTTTCTTTCCAGCCCCTTCGGACCTTGTCCATTTGGGCTTGATCCTTACAGCCATCGCTAGGTGGGCGGGTGGACAAGCTTTCTATGTGGTCGAGCTGCCGCTGGCCCTACTGGTTGTTGTGTGGAGGAACGGTGCCTGCCGTGTGAATTGGTCGGGCAACAGCCAGCCTTATCGCACCTCGAGACTGCCGTGCACTGCCGGACCGCCTTCCTTGGCACTCCTGGACTTGCATGGCCACTGTGCATTGGTAGACACGGCATTGGCCAGAAGGAGGTGGTCCACCGGCAGTAGGGCCGGCCGCGATGGCCCTAGCAAGGAAGTGGCTCTCCCAATGTGGCAAGGGCTGTGAGAAGCCAGCCCGAAAAGAATTGACAAGGTTCGAAGGGGCCATACTACGAGCTAAGCACCGACTTCGGGGCCTGAAGTGGCTATGGCAGAACGGGGGAGGATGGACCACTCAGTAGTTGCGAGTGAGGAGCCTCAAATCCGACAGACTAGCTGCCGGAAAAGTATCTCCCTGACGAAAGCCGGAGGCCGCAGCGAGAGCACGGCCAGCACGCAGATGCAAGGCGTGGGCCATGGACCGCTGAAGGGAACGGACAATCGCATACGATGTACCGGAGCCCACGAGCCAGCGGCGTTGAAGTCAGCCGGCTCACCGCGCCTGCGGCACACAGCGCGCCGTGCAAGCCTGGCCAGCAGGTCGAGCCAGTGGGACCCGAGAGCCCCGTGCACGTCCACAGCCAGGGGAACGAACTCATCGGCAGCCGGGTGGTCGGCGTGTTTGGCCGCCTTGCTGCGAGCAGCCTTCGCCACAGCGTGGCCAGCCCGCGAGGCAGAAAGCCCCGGGTTGGAGCGGTCGACCACATCAGTGGTGACCACATCAGCAATGATGCGCCCGCCGCCGCCCGGCGTGGACGCCACCAGGTCGACGCGGCGCCTGTGAAGTCCGTCGGCCCTCTGGAGAATTGGCATGACAGACGGCCCCCAGACTAGCAAGGTCTAGGAAAACAGAGTGTGTATGGAGTGATGGAGGCCCTGAATGGTCCAAGTACAAAGGCAAGTACAAAGGCAAGGAGGCCTGCTCAGCGAAGCGAGCAACTCCGCCGTCGAGACGCGGCTCTTTGTGAGGTTGTGCGAGTCGTCTCCGATGACCTGGCTATTCCAGGTCAACGTGCCACATCTGCGATCGAGAAGCGGGCTCGACCGCTGGCTTTTTTGACAGAAATGTCAAAGAAGTCATACGTTTGTCGTCTACGTGTAGGGTTCTTGTGCAAATTATGGAGACTGCTCATTGAAGCAGCTAAGAAACAATGACTTTCTATCACTTCTCTTGCCTCAAGTTTGTCCACAAACAGATACCAGAGCAACTGGCACTGTATCATACTGTTGAGCATCTGTTGGGTAAACAATAATAAATGTTGATGGCCTAGTATATGCACAACAATTTCATAGATGTACTTGAGCACAAAACGATCACGTAAGCGGTGCCCGAAGGCGGCAAGGGCAAGGGCCGGCGCCGCTGGAGTAGCCGCTAAAGGGAGGAGCGAGCGAGGAGGGGCGGCGAAAGGGCTTCCGGCTGCGCTCGAGCGGCTGCGACGAAGCGGCGACGGCGTCGCTCAGGAAACTGCTCCAGTAATGCAAGGCAACGGCTGTGAGAGGCCAGCCCAAGGGAATATACAAGGTCTCAAGGAGTAAAATTCTTCCAATTTGACAGCAATGGCTGTAAGAGGCCAGCCCAAAGGAATGTACAAGGTCTGAAAGGGCCAGAAGGCACAAGAAGCACGGGGTTTTGAGATGTACTGTATGGGCTCACCAGATGTCAACAGTGGGATTAGATGTAGTTATGCGAGTGGGCGCTAAATAACGTCTGGTCAGCAAATCCAGCAATCAATGCTCAGGCACTCCAGCACCGCCGTAGTGGGCGGGAGGTTCCTGCAGGCGGCGGTCGGCCTCCCAACTCGGCGGGCCGCCGGGCGGGGGGAAAGGCCCGTGGGGGCCTCGGCCAGCAGCCGGCCCGTGTCTGGGGGCACCGGCCGACGTGTGACGTGCCCCGTATACGACGGTGGAAAAGCCGGGGCGCCGTTGTCGAGAGGGCGGGGACATAGCCCGGGCGCGGTGCTCCGGCGGTGCTTCCCCTCGCGCCCATCGCCGGGAGCCCAAGCGGCGCGGGCCCCCCTCCCTCCCTCCCGGCGCGGGCGAGAGGAGGGAGGGCGGGCCCCCCGCCTGCAGCCCGCCCTTCTGGCGCTCGGCCATGGCCGCCTCAATGTTCTGCCTGACCTGTGGCTCCGCTAGTCAGGAAGGAAGACTCTTCCAGTAGAGGAGGATAGCTTCGATTGGCGAGCCCAGAAAAGAGAACGAACACCCGCTAAAATTAGTCATGAACACCGTCTGTATGCACCTGGCTGGCTATCACAAGCGCTCTTCCAATATCAGCAGCCGCCATTTCCCGCCTTCTTTAGCCTCGGCCGCGAGGGAGGGCTATGCGGGTTGGCGGAAGCGGGGCCTGGCGTCGCGGAGGAAGTAGGGAGGGACGGGGAGAGGGCGAAGGCTGCTGATATCAGAAGAGCGGCTGTAAAAGCCGCTCCAACCAGGTGCATACTGATGGTATTCCTGACTATACTTAGCGGAGCCACAGGGTAGGCAGACGGGGCGCACATGGTGCCCCCATGTCAGCAATAGTCAGTCAGATGAGCTGAGGGGAGGAAGAGCAACGCCGCTGCGCAAGCCAGATTGTACTGTGTGTTGAGTGAGTGGTCAAGTACAGTTGCAAGCACATTGACAGGTGTACATCACCTTCTGCGAAGCTGACCCGCTCAGCAACCACGAGTCAGCACGTAGAGGTCGCTAACTGGTGCCCGAATAGCGGACGGAAATCGACAAGCCCTTGTGCCACCGGCTGAAGCCGGACCAGCTTTCTAATGCAACGTATGAAGCCAGAGGTTGCTGCCAGCGGGAGGACGGCGGGGGGGGAGGGAGGTTGGGGCGCCCACCACCCAGGCGCCGCCCGGGAGGCCAAGCGGTGGCCCCCACCCACCACCTTCCACTGCCAGTGCTGGCTAGCCAGCCGCTGCAGCAGCAGCTCCCGCAGCTTCAGCAAGACGCGGGCGCCGTCTCGTCGTCCTCGGATACTAAAGGGACCGCCACTTGGGAGACCCACTTTCTCAGTGCGATCGCCGCCTGCAAGCACCACAGTGCCGTGCACAGCTCCCTCTGCCAGGCCCCCAGCCTCAGCCGCCTGCATTCTCCGCCTCCTCGTCAGTCGCAGCCTCTGCAGCTCGCGGCGGCTCGCAGCCTTAGCAGGAGAAGGGCAGCCAGGTCGCAGGCAGTCGCCGGCCTCCGGGGCATGCTGGAGCCGCAGCGCATAGCGTGGGAGGTTGCGGCTTGGGCCATTTGATCCAGTTGGGGAGCTTGGAGCACTCGCTTGGGTTGCCGGCAGTAGGCAGGAGCAGCAGGAGGCAGCTGCCACAGGAGACAGGACGCCATGGCTGGCGTCCGCAGCAGGGCGCTGCTTTACGGGGCGATGCTGGCTTTGGCGTTGGCCGCATTGGTACCATCTGGCTGCAGTGCAGGTGCGTAGTAGCTGCCCAAGCCAAAATTTCATGTGCATAGAACATCAGCTGTAGCTGGGCCAGCCTGAGCAGCAGCATGCGGCTGCCAAGGTGCATACTTCGGCTGTCTTGGAGGTCCGCTACTGTTACGCTGTTATTTCCACTTGCATCGCAGTACGGCATGTGGCCCATGTTAGGCTGTCTGCGTGCTTTGTGCTGGGCAGCTGACCAGGAGGATGTGAAGATCCAGATGGACTGACCACTTGCCACGCAGCGTTTGCTGCTCCCTCTTCTTTGCCCCTCCCCAGCAAGAGCAGTCCTGGAGGCAGCAGCTGCTGCTCCTCCAGCTGCGGAGAATGTCACATATGGCCCACCGCAGGCGAATGCTCCTGCTGCTGCACCTGGTAAGTCTTGAGCAATTGCTTATGAGGTCTGTCCAGATCAGACAGAAGAAGGAGCTCATTTGAAGAAGAGATTGATACAGAGGGGGAGGTGCAGGAGTACGCAAGAGCGAAGCTCATGAGCTATATGAGCTGAAAAGGCACGGCAATCCTGCATCTGCTTGAATGTTGTAAAGAGAGGCTCCGTTGTAAGGGAATTGCAGCCGGTAACAACTTGGAAGCTTGATAGGTGATGCTCTGGGGGAGGCTGCCTGTAATGGTCTCTTTGTGTCACTATTGCCACCGGAAGCTACTGGTCTAACACCTAATCCTAATCTGTGGCTATCCATTTCCAGTAGTGACGCCCACAAATGGGTCACGGAATTCAGCATACGCAAACGCAGGCGGATTCCGGACTGGTACAGCAGATGACTCCAAGCAGCCAATCACTCCTCAGTGTCCCCCTGCAGTGCAGACTGTGATGAGTCGAGTTGGTTCTTGTGCCAAGTCTGCAGGGTTTGCATGTGACATACACGTCTAGGAGCAGTTGCAACCCACTAACTGATGACGCACAATGCAGGAATCTACATCAATTGCGGTGGTGGGAATGTCAGCAACGTTGGCAATATCACGTGGCAGGCTGACGCGTACTTCTTTGGGGGCGAGACCTTCTCAAACACGCTAGCTGTGGTCCAGAACACCACAGCAGCATACGATTCGCCGTTGCTCTACCAGAGCCTCAGATACTTCGGCGGAGAGGACCTGCCTATCAACGCATACAGCATCCCGGTGAGTACTTATCCAATGGCCGAGTTGTCATCACCCACCTAGCCGTCTCCATTTACATCTTTCTCCATCCCCCTTGCTTGTGCAGGCAATTTGAGTGAGTCTTGAGGCACTTGCCTGGTTGTAACATTCCAGATTAATGGATGTAGCTAGCTGAGTGAGAATTGCTTGTCCTGCAGGTCAATGAGTCAGGCTACTACTGGGTCAGATTGCACTTTGCCGAGATCCTGTACAAAGAGGCCTCCCTTCGCGTATTCAATGTCTCCATTGAAGGGTCGCCTTCTCTCATCTCGTTCCACCTCAACACTTCCAATATGGTACGCCGCCCTAAGAGCTACTTTATTGCGAAAATGATTCACAGGACTCATTCTGCTGCTAATGGTGAGATCAAGCTCATCTTGTGCGTTCAATTGCGCTGCATGTGACCAGCAGCGGTGCTGCTTGCATGTCGTGCACTGCAATCCAATGTCAATAAAGTATTGCCACTCTGTCTGGCAGGTGGTTATCAAGGAGTTCTTTGTGCCTGTCAGTGACGCCGTTCTGGACATCCAGTTTGTGCGAGGCCCTGTTGGTGATCCCATGATCAGTGCAATCGAGGTGGGCGAGTCAACTCAGTGATGTGAATTGCAGAACTGGGGCTCCTTCAACCTATGCATGCACAGGAGGATCAAGAGACTGAGCAGACCAGTTGTCTCTGTTTTCTCTATATGGTGCCTCGCATACTTTCACCCCCTCCACATGAAGCTTTTCTCGACATGCTTGCCGCAGCTAAGCCTCCAGAACTGCATGTCTTCAGGTGACTATGGCACCGACGGGCATGTACGATCTTGAGGTGACCGGCGATACTGTGCTTGCCACGGAGGTTCGCTTGGACTGTGGTGGCAATCAACCATTTCTTGACCAGGTAGTCGACCCTCTATCTGTCGGCCAATCCCTTGATTGATCAAGCCAAAGCACTAGGAGCAAGTGCCACGGCTTACCTGCCTGGCCGCCTGTCAGATTAAAAGCTTACAAGCTATCACGGCTTACTGCAGGGAGGAAGGATGTGGCTCCCAGACACGGGCTCGAATGCACCAGCCAACATCAACAACACGTACATTTGGACTTCATACTTCAACAGCAAGAACTTGGTCCCTGGCACTGACGTGACGCCCGACCTCTTGCCACTCCATATCTACCAGGTGTGTGGTGCTCTACAAGATGACCACACCCACAATCCTGCAAGTTTACACAGATTGTAGAGACTGAAATCTCAACACCTGCTAAAGAAGATCATCAGCAAGGGCTTCATACTGGCTTCCATCTGGGCTGTGCTGGATCCTATTTCGTATATTACTCTTCATGTCTTGCAGAGTCAGAGGGTGGTGGCCAACATTGAGAGATTGGGTCTGCACGCTTTGGCCCCCAATCAGTCTGTGGAACTTAGGAAGCAATACAGAGACCCTCTCGTCTATACCTTCGCCATTGATCCCTCTGCCAAGTATTTCGTTCGGCTGCACCAAGTTGAGTCAAACTTGCCTTGGGCAGGAGCCAGGATCATGAATATCACCATCAACCAGCAACTAGCGGTAAGGAGACCCATCTGACCACAAGGAAAGTTAGCGACAAGGCACACACACACTTTGCAGGCACACAACTATATGATTGAAAAACTGAGTGCTTTAATTACTCATGTATGCCCACACCTTGACTTGGTTTGCCAAATGCTTAGTACTATTGTGAGACAGTAAATTAGTGGATCTGGCATGCCTCCGAGGTTGTCTCCAAGGCCGCAATGAGATGCATACATACATATTCTCTCTCTCTCTCTCTCTCTCTCTCTCTCTCTCTCTCTCTCTCTCTCTCTCTCTCTCTCTCTCTCTCTCTCTCTCTCTCTCTCTCTCTCTCTCTCTCNCTCTCTCTCTCTCTCTCTCTCTCTCTCTCTCTCTCTCCCCCCTCACCCCCCCCCATTCTCTCTCCTCGCTGTCTCTCCCCCCTCTCTCCCGGCCCCACCTTTGTTCACAAGGATGACAAAACTCACACATGTGAGCACCTTCTTGCAACAGGTTGCCAATCTTGATGTCTACAAGGAAGTTGGGTTGGACTCACCATACATAATCGACTTACTTGGTAGGCCAATCTGCTAGCTCCTTCAGTGATGTTGCACTCATGGTTGAATGCCTTCACTTTCCAAGCTTCCCCTTCCTAAGAAGTCTCCACCTTGCGTGTTTTTGCTGCAGTCTCTGCCACGCCAACTGGGCTGCTCGTCCTTAACATCACGGCTGCTGTCACAGATTACACAAAGTGACTCATCAAACTAATTGCTTCACGCCCCTCATCTTGCTGTAATGTGATATTGTTGTGCTGGTGGTGGCAAGGCATTTCTTGCGTGTTTGAAAACTTGCATGTTTCATGGCGAGCAGAATCTTCTTTCAGCACATTGTAGTAGGCCAGGAACAAGCTTGACCACTGACACTCTGTCACCCCTCCTTGGCAGTGACCCAATGATTGCTGGTGTCGAGCTATTTAAAGTCCTTGCGGTGAGAGCTGAGACCTCGCGATGCTAGCTCCTCACCACATTCACAAGCGAGATAAGGTTCTCGATGTCATGACCTATTGCTTATGACGTGCCCTCGTGTGTACAGACTGGCCCACTCTTGAGAAACTATACGCCAAAGAGTGGCGCTGATGGTATTTGGAAGAGCCTAGCAATCACCCTCATGTGCCTCCTCGGACTTGGTGAGCACACAGGAGCTCCAGTAGCTAGACTCAGTGGTCGATCCTGGATTTGCATGGCTCGTCTCACTTGAAGTGAGCTGCTATTGAACAGCGAGTGCCCACATAAGCGTCCTACTCTTCACGCACATTTTTCCATACCAGTAACTGCAAGATGACGTTCATATCTATCACATGTGCTCTGCAGGTGTACTTGTCGCAGCAGGCCTCCTGCTTCTGCCACTCGCCTTGAAGCAGAGGGTGTCAGCAGACCCAAATAACTTCAAGGGTACTCCGAGCGACTCGCAATTCTACAATGGGTTGTTGGGAGGGGCATCTACTGCTGGAAGTACGTGACAAATATCTGCAATTTGTTGTTGTGCTTGATTTGCACTGACCTACTAATTGTAGAATGCTTGGTCAGCCTCCCTCTCCACTCTACATCATATACAAATAAAGCAGAATAAAGCGCGTGATTGCAGACAGCCAAGACCACAGCAGCATGCAGCATTCTGGCGCTGGCGGATCCACGTCCGGCATACAGTCAAGGGGATCCGGCCACCTCAGCGCACATGGGACACAGGTATGTCTGTTGTGCATGCTGTCCTGGCCAGTCATCTCTTAGCCCCGGCTTCGTCGTCTGGCAGATGGTTTACTGGGTACGGCTTACTGTGTTGCTTAAATTTGTGAGAACAGCGTAAGTCTGCCATCCATGCAATCGTTACGTAGCAGAAAGCGGTGCTGAAACTAGTAAGCTGGGTTCGTTGACATGCAGATCTTCCCCCTGGAGGAATTGAAGGAGGCCACTAATAATTTCTCTAGGGACAACATTCTCGGCCAGGGCGGCTTTGGCCAGGTGTTCAAAGCCACACTGTGGAGCGGCCAGATTGCTGCGGTGAAGCGCCTTGACCTCTTCTCCCAGCAGGGAGAGCGAGAGTTCCTTACTGAGGTGAGTCAGGCCGTGAGGAAATGCTTGGACTGACAAGGCTCTCAAAGAGCATGACTTCCAGCTTGCTCACAACCCATCTCAAGAGATATGAAGTTAGTGATGCATCAGCTTAGAGTGACAGAGACTATATTACTCACTCAGTCTGCTTAGCAACAGTACAATCTCTCCTCAAGGCGTTTGGGCAGTTGCTTAAATGGCATTGTCTGCGTTGGCTGCTGCACAGGTGGAACTACTCTCGCGCCTGCACCACAAGAATCTAGTAAGCCTGATTGGGTATTGTGATGAGACCAGCCAGCTGATGCTTGTCTACGAGTACATTCCATGCGGAACCCTGCGCGACCATCTCCGCTGTGAGTGAACGACTTTCATTATCAGCAAGTGCTTGCCAGCACTCTCCCAATCGGAGAGCAACTAGTGTGCTCCATGTCTGCCCTGCTCCTGCTTCTCTAACAGTGTCCACTATGCTGAGGGCCTTCCTAGTTGTTCCTATACCCTCTATTTCTCATTCTCATGCTCCAGCAACTTTTGCAATCTGAAAACCCAATCTTTACTCTGGGACTGTCTCAACAATCAAAAGTGATCCTCTTTGAAGCTCGTCATGTCTTTGTATGCTCTGCTGACTACATATGGAAGGCTTGTATTGTGTTGGATATTTCTGGTGGTCCATCAGTGCCCGAGAAGGCGGCACAGCTGGATTGGCCAGCACGGCTCAAGATCTCTGTCGGTGCTGCTCGGGGCCTGGAGTACCTCCACAGGGGTGCATCGCCCTCAGTTATCCACAGGTCTGTCAGCCAGCTGTGTTCACACCAATCTGTGGCTCTCTGTGGTAAGTTGTCCTAGCGGATCAAGGAGTTGGCCATATGGTGCACATGTTGTCCTGCGTATATCATCTTATGCCTGTGGCTGATAGTGTGAATGCTGTCTGTGACAGGGATATCAAAACTTCGAACATCATCCTTGATGTTGACCATGAGGCCAAGGTCCACATAAGCCTCCTGCATTCTGGCAGTAACTTCTCCATGACACGCCCACCATTTGCTGTTATGACGATAGGCAAGGCCACCAAACGACAGATGACAGACTTTTTCAGCTATCACTTGTGTGGCATTGATATGCAGGTGACAGACTTTGGCCTGTCGAAGCTCGGCAGGAACGCGGCCATGCAAACACACATCAGCACCAACGTGAAAGGCACACTTGGTCGGTGCCACTGGGTCACTTTGTCTCCTTGTACTTAGTTAAGCGTTATTGTTGGACTTGCTACTTGCATGGGTACCAGCAAGAGATCAGAGGCAGACTGGTCCAAGGCTATCCGCACAGACAAGCTGACAGGTGTTACTCAGTCTTATTGAAACTGATTCTGTGGAGCTGTCGCTTGTGCTGGGCATGCAGGCTATCTCGATCCCAACTATTATGCGAAGCAGCACCTCACCGAGAAAAGCGATGTTTACAGCTTCGGCGTGGTGATGTTGGAGCTCCTGACAGGCCGCATGCCCATCTGGCAGCATGACGACGACTCGTACGACGACGAGAAGCTCTGCAACCTTGTGGAGTGGGTAAGCACTGCGTCACCAAGCTCTTGTCAGCAGTGACAAGTTTGGGCATGTAGTCCAAGCCTGACTGCCAATCTCTCTTGTGCACAGGCAACGGACCACCTCAAGCGCGACGATGTGACGTCCATTCTAGCACCGCAGCTGGCCGAAGCAGTGCAGTACGACGAGTCCATCCGGCAGTTTGCCCAGCTTGCATGGAGCATGACCGAGCACCAGGTGTGACTTGCTGCTGGGCGGTTGCCAACCTTGGCATGCGGCGCCGTGGACCGAGGAAGATTGCATCAAAAGCTCACCACTGATGGCTGCCGTTGGTGTTTGCAGTCCAAGCTGCGGCCAAACATGGGCGAGGTGTTGCGCCGGCTCGAGAAGGCGGCACAGCTTGCTGATAGTGCAGCCCTGCTGCCTCCCACAGCCGCAGTCAGCACCGCCGCAACCGGAACGGCATTGACCTCTGCCGTGGCGCCGCTGGACAGCTCCCTGCAGTCGATACTGTCACTGGACGCAATGTCGCTACCAGCTGTGCCAGAGCAGCCCGAGGTGCGACAAAGCAAAAGCTAGCAAGAGCACTTGCTGTTGAGTCTTGCTTTCCGGGCTGTGCATCCACTGGCTTGCCATTTGACTATGAATAATGTTTTTCCTTAATTGCTGTTGAGTTCCTCCTGGCCGGTGGCTATCACAAGTTAAGCAAATTGTGGTGTCTATCACATGTACCAGGCGCAGGACGAGACTGCAACCATCAACACGACGGCGGTGGCTGCCAAAGTATCCCCGCGCAAGGACGCATCTCCAGACAGGCGCGCATTGGCGCCGCCCCCAAAGGAGGTGGCGTTGCCGGCGAAGCACATTGCTGCGGCGCCCTTTGCAACGCCGCTGCCGAGCGTTACCAACTGGACGCTGGCGGCGGCAACCAAGCCCCCCCGCATCCTGCTGCCGGCCGGAGCCTTCCCCAGCGGCGCCATCTGATCGTCGGATGCGCCTGACTGTCACTCGCACCCCGCCATCATCCCTATGGAGTATGGGCTGCAACTGTGCTAGACTGATTGCTAGGTCCCTTGCCTGCGGCGAGCTCTGCAGGGTTGTCAACTCTCGCGGCTGCATCAGCATCACCCCTCCGTTTGTCATTCCCTGAACACGCCATCACAATGGAGGGGGCCCGCTCATTGCCACCACCCGAGAGCTGTCCTCCATGTGCATGCCTCCACGACCAGTAGAGTGCTGAAGCGCACATTCTCAGCAGCCGTGAGTAGAGACAGGCCAGAACTGTGCGGCATGTGCCAGCAGCGCCTGAAGCCGGGGCATCTTGCTCCATCACCGCCGGGCCTCCACCTTCTTGGCATCCTTTGCTGCAGCATTCGGCAAGGGAAGCGGTCATATCAAGTCATGGCTCAGTGGCATGACCAAGCACTGGAAGCTGACCTTCACCTCAAGCAAGAATTAGTCCCTCGAAGCTATTCATTCTCATTCATACTCTTCCTTCAATTCAAGCATTCTTTTACTAACTAGAAGCTTCCTCTGTCAGCCTTGGACCTGCACCTTGGCTTTGCTTGATGCTGCGCTACATCATCTGATGGCTAACTTTGCCAGGACGGAGGAGAGTGGGCAAGGAGAAGTGAACATAAGAGAGGCAGGGCGTTGAGAGAGAAAGGAGGAGCGGAGAGATAGAGTTGCAGTTCAAGAAGAGAGAAGTGAGAGGGAAACCATGAGAAAGGGGTAAAGAAGGGCGGGAGAGAGTGCGGAGAGACGAGGAAGGGTCATAGGGTGTGCACGTGCGATTAATTTTTGGGTGTCAGATTTTGAGTGCGTTCCTGACCTGCCTTCTCCTCCTCGCGTTTCTGCGCCGCTTCCAGCCGCTGCTGCCGGATGAGTGCCAGCCGGTCTGCGAAGCCACAATTCCAGAGGCTGTGCATGAGAAGGCTGCAGTCAGAAGCATCAGCACCGAGAGCAGCGGCTGGCAGCCAAATGCCACGAGGAAGGAGGAGGGGGCACCGAGGTCCTTGCGAGCCTGCTCCGTCTTCCCCTGCTCCTGCAGCTTCAGGTATCGCTCATGCGCTGCCTGCTTCTGCAGCTCCTCCCTGGTGCAGAGGAGACAGGCCGTGCCCACCACTACGAGTCAGCAGAGGCGGACAGCTGTGCGTGTGCATCTCAAGCGTGGCAGCAGCTTGCAAACAAGCGGCAACCGAGTCAGGGCCACAAGCAAGTCCAGGGCAAGAGCCGCCTTACCGCTCACGACGTGAAAGTTCGGTCGGCCTGTCCGCCTACAGAGCCAAGAGGAGTCGCAGACGAGCAGGTCAGCGGGTGACAACGAGGAGGGGAGAGTGTGACCTGTAGGATAGGAGAGGGGGGTGAGGTCGGCTTACGTCTGCCGAGCTGGCCTTGACGGTGCGCGGCCGGGCAACGTTCGGGTTCTCGATCTCGATGAGGCTCGCCACGCCCTTCTTCTTGGCATCCTGCCGCCCCGGCCGCCAGCAGAACCAGGTCCACATGAACAAGACACACAGCTAAATCGTTCACTAATTTCACTACAGTTGTGTCTAAGTGGCTTGTTGGCCCTGATTCGATCAGCAGCCCATGAACGACTGAAAGAGCTAATCACTATTATTCTGCGTACTGCTCAAACTGACTAAGCAGCGGTTGTCTGGAAGAGCGTGTACCTCGGCGGCGTCGTCCCCCTCCTCCTCCTCGGAGTCCTCCTCCTCCGACCCGTCCTCCGCCTCGTTCTGAGGGTCCTGCCGCCCGCAGCGCCAGGCAGTGGAGCACAGGCCTGGCGCCTCAGCTTGCCGGCCCCAGTGGAATCAGCTTTGCATAATAGTCACAGCAATTTGTGGGCAGAATTTCATAGCCACAAGAGGCGCGCCCGGCCAGCGCCCATTGGCAGAGGCGGCAAGCTGGGCGAGCTTGCACTGCGCACCTCCTTGTTCTTCTTGAAGCCGGGCCGCTTGGTGGACGTCCCCGCGACTGCCGCAAGCAACAGCCGGACCCATCAAGCTTGGGCCGTCAAGCTCGACGGCAACGACTGAGGCGGCCAGGGCACGAGAAGTTGGGGAAGAATGCAGCTGCTGATATTGTATCAGCGGCTGTAAACGCCAGCCAGGTGCATACAGAGGGTGTTCAAATACATAAGTGGATATATCATGACTTACCATCGATACAGGGTGACTTAGAATATGATCATGACAGTGACATGTTAAGTCAGCGAAGCCACAGGCTAAGAGGCAGGGGGCTCTTAGTACCCCGGGAAGGAGGGAGGACAGGGAGGAGGAGGGGAGGCAGGGTTTGAGGTTTCGGCTGTGTCGGCGGGGCGCACCCATGTCCTCGGGCTGCGAGAAGTTGCGGCGCCCCGTGGGCTTGCCCTTGAACTTCCCGCGCCCCGCGCCGCCCCCCATCGCCGCCGCCGCCGCCTCCGCGGCCGCCGCCGCCGCTCC